>VXAB01002284.1:66828-233575 GCA_013399175.1 Odontophorus gujanensis
GAAAAAAAAAAAAAAAAAAAGTCAGTATCCAGGAACTGATGTTTGAACAACCCCTAAACTGCTGTATAAGGGAAGTTAGAGAGAGCCCCTGCATTCCTGTGTCCCCATGTGAAGTGTTACCTAGATCAGCTCTCGGGGGATTCACACACATCCAATTTTTATAGTCCTGATACTGCAGCCCCTGAACTGAACCTGAGAAGAAGCTTCATGTGGACCCTTTATCAACTGAAGCCAGCATTACTCAAAGGGATAGGAAATGCTCCCCCTGTGCTTGGGTGGAAGGCAACCACATTCACTAAGATACCAGTATGTGCTAGTGCTACACAGTTGGACTAGGCAATCTTAGAAGTCTTTTTCAACCTTAATGATTCTATGATACACAGTCTGCTGGTTATTTTGAACTCCAAGGCATGAACTCACCAACTAAAATCTAGTGTCTGTGCTGGGCTTTCACAACTAAGCTTCATCTTGCAGCATCTTCCACGGAGTGTTCAAAGTGTGCATATACTTCATCGCTCCTTCTTTTAAACCTGTAAAACAAAGCCCAGAAACACTTGCTCAGCTGCCCCCTAACTTAGAAGCTAAGTTTTACAGATGCTTTACTTCATGAAATTCTCACAGTTCCTTTCTGTCCAGAAGTATGCTAGTCTTGATGAGACTGAGCAAGAGGATACCCCTTTCTTAAGCCCATTTCATAGTCAAAACTAAAGTGTTCCGCCTCTTTCCTCCCCTGAGAAAGCCAGGCTGGGCAGGTTTCCTCACAGTTCAATTGCTTCATTCATTTAAAGCACTTGCGCAGCAGCTGCAGCTTCCTTTTGCAAGAATCTCATCTGCTTTCCCCATGTGCTGGACTAATTTCTGCCTGCTTTTCCAGAACACTTCCCTTTCTGCTCACTGTAACACTTTTTGAGTGGATTTCTTTATTCTTGATGATAATGCGTCCACCTCTGCCCCAAGTACCTGTGAAAAAACAAGATAAGTCCATTCATTAAAGACTAACAAATGTCTGTAATGGACGCTCACTATCTGATGCTTGTTAGCAGGACTTCTCTGCATTTTGCATGCACCCTGATGCATCTGTGGCAGCCTTTCCCCATTTGTAGGTAGCACCACGGCTCACTCTCTTCCACCAAACCCTTAGTTATTTTAAATATATGAGAAATGGGGCACACTGCACTCCAATCTGCAGGTACTGCTGCCTTGTGGAAGGCTGCACTACCACCCAATAAGATGCAGGACACCTTCATACCAGTCATGGAATGGGCCCATACTGCACACTGCTCTGGGACCAAATGACCATGGGGAGCAGGAGGCATGACTGAAGACCCTTCACCTGGCCAATGTCCTGCTCCATGACCACTTTGGAGAACCCCTTGGCAGAGTGTGCAGCTGTCAGGTGGACAGGCCTGAAGGACATCTCAGCAGACCAAGCCAAGTTGGGCTAGATCTGAATTTTTTTTAAAGAAACAGTTCACCCAGGATGTAGTGGTTTAGGTGGCTGACAAAAGTGCATTTGAAGTAAGTTTTTGTTTTCAGGTTGCACCTAACGTGAGAAGAGAGAACTGCTGTGAAAAGCAGCTGTCCCAATCCTCCCTTGTCCCACTGCCTCATGCTCCTTCTTGCCCATTCTAATGCCAGTCCCAACTTCCATTGAATAAGACCCTTCAGCTGTTGGAGCTGGCATACACCAACACTGCAAAACAGAGAAAGGAAATAAAAGAATTTTCACTAGATCAGTCACTGAATCCTCTCATCCTCTAGCCAAACAATTACCAGGTCCAATTCAAAGCAAGGGAAAAGCCAAACCTTTGGAAAGAAGATAATTCTGAAGGAATTCTTATTAGCCAATGTATAATGCAAAACCACAGCATCAGAGGCCAAGGTAAAGAAGAACAGCAGCTGAGGCTCAGGTGCACATTTCCTTCTGCCATCACTGATGTGGGAAAGTAGTCTTTGCCAGTAGGGTAGACATATTTTAAAAAATCAGGGACATTTGTTCAGCAAACCATCATAACCTGCAGGCTCCAAGATTTTCATGTGAGTTCTTTTCAACAAGTCTCAACTGAGCTGATGTCAGGGCACTCTGATTCTTGCAGAAAGAGACATTTCTCAATAGGTAGAGTGTGGGATTTGAGGAGAGGTAGGTGTACATTTCCATGTCCTGATCACTGCACAATGGTCACCTGGGGTTTCTTTAGACAAAGAGGCCCATGCCTGTTGCCCTTCTTACTGGGCTGCAAAATATGACTTGAGAGCAGAGGGTACACTCAGGGCTGGGGTCTCTTTTTCCCTGCAGTGCTGCACAGAGGTGCAGGAAACACGGGCCTACACAGATTAAGTGGAGAAGGAAGAAAAATACTGTGTACCTATAAAAATAGATCCAATTGCTGGAATGGCCTGTACTCTGTGATGTCCCTGCTAAACCCTGCCAAACACCAAGATACTGAGGAAAGCAAATGTACACTGTCTGTATACTCTATTTCTTGGCTACGCTGCTCTGTTCTCCACAGTAAGCGTAGGTTTGCTGGTTGTATTTTTTCAAAATACCACTTTAGTAATGAGGACATAATCTGTACTACACCAGAATTTCCTTTGCTAAGACTGGATTTTGCTCTAGTGCATATAAATTAGGTTCTTAATACCGAGAGGAGCACTTTGTACTTGCATTCTTTATTTACTTATATATCAAATTTAACTCTGAGCCCTGAAACCAGGAGATTTCCCAAATACTAAGGTCAATCCAAAATCACTGTTCACTTTGGCAGACTGCGGCTACAATGGTGCCTGATTTAAAGCCCGATAATGTCAATGGAAAGAATTTCCTCTGACATCAGTGTCTTTCAATCATGCCCGCAGAGGTCCCATTTGTGTCTGTAGAAGTTAATCAAGCATGGGGAGGGCAGAACAGGGAACAAGAGGCTGTCAAACTACTCCTGCAAAAAGTTGTCCAATGGCTGCTGGTTTTGCTTTCAAACCAAGAGCCCACTGGGCTCTGTGGGTTTGTATGTGTCTGTGTTCATCTCCAGGTTGGACACCTGGTACTTGTTTGGTTCAGCTTCTGCCTCTACACAATTCTCAGAGCATCTTTGTGCCTAAAACAGTGTTCAGTTCCCAATGGCATTTCCTGTTAAGTAAGAAAATCTTCTTAGTATACCTGAGCAGTAGACAGCTCTCTTCCCCTGGTGTCTCCTCCCTTGACTTCTGCACTTGCCTTCTTGCTTCTGCAAGACACAATTTCTTTGGGGTGAGTCCACATCCAGCAGCAGGAAAGCAGAGGAGAAGGTTCTCAGACAATATTGCTTAAGCCTGTTCTTAAATGCGTGCAAGAACATGATAATGACTGGCATCATGTCTTTGACATGCTCATTCACATTGCACTGACACGTTCAAGACTTACTCATGCTCTCAGTTCTGCTTTCAAGCAATGCCTTTCCATCAGTACTATTGAACACTTCTGTTATTTTTCTTGGATAGCACCTCTTCATTTATATAATTACTGAGAAGCTGGGTCCCAAGGGAAAGAAGGAATAGTATAATCCAGGTATCTATGCAGAGTGAGAGAGGCCCAGGCCACCAGGCTCCATCTCAAAGACAGCAAGACAACAAGTCTCACAGCCTAGCTGTGACAGAGCTCAGCTTTTGTAGTTTAAGAAAACAAAGTTAATACCTGAGCCTTTTATTCTAATTGAAAATGACCTCTTGGCGTAACTGTGATGCAATTTGGGAAGGAACTTACCATATTTGGTATCAAACGTGCTTCATTCCAGAAACTTTAAATCACAGTGACTAATTACAGACATATTTTTGATCTGGACATGAACTCTCACTTTTCACAAAAGGAAATAGCTTCATTTCTGCTGATTCCCATATTGGAGAAGAGGATAGGAGAGCCAGTGGGGAATTTCAGCTTTGTGTCTGATTCATTCCTGTGCCTAACTCCTCAGCTTCCTAAACAAACATTACCCATTTGAGATGCAAAAAGTAAAACTATGCTTTACAGAAATGGCAATAATTGCACTAAAATGAGCCTCAGCTATAAAAACAAGCAATGCAACTGCAAGCAACTCCCTGCATTACATTGTTAAAGATAATTATAGAGAAGACATAAAACCACTACTTCGGCTCTGCCGTTACTACTTCTTTTTATCAGCATTACTGAGCCATTGTCCTGCAAGATACGTCTGTATTTACTTAGACAAATACATCTGTGTTTTAATGACAATTGTCCTGAAGAAAGGAAGCGGCTCTAAGAAAGCAAGAAAGAAAGAAAGAAAGAAAGAAAGAAAGAAAGAAAGAAAGAAAGAAAGAAAGAAAGAAAGAAAGAAAGAAAGAAAGAAAGAAAGAAAGAAAGAAAGAAAGAAAGAGAAAGAAAGAAAGAAAGAAAGAGAAAGAAAGAAAAGAAAGAAAGAAAAAGAAAGAAAGAAAGAAAGAAAGAAAAAGAAAGAAAGAAAGAAAGAAAGAAAGAAAGAAAAGAAAGAAGACAGTCATTTGTTCCCTTATCTTGGAAGTAAACAAAGACTGGAGTAAATCCTTTCTTGTTCATTTTCTTCTTTCTAGATTCAAAACTTCAAGGAATTACCCTGTTGGCAGAAATAAGGTTGTTCTTAAAAGCAAGCGAAAGCATGCAAGCAACAGCGTGCAAGTTAGTTAGTCAAGTCGCTACTAAGTTTGGGGAGGGGATTAACTCTGCTGCCAAATATGGGCAGATTTTTTTCCCCAGTCTGATCCCTCTGGCTGGAGATTTTCTATTGCCTTGCTGTTTCAAGGCAATCTTGACATTTATATTGTGTCCTGAATTTAGTCACAGGAGTGAAATAAAAATGTCTGGTGCACAGTTTGTGCTTGAGGGCTTCTTGTGACACTGAACTCCTCCAGGCAGCTTTTAAAACAAATCTGCTATGACAGACACCCCTCATTTTCCCAAGAGATGATGAAGATGCAGCTTGAAGAGCCATAAGATTTAGGCAGCTCCGTTCTTCGGCTATTTTCCTCATGCTGACCTGAGAAGTATGCCATTGAAGTTCCTCTGCAGCCAGACTGTGAGTTCTAATCCTTCACTCCACCTCTGGTGCCACGCAAGTCATTTGTTTGCCTGCCAAGAGAATGCCATAGTCCAGCATACGTGCCTGGAGCTGACATCTTCAGGAGTAGCTGCTGTGAACCTGGACCTTTTCCCTTCCCAGAACTTTAAAGAAAATCCACTCAGTTTCCTATAACCTCCATTTGTTTTTATTCAACAAATAATGAACAGGAAACTAATGGGCAATAGCATTTTATTGCTTAAGCTACCCCAACACTTTATTACTTGGCTTCCCAACCACGGAACCTGCTTTTTCTCTGCTCTCATTTAGTTTTTGGAATGGTTCCTCAACCTCCTCCTCCACAGGACAAGTCCCCGCTCTCCTTTCATACTCAGGGCAGCAGTGGGTCTGACTGAGCAATTCCCACGTTTACAGCACAGCTCCACATTCCCCTTTTCCTTCAGTATTAGAGCTGCCAGGAGGGACTCCCCACCTGCTGACAGCAATTTTCTGAGTTCAGTGTAAGCTGGTTCAGTGTATTTGGCCTGATAAATGCAGGCACATGGGCCACACTGCCCATGTGAGCAGTAGGCTGCAGCCAGCTCCTTCCTACAATTGTGGAGATTGCCAGAGCACAGCAGTGGGAGGTGCACGTACAGAGTTTCGGTGCAGGCTGAGGATGTTGGATCTGCACATTGCCCTCCTTCCCAAAAAGAGCGAGACACTTTGAAATGCCTCTGTACCCTCCAAGCCCTGCTGTAGAGAGCAGTGCTGCTCATGAGGTAGGCAGTCACGGTCCCACACAACTACAGGCAGCAGCTTGGCAGCTAGCAGTGAGAGATGGGGGGGACAGGATAGCATATGACAGGAAGGCAAGGTTGTAAACAAAGGGAAGGGGAAGTGTTTGAGCAGAATGTCCAATTTCCATGAGAATTTAACCATTTAGTTCATCCAAGGCTTCACTGTAGTTCCAAAACTGTGGCATGTTCTTCCCCAGTGGGCAGTTGCAGGACAAAAAACATCTGTATGATACAGCATGCCGTTGTTTGTTCAGTGTGGGCAGGCCTTGTTCCACTAAGTGCTGAACAAACAGAAGGAAATCGTCCCTGCTTCAAAAAGGCTTCATGGTTGCTGGAAAAGAGGGTGAAGGGAAGAATGTGTGCACCATGCACAATCTTAGTGACATCAGCTGTTCCTCAAATTGCTGCGAGGACTGTACCCCTGTGCTTGCTGTTGAGCTCTGCAAAAAGGCCAGCAGTGTCACAGTGCAGACTCAGGTCCTCTGTAAATGTGGATAGCTGTGGGCTCTGGCATCATAAAGCAGTTCTACCTGGCAGTGCAGGCAGATTTGGCCAGGCAGCAGAACAGTCTCTATTCCCCCTCCCTAGCAATGATGAACAGTCCTGCTCAGCTGAACAGGTCTTTCCCACCAGGAAGCCTGTGCAATAACAAGTGACTGTTTCTTATTTTTACAGGACAGATGGAGCCTTCAGCTCTCATTTACATTTAAATATCTCATTATTGTTTATATGAGAAACTAAGTGGTTCTTTATATTGAGGTCCTTTTATATCAGGTATAGATGCTGCCAGAAATAATAATGTTCAGAATGTTCTGGGCAACAGCACGATCTTGGAATGGATACAGTTCACTCAATTTTAAATTTTACTTAGGTCATATTTGACAGTTTCCAAGTAATATCTTTTCTTATTTTTTAAGGCAGGGGCTACTTTGATGTAGGAAAAGCAGTTTTTAACACAGAATCAGATTAGCCACTGGAAGAAATGAAAAAAAAAGAGAATGGTGGATTCTCGCGTTGGTCTTCAAACTGGAAAAGATATGAGATACGTTCTGCCCAGAAGTGCTGTGAAGCTTCTAGTAGTGGTAACTGGGAGCTCTAGAGAACAGGGAAAACCAGAGGAGACAGCACCTGTGACCTACTGACTCCATGCATGTTATATGACTCCTTATCTCAGGGGTTCAGGCTGGCAAAAGCCAAGTGGGTAAACTGTGAAACCATATCAAATGACCAGACGTGGTCACAGTACCTGAGGCTAAGGGAAAGGTGATCTATCAACTTCTGAGCTCCCCGATACATCCACAATTATAATACAAGACCTAGAGTTTTGATAGTTGAGGTCTTTTCAGTGTGGAATCATAGAATCTTAGAATCATTAAGTCTGGAAAAGACCATGAAGATCATCAAGTCCAACTGTGGACTCATCACACCATAACCACTAATCATGTCCCTCAGTACCACATCTACATGTTTCTCAAACACCTTCAGGGACAGTGACTCCACCACCTCCCTGGGCTGCCTGTTTCAATGTATGGCTACTCTTTCTGAGAGGAATTGTTTCCTAATATCCAACCTGAACCTTTCTTAGTTCAACGTAAGACCATTCCCTCTTGTTCTATCACTGTTACCTGGAAGACCTTACCACAACCTCCTGTCAAGAGCTGTAGAGTGATAAGGTCTCCCCAAAGCCTCCTCCATGCATAACAATCCCAGTTCCCCCAGCTGCTCCCCATAAGACTTGTGCTCCAGATCATTTACAGCTTCATTGCCCTTCTCTAAACACGTTCCAGGTCTTGATGTCTTGTACTGAGGGGTCCAAAACTGAGCACAGATTTTCTTTGGTCATTCTAGAAGCAGTGAGCTGTCATAGGAGGGATATGAAGAAAAGGACAGACGCTTCTGCCCATGCAGGCAGCTGCAGACACAAGCTCACTCATCCCAGTCATTATGCTCCTCGGGGACAAGGTGTCTTCTAGCCCCCAGACAATGCCTGACTTGAGGAAAGGAGTGTGCTGGGAAGTAAGATGTGCTAGTTCAGCCACCAATGAACGATGTGGTTTCTAGCCCACTGCTAGCTCCCACCCACGCAGCTCAGGGACTATTATCTGCCCCTTTATGTCTTACCCAAGCTGCACAGAAAGCAGCATAAGGCCACTGAGTCACACCCAACTTTGTTTAAACCTGAGGCATATGCCATGCTCCTTTCTGTTGCAACTAGGAATGCAGCCCTGTGGGCAGCTGGCAGGCACTCCCAGCAACTGACCATAGCCCTGTACATCTCATCAGGTTTGAAGACAGCCCAGCTCCCCAAGAACCGAGAAGCAAAACAGTGTGTCCTCTGGGTGCATAGGGCCATATCTCTTTGCTTCAACACCTGCCAACAGCAACAGCAGCACAGATACAGGTGTCTTGGTGCCCTGGGAAACTGAACTAGACTGGAACACAAACTCAATCTTCAGGACCTGAGATCAGCAAGATAGTTTTGAAGAGCACTAATTAGTACACAAACAACAAAGGACATGCGCACAGTGGTCTGCTCAGGATTATTTGCTATCTCCTTATTCAGTAACCAACCAAAGCAAGGTGTCTCTGAGCTATTCCAGCCCTTGGCAGGACCCAGGAAAGGAACTTGATGCCTTGTCCAGGGGAAGACTCCAAAAGGCCTCACCTCCTCAGCCTGGCACAGAAGGTTTTGGTTCTCCTGGAACAGCAGTACCAGCTCCCCACACCAGGACATAGGAAACATAGCATGGGAGTCCCTGTCTGGAGATAGAGGAACACCAGAGGTGCATTCAGTAGAGTAAACAAAAATTCAGCTTGAAATGGGTGATTCTGGGAGAAGCATTTGCATGCCTTTGGAGTAGTCTTGTCCAGTGTATTGGCTTGAGCAACGTGTATCTTCCACCTCCCCTCCTGTAGGGATTTTTGTAGATTGAGAGGGGACAGTCCTGTATGAACTATCTTAGGGATATTCAGTGTTTTCAGCAGAATGTCTTTATCAAACAGGAGCCTTATGCATATCATTTTTCAACACATTTTCACATATGTGCAGTCATCTCAGAAAGCTCGTATTTTAATTTTCTTTGTGTACAAAGTACTTCGACAGGTTAGTGCCCAGATTTCAATAGATAAAATTTCTGGCTACTCTGTTTGGCAAACTGCTTGGAGAGTATCAAAAGGGAAGAGAAGAGGAAAGGAGAAAGGAGAACAGAGCTCTGTGCTAGAGAGAAGGTCGCTAAATGAGAGCAGCATCATGTATGTTCCTTGCACTCTCACAAATTACTGCGTATGTATATAGCTGTGTCTAGCTTTCATGCCCAAATCACTATGCTGTTTAGGAGGATTATCTCTACAGATTTCATGTAATTTAGCACAGTTGGGAAATTCAATGCAGAAAATACATGTTGTATGTAATCACATCTTATTTATTTCTCAGGTGGCAGTACCTTAGGCTACCATATGCACTTTCTATGACACTTCCACTTGACTGAATAGCCTCCTCAGATCAAGAGAAAAGCTAGAATTGAATTCCAGATTTTAGAATGAAGTGTTAAATTTTTAAAAATATAGCAACCTTTTGTTGTTGTTGTTTAACCTTCTTTCTTCAACAATTAGCTTTTCAAAGGCTTTCTGAAATCCACCTTTATTTCTCACCATCCTCCAGGGAAAGAAAAACCATCAGTTGCTTAGGGTCAGAAGACTCACTAATATATGGAGATAGAAAATCAGAAAATCCGATGTATAGTACTTTATGTGTATTTATGAGATGTATGAGGTATTTATGAGATGCATTCAGGGACAAAAACTTAAAGAAGAGCTATTCACAGACAGATGTCAAGAAAAGACTATCCAATAAACAACATTGTCTGTAATGTGATTCTGTAATTTTGCTATCTTTTAAAGAGACAGCCACAAGTGGCAATTTTCAAAGTGATAATTACAATTAATGTGTCTTCTCAATGTAGGGGGAAGAGCTAAATTGGATAGCTCTTACTCAGGGGAAAAGCTGTGGGTGGCAAATGTGAGTGCCATTCTCTCTAGGCGGACAGTAATATTTCGTCATACTCTCATATTAATGTAGTATTTTCAATACTTCAAAAAATGTATGCTTCTCTACTGCTTCACCTGGTCACTCAAGGATCATATTGCAAGAAATACTATTATGAGGAAAAATAGGATAAAAATAATCTCAAATTGGTTTGATAAATATTATTAGATGACATTAAGTGTACAAGTATCTTGAGTTCCAAAAACTTCTTAGGAGCTACATGTTATATTGCCATCAAGGACATTCATGTTTTGATTAAAATGTAGCTTGATATTGCTTGTTAGTATATATGAATGGCTTGATTACATTTATAAAGGGTTGGAAATCAGCTTCTATTTCCTCAGTGATAAGTTTTGTTTTGTGCTTTGCTCATGACTTGGATCTTCTAGTCACCTAGTGTGCTGCAGATTACAACAGTTACTTACAATGGTAAATTACACCGAGGAATACTCAAGAGAAGTATTTATTTATATTTCGATTGTGTTTTGGGAAAAACTCGGAAGACTACATTTAATAGATTTAAATTGAAATCTGAAGTATTTTAAACTATCTTATCATGTCACACAGGAGCAAGTATTTATATTTTCCTTTGAGTTGGACATCCTGAAGGCCACTACTTTCCAAACTATAGCTATGAGAAGGTCATATCATTAGGGAAAGTGTAGTCTGGCCGAACTGTTTATCATGGAAAAAAAGCACATTAGTCTCCAAATGTAGTGGAGACTGTGTTGCAGTGGGCCACAACAGAGAAAACCCTAGGTGACCTGAAGTGAAGCTCAAGTCAATTAAACAGACAAGAATGAAGTACGTGGGTACTTTAGAATAAAAATGTTTCTGAATATTTCTATTTGGTGGAGTTTTTTCATCATAGAGACACAAAATAGAAAAATTCAGCAGTTGTATTCTCTGGGAAAATAATTTAGGAATAAAAGTCCCATTGCTTTCAAGAGACTTAGGTGCTCATTGAAATGATAAATATTTCTTGTATATTGGTCTGAGGTCTTCAATTCTTCTGATGCAGTTTGAAAGTTAGAAGGATGATACATAGTCAGGAATAGATTTATGAGATAATATTATAGATCAAATAGAATTCCAAAGTGTCAAACCTCACAGACAAAAAAAAAAAAAAAGGGAAAGAAAAAAAAATGATGGAAATGAATAATGTTCCATAAAGTGCTATTAAACAGACTGAACACATTGAAATCACTGAAGGCGAAGGAAAATAAATGGCTCATATTTACACTAGATTACGTAGAAAATGGTACTGGAAAATATCTGCTTGGTATTTGCAGGCAGCCATGAGCTAGTCCTGCTCAGCGCAGTCAGAAGCCCCATAACTCTGGCTATGACACTGTGGAGCCTCAACAGCCTGCAAGGAGCTAATGAGAATACTGCAGAGAGGGTTTGGTATCTTACCCACCTCCCTACACAGCTTTAGCCAGCTATGTGTCAAGAAGCGTACTCATGGGCACAGCCTTTGCAAGCTGGGGAGGGAGTTAGGTGCTTTCATGCATGCTGCATACCCATGCTTCTGCTATAGTCATGGAGGTCCAGCCACTATAAAGAGCTTTACAGACCCCCTTGGATTCATCCTCAAGTGGGTGCTTGAACCCCAATACTACTCTGGGCACCACTGGCTGAACTGACCAGGGCCCATGTTGCTTCAATTCAGCTATTCAGTACCACTTAGCAGTCAAGGTTAATCAGATGGAGATGTCTTTGGCCACACTAGATATAGATGCAGAGGCAAATAGTTAAACCGTAGCTCTCTACTGACTATGGTTGGAGACTGAATAGCAAGCAAACAGCTCCTATACTAAATGAGGTGCTGAGGCTGTCATCCTAGAAGAAAAAGCTGGAGTTATTCATGTGAGTAAAGTGTTCTAGATGTGTTTGTGTGAATAAAAATAACCCATTCAAGTGAATAAAGCTGTTCCGAGAGAGTTCTCCAGTAGAGCTGCGTTAGGGGCCCATTGATGTACATGGCAGTAAGATCCTGTTTAATAAGTTCAGCAACATCCTTGTGGGGTTCAAGTGGTAATAAAATTTATGAGAGATAAGCCAGAGCTTAATTACCAAAAGAGCCATTTCATTCATCCCTCCTCTAGCTCTAGCCACTAAAGGCTCAAATTTTTCCTTGTTTATCCTCACTGAGACACACCTTTACCCATGCCCAGTCCCAGTGCAACTGGGGGAGATGTTAACTTATGTTAATAATGGTGGCCAAAGTCCAGCAGCAGGATTTTGAGAGATGGAATTGACTCAGTGACAGTGCTGATTTTGCTTATCGAGTGGGTGAAATATCAGGGGTTTCCTTCTGGCTTTGTTGATTTTTTTTTTAAATCAGGATCAAAATTTATTTACCTTCTAAAATCCATCTGGTTTTAGGAATAGTTTAAACAGTTACATACTTAAATTAAGAGCTGTAACCCACTAATCAGAGCCAAACATAAATAGATTTAAGACCCAAAGATAAAAAAAACTAACAAATAGCTCCAATACAAAGGAAATTCCTTTCTAGCAATTATTTGCTTTTTGAAGCAAGAACATTGCTTTTCTTAAGTTATTGTTGAGACACTGGGGCACCAGTCAAAGAAAAGGTATGTTCTGTACTTCAAGTACATTGTGTGTGACCTGCCCACACAGTTTTGCAACCGTCCTGTCTCAAACAGCCTGCCTTCCAGCCCTTCCCCAGCCCTTGCCTCCTCCAACCCTCTTCAAGGTCATGAGAGATTGTGCTCAGCTCTCTTCACTGCTATCAGGGTCACAGGAAACAACCCTGAGGTTAAGAGGGGAGACAGAGGTCACCAGGCAGAAGAAGAGGTGGATAGACAACATAAAAATGCACTTGCTTCTCAGAGCTGAATGTTCCTGCAACAACTGTGAGAATTTCAGTGGGTTTCCCTTCTTCCTCTCTATTCCCTTTCCTCCATCTCCTCCCCCAGTCATAGCCTTGACAAAGAGCATGCTATTAAGCTCAGCTCACATCTTCTCAAAATTTTGCATTTAGTCTATGGTTTAGACTCTAAGCCTGAAACTATACTGTGAAAAGAAAAAACATTTTTGTTGAATCAACTCTTGAGTATTCAAACTACTGAGCTTCAAGAAGAGAGCACAAAGGGAAATGTTTGGATATGCAACTGTGAGTGGGAAGAGAGCTGCAGAAATTCCACATCAAATTGTCTGCCGCTGAGATGAGTAGGACAAATTGCTCATGACAATGCCCGTGTCTCCTTTAACTACAGAAAAAAAATCCTTCACTACTTCCCTGGGCTGGACACCTGCCTGCCAAACAACTTAGGCTAGGTAAACTGCAACCTTTCCCTTAAAGCTACATATGTTTTTGTGGTTAGTACTGAGGTCTGGATCCTGCCCAGACTCCTTACAGGCACAGGAGTGGGAATGGAGGCAACTCAGCATCCTGCTAAGCCCTGTCTCTTCTCACTGTGCAGGTTAAAAATCTTATGCACAAACTAATCACGGAGTAACACCTGGCCTATTGCCAAGTAGTTGTCATAGGAGGTTATGGTGCTATTTACCATTCTTGAGAGAATCAAATCCTTCTTGGCAGAGCATTGCACAGACCCAAGAAAAGAAAACATTGCCTGCTCTGCTTTATTTGCAAGAGGGTCTTTTGCTAGCAAAAGTAAGTAAGTCCATGTTTGAATATTGCTGTGCATTTTGACTTTTAGAGCTTCAGCTTAATGTTTCCTTTGCACAGGTGAAGCAAATTGGACAGCTGTATTCTACACCTATGCTGATCTGCAATGGATATGAGAAGCCTGTAGCAGAGAGAGTTACAATAGCTGAGCTGTGAAAAATACCCTGCTACTTGTTGTGGTGTCCACTGTTTCTTAGCTTTGTTGAAAGGAGTGCTACATACAAATGATCTGCAGAAGAGGCATGTGTGGAAAGGCAAGTAAATCCTAAATCATAGGCATTCTAGTGAAATGACATCTTCATGATAAAATGCTTAGTACTTTGACCAGCTGATGTCTGATCCACTATTACTATACAATATTTAATACGTAGCAGCAATGGTGGCTGAAATCATTTGAATCAACCTTGGAACAAAATGATGGAAGGAAATACAATCCCTTGTTTTTTTGGACAACAGTTTACCAGGCACATTTCCACAGTTTCACTGCCTGCATTCCTGTGTTTCTTCCCAGATATATTCCAGATCAGCTGCTGTTTATTGTCCTATTTTATGGGGATAAATTGACACCACATTCAGCAGGTGGATGGCTCTTCCTTGCACATATTTCTGAAAGAGACGTCAAATGGGCTAACAGCTCAACAGGCATTTGTATGGCAGGGCTGGTGTGACAAAGAGAGCTCTGAATCTTGTTCCTTTTACATCAAGACATTGCTAAGGGAAATGCCAAAGTGAAGTCCACTTTCCTCTGTGCACACAGATACATTTTGTCATAAAAAGACTCAAGGTTTCCAGGCCCTGGTCTTCATCCATGTGGTGTCCCAAAGCTAACACATACTTTGCTAGTGTGATGTCTCATTTTTCTGTTTACAAGAGAGGAGACATGAGTTCCTAAAGGTGTTTTTCTTACAATTAATGCTACTTTTTCCATTCCTTGTATTGGAACACCCCTACAGCTATAAAGGGCACTGTGTTTAGTTCGAAGTACCCATTAAATAAACCTTCAGTAAAAGATGTTCATCTCAGTTCCACTCATGAAGATGAAGTATATATTATTCAAAAAGCGAGTCAGCTTCCATTATGTTGACATTAAACAAAAAAAAAAAAAAAAGGGAACGCATTACTCTACCAACATCCAGAACCTTGACAGCCAGCTCCGCAGAAGGTTTTTGTTTCAGATTTTAAAGGACTAAATATTTCAGCTAAACCTCCGGCTAGAGTCTGTCTATTTACATAAATTCCTTTTCTTTCCCCTGGAGCCTGACCCTGTTTCCTGAGGTTTGGGTGAGGGACAGAGTTGCCTTTCTTGCTAGTGAAAGGCTTGCTTTGCCATCCTACTTTCTTCTTAAATATAAATCGGAAACCCTTAAAGTCAGTCGAAACCAATTCCTCTTGATAAAATATCCCTTCTTAAAGACACTTTTCTTCATCCTCAGAAATAAGTGTTCCTTAAATTACAAATTTTCTTTAACTAGCATATTACTAATGCTCACCACTCAAATCCATGTATATCATGGGACTTTTGCAGCAGGCAGTGATACAGATTCAACCAATGAAGGCAACTTTATTCTCAAGAAATATCATGAACGCTGACAAAGTATTGCACATAGAAAGAATCTCCCCATGCACTTCCCACCAAAAGAGAAGAGCTCTGGTATGCATGCAAACCACTTTAAGCCCAGCTCAGGTTTCAAACTGTCACTTTGCGCACTGAAGTGAGTGCAAGCCCTGTCCTGATACAAATTGGAAATGAAAGATGTTGACAAAAATTTCAACTATGTGAGTAATGATTTATGACTGTTTTGCCTAGGCACTGCAACAGGGTTCGTGAATAAAGCACTGGGGTTTGAGCTAGCAAATAACTCATTAGAAAAACAACTTCAACTTGATTAGAGATTATGAAGATAATATAAAGGAAAAACCAGCGCATCTTATGAATCAGCATGTACTTGAAATTTCCTTTCTTGAAATGTCCGTGGCAGCATGTAAAATTTGGGTCAAGTCTTTAACAGTAGGCACCTGCCAGTGGCAAGTTGCCAATGCACAGTGCTGCCATCAGCAAATTGTTCCTGAGGCGTTTGGGAGTGCATCTTATATAAATTTACAGCTTTCTGTGTATGACTGGCAGGTATGATTGCATTACAGAGCTGTTATGGAGGAGCAGATTTTTCTTGCTTATTGCCTAGATGCCACCTCAAAGCTCCTTTTTGCCAGTGACAATAAACATAACTGATGGCGTTACGACCACATTTGAGAGTCCCATTTTTGAGATAGATGCCATCGTGGTGGCTGAATGTGAGGCATATTTGCATGATGTTGTAAGCTTTGTGGATTTTTCCTATCCTGGACTATCTTTATTGTATAAATAATATTTCATTAATTGATAATACTACAGAGAAAACTGCTTATTGCAAGCAGTTTCTACATGATACTTGCACAGGACTTCTCAATAACTGCTGTACATCTGAAAAGAAAAACAAATGTCCCTTTCTGTTCAGAAAATAAGAAGAAAATCTTAGAAATCTTTGAAGTATCCATGCATATACTTGAAAATATGGCTTCTCGCATACTTGAGGCCAAGTGTGTACTCTTAAATCATAGTGCTTCTGTAGCCAGCATCTGCAGAGTCAAGTAGAAAAAGCCCCACCCTACAGGGAAGTGGTCCCCCCAGACGCCCTTTCATTCTAGACATGTCCATTCAGATGCTGCTTTCACAGCCTTTTAATGAAATCAGCCCTTACAGTCTTCCTTTCACATCACCATCCATCCTGTCACATACATGCTAGCCAATTTTACACAGCAATTGTCTCATTTCTGATTATCACATCAGCCCCATTTTCACTCTTAAGAAACTAAATCCCTTTTTCAGACTGGTACGAAGCTGAGAGAACTTTACATAACTTGTACATTGAGAAGGGAGCAGAAGAGACAATTAGAGCAAAGTTCAGGAGCTCCTGGATGAAAGATTTCTTTCAGCTTTCACTTCTGTTTCAACCTGTTTTTCAGCCCCAATTAGCAGGTGTGGAAAGGTGGGAGTAGCTTGAAAGAGAAATGATAGAAGGAAGCCTAAATTCTCTGCATGTGACCCTGCACCCAACCTTTGGGAGATGCAGAGCATGACCAGGCCAGTTTTGCTCACTTGGAGCACCATTAACAGGAAGAGTTCTCATGAATGTTTTTTTTTCTTTTTTTTCTTTTTTTTTTTTTCTGTTTATTCTTTTTGTTGTTAGAATCAGTGATTTTAAGTGCTAGGATCCCCTTACAACTTTCTGTCCCTTTTATGTGGTGAATGCAGTCTTAGCTGAAGCAAGCCTTGTCCCCAGCTGTGCCATTTTGTCTTCTGAGAGACAACCTTTAACAGGTTGTTGGTTTGACGTGAGCAGAAAATACAGCATGCTGTATTTTCATGCACAGACTCAACCAGAAAGTGTGGACACTAATACTGCCCTGTGGTGTATCTCTGCCAAGATGTTGTCTGAAAAACACAGGTAAGGGGAATAAAATGCGGCAGATATGCAAAAATTATTTCTTAGCAATAACAACCCCATAAAAGCTCTCTAGCTGGTATTCAAACAAGGATATAGTTGATGAAAAGTCCTGGTAACACAGGAGTGAAATTAGATAGCACCTCATTGACAAAATAATTTACATGAGCAAAGTGAGTGTCTATTTTAAACAGTTTCCAGATTATCCCTGAGTTTGAAACCCTTGACCTATATGGCTTTCATGACATTGGCAGCATACCTTCTGCTTAACAACACCAGTGCAACCCCTTTGTATTTTAGCAACATTTCAGTACAGTCCATGACATGAGATAGCAGTAACTCTGCAGTTATGCATTACAGTTCCTCTGAAGCTCTAGTCACACCTGGGAAATGCAAGCAGTTTTCTTGGCCATGGAAGGAAAAATAGGTCTGAGAGCATGGATTCTGCATGGTTGTAATGGTGATGGCAACACGCTCCCTTAAGGTAGCTGGGATGTGAGGCTTGCAGTGTGGCACAGTGGGCCCACACAACCCTGGGTAAGTGGAACAGGGTAGATGTGAAGGGCACAGCTGTGCTATTCTGTCTCACAGTGCTCCTTTGCCATCCATGCCTCTTGTCTGCTCACTAACCTCAGCTAGAGTGTGCGCAGTGATAAATATCAGTGAATCTGTTCTAAGCCTTTTGCAAACCATTGGTATGAGTGAGCTGCACTGCTCCAGAAATAGCCTCAGAATATTAGTGAGGCATAGCTCTTGGTGTGCTGAGCTGCTCAAGCTGTCTAATCACATACAAGACCCCAGGTTCTGCATGTTCTCAATGCTTTTTTCAGTGACCACCGCTCATCACACTTGGCTACTGTGGGTTAATACAACAATGTCATGTTCAACCAAATCAGCTGTCACATCAGCTCTCCGTTTTCATACAAACAGCCAACAACAGTTATTTCCACTTGCAGCACTTACCAGCTAAGTCAAATTTTCCACTAATATTTTAACACCAAGGTCATTTTGTTGACAGTAGCTAAAGGAAACAAATTCCAAATTCTAAATAAGCATATTTTATCACATGAACGAGATCCTTTTGTTTATGCAGCACACATTAAAAGCATCTCTAACAAATTAAATCTGCAATGTAAATTTTCTGTGGATGATGTGTCTCACTTCTAAGCTGTATCTTTCACTGCAGCCCACATGTGACAACACTAATTTTAAATTTCACTTTCCTGCAAAAGCACTCAGTCATTCCAAGGTATCTGTATACATTTTACTAATTTGGTGCCTATGACTGGAAGATCAGGTGATTTCTTACTAGGAAAACACTAATGTTGTGTTATAACAATACTGATTGCATTACTGATGTTGAAGCTGCATACACACAAAGCACAGCATTGTGCATTTTTATCAACTTAAGAATGGTAAACAGAAGACCAGATTCTGGTTAAGCAAATATATACTCATAGTCATCCTGAAGTTCTGATTGTTGCTAAACTTAGTGATAAGTAGACTGCTAAATTGGGCAGGTTGCTCTTAATCTCCTCTAACAAATATATTCCTTCTGGTATAAATAATTAAATATCCAAAGAGGGATTTCAGCCTGACTGTTCTGTCTCCCAGGCGAGTAACTTCCCAAGCTAATCTCACTTTCTCCTTGTGTGACCCAACAGCACTTAATTATTTATGCCATGCAGAGCAATTTGCCTGGGAGAGATTGCAACAGCGTGCCTGTCATGAGTTCCCAAGTGCCCTAAGTAGTCCTGTCTCTGCTTCTGTATGGGAAGTGTGGTCATCCTTGGTGTGTGAGCATCCTTACTGCTTATGTGGCACACCATTTCTCTTACCCTACTGCATGTTTCTGTATTGCCCATTAGACTGAATCCCAGTGGTGAAGCAGCCAAGGTTTGTGATTCCCTCTTGTACCCAAACACAGTGGTGGCAGTGTAGGTAACTCACTGACATCACAAACAAGGACTCTGAGAGAAAGGAACTTACATCTGTAGTTATGTGCAGCAGAGCAACAACATAGGGAGGTAAGACATCCATCAGACAACAGAAGCTCCCTGTGGATCTAGCTCATGACTCATAGCACTGTTTAGATGATAACTCCAGAGTATGATTTCAGCACAAGCCCTGTACCATGAGTAGCCACCCAGACCAGCTAGGGGTGTTGAATGAATTCAGCTATGCTTGACAAGTGAAGAAAGAGGATTGTGACCCTTTCTTAAACATCACTAAACTCATTCATCTAAGCTGTCATATACAAACATTATCAATAGCATTATACTGAATCAGTCTTGGCATAGAAGAAATAAAACAAACAGAGCTGAACTAAAGAATAGCAGCTGGCTATCTGTTAGCCATGCAGTACAAGCATTTTCCATTTCAGTTACATGAACATTTCATTTATTTTCTAATTTTCTTGGTTGCTTGTAGAGGAAGGGATCAAAATGCAGGTTAAAAGAAGATGCAATAAATGACCCCAGTGCTTCCATAAATTAGTGTATTTTTAATGTGTTTACAAACGCCTCAGCTCTGGCCTTTGTGGCACTCTGGTGCAAAAAGAAAGAGAAGAAGAGGGATTTTGTTGGTGTTATTTTTATTTTTTGTCTTCTCCTTTTCTTCCTTCCCTCTTTATATTTTCTTCCACTCTTCTGGTTCTTGTTACCTAACCACCCCTTCAAGTCTGCTGAATGCGTTTAATAAAAATATTACTAATACCTAAGTGTCAACACGTCTCTCACAAAAATACTGAAGTTACCAAGCCAAAACAGATTGCAGATCCCCCTGCAAGCTCATGACAGAGGGATGGAGGCAGAGAGGGAGGCAGGGGGTAGGCCAGGAGGGAGGCTGTGAGGGAGGGAGACTACTCAGGTGGATGCCTCCTTTCCCCCCTGCAGGAAGGCAGGGGAAAAGAGCAGCTGCTTGTGCAGTCCAGGGCACAACTTTCAGTACATCTCCTTGCCTCACGAGTGAGATAAGGAACAGATCAGTCATGACGCCACTGAGCTTTACATGCTGTTGTCATTGAGCAGACCTGCCAAACTCAGTCTTTGGTGGCGGGTCAGGGTGTAAGGCTCGCTATGCCCCTTGTTCCAGGGCCACATTGGCGACCAGGGGAGCCACAGGCTCTGCAAAGTGCATGCTTGTTGATGCATGGGCAGGATGTGCTTCAACAGCCTAAAAATCTCCATCTGCTCTTATGACGCATGTCCTGGCACGCTGCCTAGGCTGTCCCTCCTACCGGCTGATGCTGCTGTCACAGAGGCGCACGTGATTGATAGACGGGGGTGGACCAAGCAGGGAGCAGCAGCACGGTGGCCCTACCCCATGCTGCAGGCTGAGCTCAGGCAGCACAACACCCCGAACCTCGGAACCTCGCTCAAACACGGCCATGTCGTGCAGGCGAAGAGTAAGTTCAAATCAATGCACGCACACCATGCAATATTGATGCAGTCAAGATTCCTCTGTGTAAATAACATCTGAATAAAACAAAGCTGGAGATCCTGAGCTTGCAGTTTTCTTGTATATCCTCCTTTCACGCAGCAAAATTAAGAGGGAACAGCTTCTGCACATCACCACGAATAATGCTCTGCAAGCAGCTCCCACCTCATTAATACGGGAACAAGTTAACGCTACAGCTATTTTCTGTTTCCAATCTCTCAGTTACTAGCAAAGATGTGAAAACCAGAGCCATATCTGTCCTCTCGCTTCCCCTGCCCTGCTGCAGCACGTACGAGGAGACATGACACGATGTGCTTGCAAGGCAATGCACCCAGCGCGAGATGTGAGGGGGAAGGCAGCAGATGCAATTAATTCTGGAAGGACTCCTTCCTGCTGGCGGGAAGCCAGAGATAGCAGAGCCGTAACAGCTTTTAGGCAGCCACGGCACAGAAATTACAGCCGTTCACCGAGGACACTCCCGCTAAGCTTCTGCTTTCTTGAAGCAATTGCACATAATATCACTAGGATTCAGATAGCTGGAGGGGAAACTCAGACGCTGACGAAGCATGAAACAACCTGGCTCGAGAACTAAAATAGTCCTGCATAAAAATTCACAACTGCCCGTTGTTCGAAATAAAAACAAGGCTGTAACCTCCCCTGCTCCTCAACAGTGAATTTCCTTCTGTGCCCTCCCCCCACCGCTTATCACCCTTCCTGCACCATCGCAGTGCCAGACACCGTGCGCTGGCACCTAGGGATGGATCACATCAGTGTGACGGGTCCATGGTGTGTGTCCCCAGCAAGCCCCCTTGGGGAGGGGACTGCGGTGTGTGCTGACATCAGGTTGGCAGCCCCAGTGCAGGAACCACTGCTCCCATCACATGCGTGCTCAGCTTCTCTGAGCTGCGGCTATTTGGGTGCAGGGATGCGGCACGCAACAGCAGAGGGGCGGTGCAGACGCCCGTGCCTCCAGCCAGCTGCTGCCTTGTGTCTTCACAACGTGTTGGCTGGTGTGCAGTTGTATAAAACACATTGGATTTGGCGGAGGAAATGTTCCAAATATACTGACCTCCCATCTCCCTTTCCCTGGAAAACCTCCGCAGAAGTCTTCTCAAAGCAACCATCTATTTGTTCCAGCGTTTTGAACTGCATGTTGTGGCTAAAATACATGCATAACCAGCAAGTCTGAGATGCAAATAAATCCAGTGAGAATTAAGGTTAATAATGCCAATTCATTGATGAAATATGTTCTGATCCTTTTTCTTACATCAAATAATGGCTCACTCAGTGAATTAACCGCTAAATTTGCTATGGAGTAGTTCTCCTGAAAGGAGAATGCTGGGAATCTGATCTGCCATAAAAAATCAAAGCATATGATGAGAGAAGGACCTTGCTGATAGCAAGAGGCTGCTCTAAAGTAGGAAGGATGGCAGAGCCTTTTCTATCCAGAACTTCTGCCTAATAGTCATTCACATCACAGTTGCTATAATGGCTAGGCTAAAGCTAGAGCTCCTTCCACCTTAACTGTCACACGCATGCACAATAAACTTGCCTCAGAGCATCATGATCCAAACTGATCCAAGTCAGGGAAGAAGGTGGGAGATAACACTATCCTCTGCACAGGGAACCTGCAAAACAGACAGGATCTCCTCAGTCATGTTTAGGGAGAAATAATTGCATGCACCAGTACAGGCTGGGGGATGAGCTGCTGGAGAGGAGCTCTGTAGAGAGGGACCTGGGTGTCCTGGTGGACGACAGGTTGACCATGAGCCAGCAGTGTGTTCTCGTGGTCAAGAGGGCCAATGGCATTCCGGGACACATTAAAAAGAATGTGGCCAGCNGTCCCCTAGTTCTACATGTTCTTTATCAGGTCATTTTTTTTTCTGTAGAACTATGTCATCACATCTAGTAACACCTTGCACTTGTCTTGTCTCCATGCAAAGATCACAAAACAGTTCCCAAACCAAGGGATTTGCTGCACCAAACATGGCTGTCCGCAGATATCAGTGCCTCAGCTAGGCATGCTGTAAGCCATCAGGAAACCAGGTAACATTGCTGGTGGGGCACTGGCTAACAGATATACAGTGGGGCATATATCTGGTATGATATACGGCATGAGAAGGGCATTCCTAGGCCGAGCCCATCAAACTCTCGCTGCAGCCACAAAAAAGTCACAGGGACTGTATTTTACGCAAGTTAGAGTGGATAACCTCTGCATGAATCTTTATCTGTACTACTGTGGTGCAGATCTCTTATCTAGAGGCCTACCTCCCAGCCACAAGGCTGGGTACTGGCCTCCCTCTCCCCCAGGCTTGGAGCTCCTCCCTTCAAAGAAGTCACTGAAGAAAGCAAAGCTTTCCTATTCACCACTTAACTCTTCAGGGGCAGGTGGCATGCTTGAGACACTGTGTATGCAAGCACACAATGGACAAGCACAAGCTGTACACATAGCATTGCATACACATGCCCTACACAGAAACCAAGATCCAAGGCTCATTTAAAGATAGATGAAGTAAATAGCTGTAACCAGACTGTGAAACAAATAATGCATGCTGGATGGGTTGTTCTGACTTATTTTCTTCCCTTTATTCGGATATCACTTATCCAGAGCAAAGTGACTTACAGTGGGCTCCCATTTACCTTAAAACATTATTATTATTTAATAATAATAATAATAACAACAACAATAATAATAAAATTATCTGAGTTCAAGAGCCCTTCTGCAACTCTCCCTCTGAATGAGACATTACCTCTCCCATTCTCCTGGCTAAAGCTTCCCAGTAGTTTCTGTGATCCTTTCTTCTGATTACCTACTAGCACCTGGCTTTGTGCTGCTTCTGGTAACTTTCCACTCTTTTAAGCCATGCTCCTCACATATCAACCTAGAAAAACTGGTTTGTGTAAACTTTAGGTAACCCTTTGTGCCAAGCCTACTTCCAACTCGATAGCTGAACGTGATGTCATGGCCAAACATTTTCCCAGCAGAGGAGTTAAGGAACATTTGAGAGGGGAATTCAGACTTGCAGATACATTTGGCTGAAAACTTTCTATAAAGTTTGCATTTAAATTCATATTGTACAATTACAGGGAGTTATTAGCAGGGAAGTGCACCAGGTGCACTAGCGTATCATTCCTAGTTATAAAGCTTTTATTTAACTTAGGAGTGAGCTGATCTAGAAACAGGTGGTGACTGGTGGCCCATCACACGCCTGAGCAGTGAATCACTATTAATTGTGTTATTGGAGATAAATAATGCCCCAGCAGTACAGAGGCTGGGATAAGTCTGCATAAACTATTTGTGGAGTGGTTCCAGCGGAGACTGGGCCTTACAGTGGCTTTACACTCCTGAGCCACTTGCTTTCACTACCTTTAAATGTAAAGTCAACATTAAAAATCAAACAGATTACCCTATTTACAGGAGATATAACGGCCTTGGTCAAACAGAGCTCATTTACCACAGTCTGCATCACTGTACAAGCAAGCCAGGCTCCCCATGTTTTTGGCTACAGCATAGCAGCTCCTCACAGGCCAGTCCTTCTGCTGTAGGAAGCTGAGTGTTCACAAGGAAACGCAGTGAGAGGCTCACAGGATGTTGGTAAAGGGATGTCTGTGTGGGATGCATGTAACCTACAAAAGACTACAAACACACTCAAATCAAGGCAGGAAGCATCTGTGGGGGTCACTGAGGAGCAGTGAAGGACTAAATCCATTCAGCATTCTCTGAGTCATGATATTTTTAAATGAAGTATTGGGCCATCTTTTCACTAAATTTCTACCTCTTTCATTTTATTCTTCTGTTGCTGGGACTGTTACTGGTCAAAGTACATCCTGTGTCATGCAAACTGCATTCACAACTGAGAAAAACAGACAAAAGGTTTGTATCTGAAATGTATGAATGGAGTGAATATGATTTTGAGGAAGTCTAGTAGCTACACTAGTAAACTTCTGCAAAAAGTTTCAAGATGGGTACAAAATAAGTTAAACCATTCATCTTTTTTAGCCACTATTTTATTTTATTTTATTTTATTTTATTTTATTTAGCTTTTAGCAACATAACTTTCCTGCCTGAGACCTTTCCCAAAAGTGACGTTTTTATAGGCTTGCTTTTCCTCTTTGTTCTGTCCCCCTTAAATGACACCATAACTGTCGTGGCAAAGCAACAGCACAGAACACAGTCCACACCTGAATCTTCTGTGTAAGCTGTTCCATCAGTGACCAGGCTGTAACCATCAGTATTTTACTTTTAAATTTTAATTCGAGGTATTTTTCCTACTTGAAAGTGACACTGTCTATCTAAAGTAGTACTGTTGTTGTTTAAGGATAAGCTATCCATCCTTCCAGTTCAATTAAAGCCAGGAGCCAAGTACCTTGTCTGGGAAAATATGAGAAATTACCTCAACTTAAGACAAAAGAAGCTCAGGATCCCTTCCAGCTTTGGATGAAAACCATTAATTCCTTTAAGGAATAAAAGATTGCAACAAACAGAAAATTTTTACTCACTTTTATAAGAAATTAGGAAAAGGAACCAGAAAATGTATTGCACAGAACAAGCCTAGACTAAGTAAAAGATGAACAAGTACATTTTTTTCATTTATCACTTCCCTGATTCTCAACCACAAGACATCATCTCCTTGCTATAAATGACATAAACTTTTGTACTGAATATAGCTTCCCCGAAGTCCAAAGACTACATGTTTGTCAGCACTGATCTTGAGTTAATTCTGCGCTGAGAATATGTCATAGATTTCCTCAAGATCTTCATTTTCGGATTCCTTGGTTAGAATTATATCTTAAATGTGTTTCATTTTCGTTTGTTTTGTTTTCCCCCTGGGTGCAGCACTATCTTTGTTGCACAATGAAGGCATTGTTTAACCAGAAAGATTGTTCATATGGGAAAGACAAATGAAGAGGTCAGTGAATTATTCTGGATCCTATCAGAAGGTCTCTTAAGAGGAGAACAGCTCTCAAGTAAGCTGGAAAAAGCATAAGCTTTCCTTCTAAAAGAAAGGGCTTCTTTAAACAGTTAGAAACCAACAGCAAGAGCACAGAAACTACAAAAACATCTATGAGAGATACTGTTCTACATCTGGGAGGGCTGTCCAACGTGATGTAAGTTTCACTGAACCTACAGTTTCCTTATAATAAGCTTTACAGAATAAAAACCACAGATCAGAAAGCCTAAACTCATTTTGTTTTGAGTATATAGCAAAAGTGATCATATCTGTAACCTAGCTGACTTTCATTGTTTTATGTCTCAGCTAAATAAATGGGAGGGAGGCAATCAATCACATTTACTAGATGAATTTGGACAGAACACTTGATAGTTCACAGACACAGAGAACAGATGTTGAGACCAGGGCACAGCAGAAGAGCAACCATTCATATCTGGCAAAAGCTCATCGTGACCAAAATTGGTTTGAAAACTTAAAGACAATCATATCCCAAACCTGGAAAATAGAGTGAAATTGGTCAAAGAAAACTGTTGCTGAGTAACATGCTCTTCTTGGAAGCTAATAATTCTGTTTTTTGTTGTTGTTGTTGTTGTTGTTTTTGTTTTGTTTTGTTTTGTTTTTTTTTGGTGTCTTCAAGGAGCTGTTTTGACCATAAGACTTAAGATGTCAGCAAATGTAGTTCCAGTATCTGACTTACATAGGCAAATAAACAAAGGTGGTGGCAAAAAGGGGTCCCTCTGCAAAAAGTATCTTGCAGTGCAGAACTCAGGATGTTTTAGGATCAAGATTATAGATAAAGTTTTAGTTTCAAGTCACTGACATCCCATTCACGTAGAAGAAGTCTTGCAGAGAAGTCCTTACTTATTCAGTACTTAATTCATTATGTTGTCTGTTATCATCCCTGTAAGTACAGGTTCCCATGATGAGCCTTTACAAATAAATGTGATTATTAAGATACAACTGGTATTTAAAGTATTTCTCTGAACAGGAGACCAGAAATAATTCATAAATCAGTATTGTTGTACAATTTGAGATTCCAGCCTTTGCAAAACTTGGTTCTTGGATCTGCAAGAACAGTTAATACGCTTTCAGCTCTGCTGTGAAATACCATCAGAACTACTAAAGCCTATACTGAGATGAAGATGAAGCATCCACCCATTTCCCTGTCTGCAACAGAAGCCAGGTAACCCTAGACAGTGGACTGGCTAGATACATTTCAGGACTCAGGGCCATTAGTGCTCCATCACAGCATACTTGACTTGTGTTGGGGTAACATACACCTTTTTTAACTCACAGTTTCCTCAGTGCTGCTCTACTGAAAGAACATTTACAAACAGCCACATCCTTTCCATGCATTACATCTAACACAAAATAGAATGTACCTTTTTCAGAAATGATTGCTTTCCTTTATAGCTTTGTGTTCTGAATCTCTCAAAATACTACATACAGCCAGACTGAAATTCCAGAACTCACATGCAACATCTGTTGTCCCTGTTCTCTACCTCATTCATAGATAATACAGTCAAGCATTTAAAAATGAGTGTATTGAACCTAACATTTGTGATACAGGACTCTAGGTTAAAATCAAAGGTTTGCCATTCACATGGCAGCATCTTGCAGAGAGCTCTTTATTCAGTGCTTCATTAATTATGTTGCATGCAGTAGTCATTACAGACAATTGTCTGCTAGCGCTACCCACACCTCGGCTGTTTGTACAATATGAGTCACTGTGAGCTATGATTCCAAGCAGAATTTTTTCATTCTGCAGTAACCACATATTTTGTTCCAGATTACCTCCTTTCCTTTTGTGTAGGCAGAATTAGTGAAGTACAATTAGCGATAATGCCATTTGTCCCCAGGCTGGTGCTTTTGCTTAAAGCATTTAATCTTTCCTGTACCTCATGTATTACATCAATAAAGTTGCTGGAGTACAGAATGCAGCATGTAATAGGCACAGATCCGAGAGTAAAGATGGATCTCTCCTGCTGAAAGGAAGAACATTGTCCCAGCAGTGTTTGATTCAACACACAGAAGCATTTCCATGCAAATATCATACAATCTAGTCTAACTGCATTTATCTCATGAAAATAATTTCCTCCTTTATAACAGGAGGGAGCAGATTATACTGTACTTCCCTTTCACTCTTAATGTCAGAGGACAATATTGGAGGCAAATGGACTATGCCCTTTTCTTAAGGACAATTTGCAAATGCTCTTTCTAAAAATCTCGATATTGGAGCAGTCTACCAGGTTGTTCACCTTCCATGTCCGCTCTTTTCTACCTTCCTTTCTGCTCTGATTTCTGGTTGAATGCCACCTCTCTTTCCATGTTACCCGAAGATAAACTAAGTGAATGGGTCTTTTCATTGAGCAAATAATTTCTAACACCTCAGATAAATGAGGACAATTCCTACTGTCCTCTTGAGTAGAGCAGGGTAAAATATCTTTACACCTTTCCTGTAATGTAAGGCTCTTTTATGACATCCTGACTCAAAAAGAATCAAACAGTATATAGACTCATACCGAGTTAATATGTGTCATGCCTTTCACTCCTGGTATCTGTCCTTACACATATGCTTTTGGATAACATTGTGAGGAAATTACAGAAAATTAGGAATGGCTTTATATAACAAGCCAGATAGAAATAATTCGTTGTGTCTGGTTTATCTCCTTTTTGTTGTTGCTGTTGTTGTTTTTTCTCCATTCTGCAACGAAAGTGATATTTGAAAGATAGCTTCACTGGTGAAAAACTGAAACTGAAGTACAGTAATCTGCTCCCAGGTGGCAAAGCCCATCCACGCCTTTTAGATGGGTGAGACTGGCTGGTGAATGAAGGTGCACTTAACTGACAGATAAGACTGAAACCCAATCTGGAGATTTTTGCTCAAAAGAAGGCAAACTGAACTACAGCTCTCACAGTCCTTACAAAGTGACAGCGTGATGGAAGGGACAGTACTTTATCTATTGTTGATCTTGAAAAACATGTTGCCTGCACAATTGTCACAACTTCATCAGTTCATTCACTTTTCTTTACCTGTCAAATTATCCATGGCTTTGATGAAAAACAAGCTTGTTCAGCAGAGACAGGTGGCTTTTATTAGTGTACTTTGTCTTTCAGTGGTGCACACTGTTAACTTCTTGAATCCTCTTAGGGAGGATGGCAGTATATCACAGTCAGAAGTTGATTTGGAGAAAAAGAAGAATAAAGAGGGCTTTCCTTTCAAAAGTCTGAAAGGACTGAAAGGAGAGCTGTAGCTGTGCAACACACAGGAAAACTAAGAGCTCAGCTACCACTGCTACAATTCCTGCTGCTGCTGGTGCCACATATGTGGTACCAGATTGGCAGAGTCACTCTACTCCTTGTAGAGCAGGGTTCGTCTGACCTACTCTTATACCAATTATAGGTGAGATTATAACATTTTTTGAGATGTACTTGTCTCGCTGGTTACCTAAGGTCAGATGAAATGAACCTCGGTGACAGTAGACATCAGATATCTCAGACCTACTCTAATGCTGCTTCTTGCATTTTGTTTCTGCTACTGTAATTTGTTGTGTCTATTCATCTTGTTTTAAATTGTGTTAAGTCTACAGTACTTCCATACCAATATTTTGGTGTCTACTACCAGAAAAGGCTGAATGTACTAACTGAGTTCAATGTTTGATCCTTGCCAGTCCAGTCCAGTCAGATTTGTTAACGTGTTCTGGTAGCATGTGAATGTTCCTAGGAACCATGAACAAAAGGTGATGATAAAGTGCAAAGTCAACATGGTGATTACTGATGTGTCCTGTAACACGGCACAGCAGTCTGAAAGGAAGTGATGGCCCCTGTGCACATAACTAATTACTATCAATGTAAGCAACCCCTCAGGGGAAGGCCCTGTGCATCTGAAGGCTTTACTGTTTCTAGTATTTACATTGGCTGGCTCAGGAAAACGTCAGCATTCCTTGCATACATTTTACTGTGTGTATCCTTGGACCATCACATTTTGCTCCTACACAATGTTTTGGATGTGACCATACACCCAGTGCAGAATCCTTGTCTCAAGAACATAGAAGATGAGGAAAACAAATGGCACTCTCTACACAATCCTTCCAAGTGTGGAGGCAATAGTTAGTGGAGAGAACAGGATTCAGGAAAAATGTGGCTGCAGGTGGAGGCCTCTCTGGTATTGCCAAACCCATGTCTACTGCTTCTTTGGAAGAGCCTTTCCAATTAACAGAAATATCAAGAGACCCTTACAGGTTGAACCAGTAAAGGCCTATTACATACACTCCACGCTGTAATTTGGCATTTCCCTTCCCAAAAGAGTTTTATGAGCAGCAGAAAGCTGTTTCTTATCCTCCCAGAGCAGCTCCTTTACCATGCTATGCCCCTGCTTCAGTCCATTTTTGCACTTTCCTGTCCCCTCTGCAAGTTGGTCGTTGTCCTTTGCCTCCCTATGTCTTGAGGGGCAGAAGTTCTGCATAAGCCACGCATCTTGTTATGAATGAGCAACCACAGCAAATAACAAAATCATACTTTTCAGGAACCCCTGCAGGATTTCTTTTCGTAAAGCAAGACTTTCATGCCATCTTGCAATAAGCTGCTTTGGAAAATATCTGATATTTCCTAACAGCTTTTTCTCAGCATGCAGCTTGTTGGGTTTTGACACTTTTGATCTTGCTTGATTACTTATTTCCATTCTACCAGCAATTTTATTCTATCTTTTTTGGATTCAAAGAGCTTCTTTCTGACAAAATTTCTCCCTTGATTTTGCTGCACATCTTTCCATTCATTTCTGTTCATTTCATCTCTAAATGAGTTTGATGCAAGTTATTTTTATCAGCTGGTGTTTATAGGAGTCAAAGGAGCCAATGTGTTGGGCTATTTTTTCTTCCTGAAAAGTGACAGTTCAGTATAACTAGATTTTATTTTGTGTCTTAATGGAAATTCTAATGTTTTGAGGAGCTCTTCAGAAACAGAAGTTGTAATCACTAGCCATTGAGAATAAATGTTGTTTGTAAATAACATCATTCTAGGCAGCTTTCTTACTCCCAGAAATCAAAGAGAAAGCAAGATGCATTCTCATCTCCATAAATGCTGCTTTGTTTCAGCTTATTTAAAATTCCTTGTATGAGTTTCAGCCACCATATTTCTTCACCTCTATGGAGATCACAACGAAGCAGCTGTTAGGAGAGTTTGCCATGGGTTTCCTGATGGAATAAAATGTCTTCCTATGAGATGGCTCAGCTTTTCATCACTGGATTTTTTTCTCAGAATATATTTGCATGATCACTGTGAAGGGAGAGAGAAAAATTCTGTGTCTCAATAAACTCAGTTGTATTCAGAAAAGCTATAATGGCAAGAGTGTTATGGGGCCAGGGACATAGTGGAGGTTGTGTTTTTGGTCTCAATTTATAGACTTAATGTTTTCTGCGTGAACGTCAGAGCAGATCTCCAAGAACTTGATGTTAACCACCTTGTGTTTCTGGAGCCTTTTGGTCATTATTAGCTGGTACCAATAGTATTCTGTGTAAAGAAAGAAGGAAATAACTGTTCTCACCCCTTTGAGGCTGAATGCAGTGGGAAAACTTGACAAGACACATGAAGCAGAAACGTATCTGCACAGCTAAGATTTTCCAGTTGAACTGCTCTCAGGAGTATCTCATCTGAGCAGCCTGGTGAATAGTCTAAGAAATGGAAATGTTTTGCCATAGTCTTAATATAGTTTTGGCAAAAGAAGACATTTCTCTCACTTTTCCTAGAAAGAAGACAAACAGCTCGAAGTAAAATGAAAGAAGCATCCCAAACTAAAGGTCACTTATATAAATGTGCTTACTGATATCCTCTAAAATTGTTGTGGGATGGGAAATGATGAATATTTGTTAGCTTCCTTGTTTGTTTTTAGAGTAGCAAATAGCTTATGTGAATGTGTACTCTTCTGTCTCTGGGGAAATGTCGAAGCTCCAGGAGGTATTCTGGACAAGTGAGGGATGCTGCACTGACATTGCCTTATTTCACAGCAGGGATCTTACCATCATTGCAGGTTTCTCTCACACTCGATCTTTCCACAAAGACTTCCTGCAGATTTTCACACACCTGCACACCAGTGTTAGAGCTACAGAAAGAAAGCTCCAGCACTTTAGTTTCATGTAAGGGTTAGGCTGTGAAGCTTTTGTATTGCATGTTGTTATCATAAGACAGACAAAGTGAATTGTACAACAAAGAGCACCCACACCACTTTGGACATTGCAATTCTCCAAAAAATTCCATACCCATGCGTTAACCTTTGCATGTTTTGACTCCTGTTCAAATATGCTGTATTCCTGTATTCTTAAATGAAATGAATTTATGTCTGCATCCTCTTCCCATCCTGCCAACTTTTCCAAGCCTCGCAGATCAGTGAAGAATGTCCATCCCTGGGACATACTTACCCTATTTTCAAGCTCTGCAGTTATTGCACTGTTAATAGCTGTGGTAAGTATTTAATATCATCCAGAAACCAATAGTGATGCTTTTATTCCACACTTAAAACTTGCTATGTGATTAGCCTACTCCTAAAGTATTTCCTTACTAACCAGATTACAAAGATAGTTACTTGATTTTTCCAACTGACAGTGAGTATGTTGACATTCTCCCTGCTTAGTAACAAAAGTCACATGAGATAATCTGAAGCAGGAAGCAAATGCATCTCTATGAAGAGTGAGAACGTGGCATTGTTAGTGGTCTGGTAACAGTGTCTTGCCTCTATTGACTGCTCTCCTCTGACGTTCCTACAACAGCCGCAGCCCTCTCAGATTTCTCCATCTCTTTACAGATCTGATCTGAGAACCTCTTTGCTCTACAGCTAACCATTTTAATCTTTTTGTCCTTTCTGTGCACACATTCATTATCTCAAAAATACTAATTAAATCAGGAAAGCTTTTGGAGATGTAATTTGAAAACACAATACCAAATAAAGATGTCCTGCCCTTGGTCTCACGCTAAATTAGGAAATTGTGTAAAACTGGCAGTCAAACAGAAGGGTATTTGAATTGCTCTTATCTCAGACCTAGAATAAGGATATCGTTAGGGACAGTTGTTGCTGGGAAGGCAGTGCTTGTCCTCATTTTAACTAACAATAAACTACAATGCCGAATTTGAATATGCTGAAAGCGTGAATGATCTAACAGTAAGAAGGGTAGCAATGATTCTCAGTGGTTTGAATGGAAATAGCAGGTGTCTGATACTTTTCTGGCTGCAAGACAGTAATCAGTCACAGATAATTGATTACTTTCAGATTCAGAAAGTGATTTGCAAGGGATTATATTTTCACTGTACTGTACTAGGTTAACATTAGCTGCACAGGAGGAACCAGATTTCTGAAGCATCATTCAGACAACCAGTCATTCGTGAGCATTTGAACCATCCCCACCCCCTGTACAGTCATATGTTCAAACTTCTGGCTAAATACTAATTATGCCCTCTAATTGTAACACAGCTGCTTCCATCCCTTCTATTAAACTCTATTCATTCCTTATTATTAAACAAAATGCAGGGCAGGAAAATAAAAAGAGATTTTCCTATCCATCTGTCTCTTTAGAGTCAAATTCCTTTCCTGTACAAGTACAGCCATGTCTATAACTGTATATAATATAGAGGACCACAAGACTACTGACATTCATTTAGTAGACCAATCCAGTAGTGAATTATCTCCTGTTTTGTCAAAAGCAGAGTGACTACATTAAGCTCAGCATGATTCACAGGCAAAGCATGGAAAACTGCCCTTGTGGAAGATTACCTAGCTTCACAGAAGTGTCTGGAGAGAACCTCACCAGTGTTAGCAGTGAAAGCTGGATTCTGTTACCAGTAAGATAAGCACTAATGCAACATAACAAAATGCAACTAATGACTGAGCCTGGAAAGCAAACAGGAGTGGAGCAGCCCTAACACAGCTCCTGCCAAGCAAGAACAAGGACAGGTGTTTGTCCAAGCCACTCCAGTGTCCATTTCACTGCTTAACCCAGCTCAAAATCATCCCAGCAGAAAAAGTGGCTGCTTTTCTGCAGGCGAATGTGTTAGAACAGCTCACATCTCAGTCCATATATCTCAGTTAGCCCAAGAGAAGGCTAAATTGTGTGGAAGAGGGAGATGGGGACATGAAGGAGGAGAAGCTCACCGTACTGCAGTAACAATCAGCTCTTAAATTGGCTCAGCTACCTGTGTCTTGGCAGCCTCAGTTCTCAATCTAATTAAACAGAGATAATAAAACATTTCTCATTATATCAGGGAAAACAACAACAACAACACAAAACAACATACACATACAAACAAAACAAAAGAAACAATAACTGCACTCAAAACCCATGAGATACTTTTTTATGAACTCTGGTCTGATGTTAACTCTGCCTCTTCTCGTTTGTTTGTCTACAGAAATGTATATAAGATCACACACATGAATATGCATTCTATCTGTGATAGCAAAGGGCTGTCAAACATATTCATTTATGAGAAACAGGTAGGAAATAGCCTTTATAAAGCTGATAGTTTCTGTGAGAGACACTATATTATCTTCCTCTGAGCTGTTCTTGTATTTTGGTCATATTCAGGGAATAATATATGCTGAAATCTTATGCTAAGGCACGCTCCTGAGGAGCCTCTGCTTAAGCCCAGGACCAGTCCATGAAACAGGAAGCAGCAGCTGCCTGGCACCCTGGAATAAGTGCTCCCTACCAGGAAGGGCAGCTGAATCAATCCCTCCATGCCTTGTTCACTGAGTAGGTTTGAAGATGAGTTGGGGCAGATGCTACACCTCTAGGCATCTTTTTTGAATGCACCCCAGAGGAGTGCATTACCTAGTAGACCACTAAGTAGGAGGAAGATCTGCAGTTCCTCACCTGCTCTGTAGATGATGATTAAATCTAGCCTGTCTGTTCCGATGGCTTGCTTTCCATCAAAAACAGCCAGGCTGGGGAACGAATGGTTATGTCTGAAGCTGAATGAAATATTTTCCTCAGCCCACAGAAACACACACACATACAAAACCATCAGCAACAAATTGAGCTGAAATTGACTAAATTATTTTTTCCCTTCAATTTTTTGTTCAGCTACCACACTAAAATGTCACTTATTTTCATAGCACTATATTGGTTCCTCCTATTTATAGAAATTCTAGTCATACAATCTGAGAGCAGATTTCCCCTGCTGTTATATTGGCTTTAACTTCCAAGGAAGCCGATGTAGATGAACTCTTTGGGAAAAATAAGTCCCCAGAGGAGAGAGCCTGACACTCCCCTACAATGAATAACAAACAGCAAGTGTTAGAACAATTAGTCACCGTGAATGCTTTATGGGAATGAAATAGTGATTTAAATGTTCTTGTTTAAAAGAATTTTAAAAAAATAACCAGCTCCAACTTATATGACCTATTGAAGAGCCTTCTGGGGCTCTGGCACAACACAAAATATTGCACTACTCTAATTTAAGTAAGAGATTAATGGTGCAGCCCCTATACTGGGAATTAGATTATTTGGTTATACAGATATAGTTCACTAATCTATGAAAAAGTGCATTGATCTACAAAAGTTGTGCCGCTTAAGATGAACGTGTGACTGCACCTCCTACATGATTGGATTTTATTTCTTGCACAAACCAAATACTGAAGAGGACAAATACAACATTGCTTCCTGTAGCAGCACCTTTGAGGCAAGTTCTACAAGCCTTTAACACCGTCTTCCACAGTATTCTTCTGGAGTAGCTGGCAGCCCATGGCTTGGACAGGTACACTCTTGCCTGGATAAGGAACTGGCTGGAAGGCCAGGCCCAGAGAGTGGCGGTGAATGGAGTTAAATCCAGCTGGTGACTGGTCATGAGCAGAGTTCCCCAGGGTTGAGTACTGGATCCTGTCTTCATTAATATCTTTATTGAGGACCATCAATGGTCCATCAATATGGACATATGGACATCAATATGGACATATGGTCCCTGGATGGACATCAATGCCCATCCAGGGAATTGAGTGCCCTCGGTAAGTTTGCAGATGACACCAAGGTGGCTGAAAGTCTTGATCTGCCTGGGGGTAGGAAGGTCCTACGAAGGGATCTGGACAGGCTGGATTGATGAGCTGAAGCCAATGGGATGAAATTAAAAGACCAAATGCCGGATCCTGCACTTTGACCACAACAACCTCAGGCAACACTACAGGCTCGGGGCAGAGTGACTGGAAGATTGTGTGGACAAAATGGACCTGGGGGTGCTGGTTGATGCTTGACCGCACATGAGCCAGCAGTGTGCACAGGTAGCCAAGAAGGCTGATGGCATCCTGGTTTGTATCAGGGACAGTGTTGCCAGCAGGATCAAGGAAGTGATCACCCTCTGGTGAGGTCATACTTTGAGTACTGTGTTCAGTTTTGTGCCCCTCACGACAAGAAAGACATCAAGACCCTGGAGATTGTCCAGAGAAGGGAAACAAAGGGTGAGGAGTCTGGAGCACAGGTCTTAGGGGGAACAACTAAGGGAACCAGAATTGTTTAGTATGGAGAAGATGAAGTTCAGGAGAGATCTTATAACTCTGTACAACCATCTGAAAGGTGCTGCAACTAGCAATAAGACTAGAGGGAATGTCCTCAAGTTGCACTACGGGAGGTTCAGGTTGGATATTAGCAGAAATTTATTCTCCAAAAGAATAGTCAGGCATTGGAATAGGCTGCCCAGGAAGGTGGTGGCTGGAGGTGTTCAAGAAACTTTTAGATGTTTTGCTAATGGACATGGTTTAGTGGGGAAATATTGGTGACAGGTGGACCGTTGGGCTGCATGATCTTGGAGGTCGTTTCCAAACTTTGTGATTCTATGATTCTATATGCCATACTATTTCTAGTGGCAAATTGTTTTATCTCTGGATTTAGAATATTCCTGGAATTGCATGTACCCATCTGTAGCACTCACAGATCTCTGTTTCCTACAGACTCCCATTTGCCTGATTCCCCTTGCAGTGGCGGCAGGGGGCAGAGTAAATAGCTGTGGTCTCTCTGGCCTCTCCTTCCATTCCACAAGAATGTCTTCTTTTCTGTTATTTCCTATCGTTCTATTTGAAGAGAAATAAAAAAAAAAACCAAACAACAACAACAACAACAAAAAAACCTCAGTCCTTAAAGTCATATAAGGATTTATTGATATGGTCTTTCCATCTGTTCATTCCATTAGAAGTTAACTGTCCGGTTTATACTTGTTCAGCTTCCTCAGGAAAGTAACCTCCTCCTTCTGAATTGCATTTGAAATTAGAACTTCACCATGGATAGCCTTGCGTAGTGGGTAGGAAACAAATTGCGTCCATCAAATGATTTATTTCATTACAAGTAGCACACCCAGGTCCAGAAAGCATTGTGCTGTCATGCCTCCACCAGTCCTTGCCCAGAGGGTTCAATTAGTGCTATGGACATTACTGCTGACCTTTCATTTTTCTCTGCACTTGGATTTTCATTCTAACTGAAGCCATGCATCAGCATAATTTCACCAGCATCTGTAAGAGAGAGCCTGATGCAGCCTCTACTTTACATTAGTTCTTTGATCTCTAACTGAGATATGTCACACCATCAAGGCAGAGAAAACATCCTCTTCCTTCTTTGATTTGCACCCTCATGACCTGGAGAGGAGAATAAGTCTGCATTTTATAACATTATGGTCAGATCCCTTGTGCAAATCAATCATTCCCGTGGGACTCTCATTTGTTAGGATCTGATTTATGGGAATTATACTTCACCTACACCAGTTCAGCTCTACCATGTTTGGAGGTGGATGAATAATAGACCAAATCTGCAGTCACAGTTTTTTCTGTTTTTATAATGCAGTGTATCCTTCATGAAGTGAACAAATGAACTGATGTAATTCAACATGCCAGGCTAAAAATCAGACTTACAAATGAAATTATTTGACAGTATTTTAATATGAAGTCATAAAATATTGAATACAAGCCTGCTGTAGCTTCTTGGGGTACTGCAAGTATATTTCAGCTTTCTAGAGTAAGAATATAATTGTTAGAAAATATGTCCTTAAATATTTATTCCTGTCACTCTAAGAATGGAACAACTGAACTGAACAAATATGGTCAAAGTACTGATCAAGCAGAGGGATATGTCCCAGGATGCAGATGAAATGTATTATTTGTACTCTATTTTAAACTCTCCTTGTTTTTTCACTTGGACAGTGTTGGTGGATAATGAAAAAAATTGTTGGTGTCTCTCTAGAGATAATTTCTTTATTTTGTTCTTTGTTCTTTGTTCATTAATTTACCATCCTTGCCTGAGTTGTTTTTTCCTTAAGATGTGTGTTTTTATTTTAATTATTTCACATGACCTCAGATTGCAAGGCTCAGACTTTTAAAGCTACTTAGACTGTTTTCCATTTAACTTTGCAAAACAAAATAGCTTTCAATAGGATATATGAGATGAAATGTCTAAGAAATGGAGAAAATGGGACTCAGTTGTCAAAATCACTCAGACCACGTAATGTATTTATGATTTGTGGCTGTAAGTCCCTTCAGAAATAAGACCCTGTTTTTCCTTTGTGTTAGTATAGCACCAATAAAAAGGTACTATTGTCCATTATTGCTGCTCTCAAGATAAAACTAAAAAAAAAAATAAAAACAGCCAGCCTGTGGAACTGAATAGAAAAAATTTTTAATGTAAACCCTAGAGGTTTATGTTTGTCCATAAGTAAAGACCAAAACCTAAAACAGTGAACTCTTTAAAACCTGAGGTCTTAAAATTCAGATCTCATAATCCAGATGTCTGATTTCTCAATTCTGAATGGTTAGGGTTGCAAATTCTGCTTTGCTATGATCAGGCTGGGGTTCACAATGTGACTGGGGGGGTTCAAGAAGGATGCACATAACTGCACAGTCTTATCACACCCATACAGCAAGAACCAGTTTTGCTTTTCTTTGGTATTTTGTGTTGGTAGAAGTTTTCTTTATGCATCTCTCAGCTTCAAAATGACCAAAACAAATGCAAAATCTCAAAATTCAGTGATATTCTGTCTCATCCTTCAGAACTGCCTTCCAGCACAGTTCACAGAGCACCTCATGTTGTTTCAGCTGAGCCAGTCAGAGTTCCTTCAGTCTAGCCAGTTTGCAAATGAATTCTCTGGCCGTCATCGACATTACTGTGTCTAAAATTGTTGTAAAAATCTCTTTGAAATTGTAACCCTAAGCTTGGGTCTTTCCATAGCTTCAAAGACATGATGTGTCAATCTGAATTTCTTTTAAATATTTAATTTGAATAATAAACTAGCCAAACGCCAGCATATTCAGCTTGTTATCAGTTAGCTCTGACCAGTGACCTCTTTGAAGTGCTAATTGTTTAGTTGGACAAATCTGCCAACTTTATTGGTTTTGCAGGAAGTAAAAAGTAACCCTTTTAAATCCCGCTGAAGAGACAGCATTATAATAAATAACTCACAAAAATCCTACTTATGACCTAAAGCATTCATAACAGGAAAAAAAGGAAATGGAGATATTTTCATACTTCACATCCACAGAAAGAAGAGTAAGGACCCACAGTCCCATTGCTAACCACAAAATGTATGTGCTTAGTGACCTGCATGTTGTATTTATAGTTCAAACCATACAGCGCAAGCAGCAGAATGAGATCATTTCTATATGATGTATGTGCTGAAATATCTTTGAACCTACTCTTGGCTTCACTATTGAGTTAATGGTGATCCTATGACTCGAGTGCTCTTCTCATTGACCTAGGTCCCCCCTCTGAAAAGCTGAGATGCTATCATCCTTCCTTGTGTGGTGTAAGGATGAAAAAGATCAAAGAAATACTCGATACTCTAATTTATGACTATTTGAAAGAAGGAATTTTAGAGCAGGGCAGTTCATGTCACAGAGCTCTGCATTTCAATGGGACCAGTGCACTGAGAGGTTCCAGCATACAGGACATCCACCTCACCTTCAAACCCTGTAGTTCACCCTTTGTACCCCCCAAGCTGCTCCGTTTGAGAGGGGGTAATTGTAAACAAGCCCCTCCCATAGAAAAAGAAAAATGCCAACCAAAAAAACTTACAACTTCTTTTTCCTTCCAGACAAAAAACTTGTATAATTTGGCTTCAGCACCCTTATGGTATCTTTATCCACATCAATCTTTTCCAGAACAATTTGAAGGTTGCAACCCCCCTTAAGTAGATCTGCTAGCTGACTAACAAGTAGGATTGCTACACGGGGCAAGTGCCAAGGTTCTGGCTACCAGATGATCTGCTCCAAGGACTCTAACCCCATGTGAGAATAATGCAAAAACTAGAAGCCAGGCATGGCCTGCTGACAGCTCTCACAACATCCACAACAGTTACTACTTTTTCTTGTTAAATTACAGAGTTTTTACATTCAAGAATTAACTCTGTTTAATCCCAAATGATCCTGGCTTGGAGTTCTTAGCATATCCTGTCACGACTTTGTTGCCAGTGTAAGTGGTCATCCAGCCAAATTGGGAAAACACTTCTTTTCAGGGAAGAGTATAGTCTCCCCACTGTCCCAGTGTTTTTTCAAGGGAATGAAAAAAACTTTTTTTTCCTTTCTCTTCCCTTCATGATACCATCTGACAGGATGCAGAGTTCGCAATTCATGGCTCAAGTGACATCTGTATTCTCATTAACCATGGTTACTCCTCAAGGGATTTGCAGAGTTGTATTTGTATCTAAAAACTGTTTCTAAATCCTTGCATAGTATGGGTGAGAATTAACAGAATGTCACTTTCTAGCAGTTGTCAGAAATCAAAGCCCTCCTCCAAAAGGCTTCCAAAAGGCCTTTTATGGATTAGAACTGCAAATATAATTCTCACCTACTAATGAGGAGTTAAAAATACAAGAGATTTTTCAGCCCAGTAAATGATTATGGATTATTGCCTGTTCTTGGTCCGAAGACTTTTTTAAGCATTTCTTCAGAAAAATATATCCTCTTTCTCAGACAACCCTAAATAGCCTGCATTCTCTGTACACCATGTGCTATTAAATCGCTTGCTGTTTCTGAGGGGGTGCAGTAGAGTGAAAACAGCATCAGAAATGTGTATCTGAAAACTGAAGTGACAAACAACAGTGGCGGAAGTAAACACCACGTTTGTGTCTGGGGGAAGGAATGGGGCTGCAGCAGTTCAGTAGAGGGAAGATAGTGATTGCAAGTGTGCAGGGAGCACAGGAGGCAGGGAGCTGGGAGTCAGTTCCCATTCCCAAAAGCTGGGAGCTAAGGAAAAGCAAACAGACTGGCCCAGCTCCAGAGCTGTAAAAATCCTTTCCTTCCCGCTTGAGTTCAAAGGAATAAACACAGCAAGAAATATCACTCCACTTTACAATTCATAGTGCAGCGCTATTAAATCCAGTGTGCTTTTCCATCCATATTGATTTTTGTTGCATTTATTAGAGTCTCAGTGAAGGAATTTTTTTCCTCACTTGTGTAACCCTTTGTTCCTCCTGCTCTCAAAACACATTCAGCATTTGCTATGGCCTGCATTCAATCATCCCTTCAGGCAATGGAGAGAGTTCAATCAACTGCAGTAAGATTTGGAGCCGATCATACTGCATACAGAGAAGAATACCTGGCAAATGGTATATGTGAGTGGAAAGCCAAGGAGAGACGCCTGCAGTCACTGCCTTCAGTGGCATATCTTCCTTTGACTTCGAGGGCACAGACTCACATCCAGAGGTGGGTTGGAAGAATGGTCTGCTGGTTCTTGGCCACAATGAAATACAGTCATGAAAGCGTTTGCTACTCTCGTGGCCCTCCATCTACACAAAGTGAATTTTTCTCTGCAGCATGTCTCCAAATTGCATCTCTCAAGCATGAAACACAACACATCCTGCCCTCTCCAACTTCTTTATCTCCCAGAACTCTTCGAGAGAGATTATATCAGGTCACAAGACCAGGGAAGGATGCTATGTGCTAGGTGCAGAACTTCAGTAACCAAGTTCATATCTTCTAACAGGGATTACAGTGTTTTGGCACTTGCTGGTAGCTGAGCTGTTGTCCTGGTTGTTGCACTTCACTCCTCTCCCATCTTGGGGTCTCACAGGACTAGTACAGCTAGGGAGAAGCGATTTTATGGTCTGCTGCACCAGCCACAACACACCATGAACCAAGAAAGCAAATATCTGAGATATGCTAAGCCTTGAGCTGTGCTTTGGTCCAGCGCTGAATTTTTTACATGCTGAGCTGTTGTGGATGTGCAGTGCAAGGAACCACACCACCAGACTCCTGGCAGGTGTATGGTGCAGGCCGTACTGCAGGAGTGTGCAGTTCACTTGCAGGCAGGCAGGAGCAGAGCAGGCTATGGAAGCAGAGAGTGGAACTGGTTGGACAGGTGAGATGGAGTTGATTTTATGGAGTAGGACTTCAGGGTGACAGAATGGCAGATTTAGCAAACAGTGTTGGAGTCACAGTCTGAGAAGATGTTTGTTTTTGTAAGTAAGCATAACTTTCAACCATGTCCAAGTTTTGGAGAGTGTTTATTAGGATATGGCAAGCTGGCCACCACACACGCCATTATAGAGGACCTCCAGTTGAACTCGAGGAGTAGGTTTCTTATCCATGCACATACATTTTCAGCTTTTGGATGACACTCTTTCTATGGTACATGAAGTGCAATAAACCCTTACGCTTAATGAAACCATTCTAATGTATACAAAATGGTAATGTTATTTTAGACTGTCTTTATTTCATCAACAAATTACAGGCTGTGATATTGGCACCTGGAGAAACTAGTGAAATCACCATGAAAGGAAAAAATATTGTTTGAACAAAACTGAATTTCCAGGGCTCTGAAACCAAAAGTACAATAAATTTACAATACAACAACAGCAAAGACACCCCGGGCACCCAGATGTGCAATGTCTCTGACTCCAGTAGAAATCTCAGCTACTTGTGCTCACATCACCTCACATAATGTCATTGCAGCCTCACTGCAGCATTGTTTCTGGGGGGCAGGCCTCTTGTCTTGCATTACTCCTCTTATGTCACAAATATTTCTGTAACAGTTTGTGTGTGCTTTAATTAGGGAAAAGAGTCCACGACTTAAGAACCCACTGGTCTCAAAGTGCAGACTAAAATGAGTGGAGATTCACAAGCTCTGCAGGCCTAAAAAAGCCAACAAATCAGAGCTCACAAACAGGTTTTGCGCTGATGTGATTTATCTTCCAGGGCTGGATATGATTTTATAATGATGGCAGCCAGAGAGGTGATCAGCAAAATAATAAAAGAGGATTTGGACACTGGAGAATCTGGGAGTGAGGCATTAATTTTACTATAACCACAGCACAAAATCTGTGAGGTAGATGTAAAATGCATACAGGTAGATGATCAGTCCAGGTGAACCAAAGGCCTTAGGTTTGTCAAAAAGGACATACAGTTAAATTTTCTTGAAAAAAATAAAAATACAGAAGTCTAATAGAGACATCAGATGTTTCAATGAGTGCTCTGTTAGGCAGAGTTGGAGAAGTACCACACCCCAAAGTAGCTCATGATGGAGTTCATGTCAACACTGACCAGAAGCAACATTAAGGGATACTGTACAGGCAACTCTCAGCATAAGTGTGTTTGCAGTATTCAGAGGCTGTCTGGCTGTCTCTGCAATGTAGGAGCTAGTGATAACTCAATTCTGAGTTTTACAATAAATAATAAACCACCTCCACTAGGGCTACTGTTAAGTTATATTACTGTATCGAACACTGCCTTTTTGGAGGGAAAGGAAAATAAAGGTGTTGTTCTTCAAAAATATGTGCTTTCTCAGTGATAAATCTTAGCTTTCTTCAGCTTCAAATTCTTTCCACAAAATTTTACTTACAGTTGTAGAATTTCATCTGATACAAGAGAACCATGAGCATCTTGAACAGCTTAAAATAAAGGATGATTTTAGAAGTGGGGCATGTGAAGGAGGATTACATTTTTCATTAGTGGAGGCAGATACAAACCATCAGAGCCACAGCAGCCTGAAACCCAAATGTATTTTCAAATTCTTGTTATCTTTTTTCAGAGAGAGAGTGCCTTGTGTAAAACAACTTTGAACCAAACATGCATTACTTTTTATTTGTGGGCATATGAAGGAATTTAATCATGACAAGAGAGAGGCTGTGATTCTAAATGCATAGGCTGTAAAAACTGTGATCATTTTCTTTGCACTGAGATGCGGATTTTTTTACTATGGCATTATGTGGGAATTCTATAGTCCACAAAAGATGAAAGATTACCCATGTTATACAAAAATGAATTTCAGTGGCATCTTAGAAGATTTCTGCTGTCATAAATAGTTATTGAGCATCAGATAAGAGCTGACTGTCAAAGTACTCAGATACATTTCAGAAGTCATTGCTTAAGAGTATTCACAGCCCTAATTATTCATATAAGGAAATTCATGTTGACTGCAATGCTTAATTATTGTTTCACATGGAAGTCTAGGTATTATATAGTGAAAACACCTAGGAACTGATATGGAAATGCTTTTTAAACAGTTTTACAAATACTTATATCAATTAATGGGTTTACCCTTCATCCCCACTTCTGTGTCAAATTCAGCCTTTTAGGTTCAGAAAATCAAGCAGCCTTGTCAAAGACCCCTCTTTAAGGGCATTTAGAATACTGCTGTGATTAGCAGTTTGGGAATTATTAAAAGCAAAAATAAAACTTTAGAACACATTTAACTTGTTTGCCTTCAACACCATGTCTACAGAAAATTTGAATTCTTAAGAAATTAGTTCTTTTCAGACCTGCTTGGTTAATGTCTGTGTAACCATCTACTTGTAATTGGTCACATAAGTCTGGTAATACAGCTTCACTGACTGGATGAAAGTACTAGCTCTTTCAGAGCAAATATCCTCATGGGTAAACTTAGACTCCAGCATCTGTGAATATTTATGGAAGCAAATTTGAATGTGACCATGTTTACCCTGCCTGTAAAACATGCAAGCCAAGCTGTAGAGAATTCCTTTACAAATCCAAACAAATATTTAGAAGATTTTTTTTTCTTCCTTTGGTTGTAGTTGGGGCAAAACTCTGTCATAAGACAAATATAATTACATACGCTAGCTCTGATGTCTTCTCTAGACCAGCATCAGTCTCTCTGGTCTGAGGCTTCTGGTTGGTCCATCTGTTGTTTGGTTCCAGTCTAAGTGTTCTGTTAGAGCAAAAAGTCAAAGTACTTATTCTACTCTCAAGCTGATTTAAAGAACATGTCAATATCAAATGTGTAAGGCTGTTACCCTGCTTAGAACTTACAGTATTTACTAAAAAGAGAATCAGAGACATTTTCTACTGAAAAGTGACCTTTGCTAATGAAAAATCTCCCTTTCTTCTTTGAAACCTGATCTAAAATCATGAAATTCCATAATATAATACTTACTGCTGAAGACAGATTATGCTCTATAGTAACCTGGAAGTGAAATGCCTTGAATGGTAGGATTGCCAGCTTCAGAGACTCATCTCAAGCAAATGAGCATGTGGGACAAAGGGGAAAGGGGATGAAAATTAGCATTTGTCAAAATGCATTTGGATGGTAATAGAAATCCAGCATATTTGATAGTCCTACTGTCTATGAGAGTAGAGTAGATCAGCCTCGGTCCATCGACTCCAGGTTTGCATGCACATTAGCTCCGCAGCACATCTATTACTTTCATACCACCCAGATGTGGTAGACTCAATGTGCCTGTTTGGGTATATGTAACACCTGAAACATGTTCCAGATGAACCAGACATGGTGAATGCAGACAGGCTCAGTATCTCTTACACACTGAGTCCCATATGTCTGGGATAAATTGGTTTCATTGTGAGTGTGATGTGGTATGCCAGGGATGCTAACATCCAAAAATATGCTGGGTTACAATTAGAAGCAATAGTCTTCTATCCGAAGTGTCAGAGTTGGCTAGCAGGAAAACGCTGCAGAAGCACTAAGTAAAGAGACTTCAAAAATAAAAAATATTACCTAAGATTCCATGACTACTCTCTGAAATGTTTATTTCCCCCCCATCTCTCAGTACCACTACGACTTTGTCTCCTGAACAGTGTGCGCAGTAGCTAGAAAGTCTGGAAAATTACTGTAAGTCAGAAAGACTATTTGCCAAAAACAAAGAAAAATGAACAAAATAATTAATTGTGATAGAAAATTTTGTTTGGTTTTCAAAGCTGGCACTCTTATGTTTTGTTCCATAATGCAGTTGTTCTCATCTGCATATGGATGAGGAAATGGAGAAAACCAAAAGTGATGCAACCAAGTATAAAAACTTTAGTGATCTGAGAATTTCCATCGGTTTTTCATTTCATTTTATAATAGGCTGTGCAATCATTTCAAGTTACATAAGGTTGTATTCTGAGTTAGGACTGATACTACACAGCAAACCACTGCACAGAAAATAGGTAACTGGAAACAAAGAGATCCCCTATCTTTCTCTAACATCATTGCACCATAGTGTGCAATGAGTAAATATTAGTGGGGAACAGGTTGATCATGTGGTGGAGCATCTCAGTTTCTCTACTGACCCTTCATTGTAGGTTGGTCAAGATTTCATTTATAAAAAAGCATATTTGGAAAAGTCAACTGAAGAGTAGTTGAATGAAGAGGACAACATATCATTGCTTTACATGCTAATTTAAATAAACACAATTGCATCATTATCAGATTTCCATATTTCAGTGTTTTGCTCTCTCTCAGTGGTTGTCTCTTGCTTACTGATGAGACTCTACTGAGCTTTATGCATGGAGATCTTTGCGCTTTTCTGAACATCCAGCTATAAATGTATTTTGAATAGGTATTTCTGATCAGTGTAAACGCAAAACCAACACCAGTCAATGATATTGCAGAGTGCCTCTTATTGCAAAATAGAATGTTTAACCTTGCAGAGTGCCTCTTATTGCAAAATAGAATGTTTAACCTTAGTTTGAGGCAAGAAACATGGAGAAAGTTTTAAAAGATAGAAATAGATGCTCACTGATGCTTGAAAAAAAAAAAAAAGAAGAAGAAGAAGAAGAAGGCTGAATCACTGAATTCAATCTGTAAAGTTTAAGTGGCTAACTTCCAGGGAAATAACCTGATGAATTTTAGCAATTCTCTTTCCCCTTTCTCAGTCTTCAAATTCCAGGGAATCTGGTTTTCAAAACCCTTGAGAAAATTCCTATTGCCTTCTATCTTAGTTGCCTTCTGTCTTGACTTCAGGTTTAAAAATATCTCTGAATGTTTCAATCATTCCTATTTCTGTTTCTGTGAACAGTTGAATGAGACATCAGTCCTCTGCTCACTGTCATTCATTACTGTAGTGGAAGCAGAAGAAGGAGCTAAGAAATACCACTTATTTAGGACCATGGGGTTTGGACATGCTTACAGTTGCCTCATTAACAGCTTCAATTGCAGTGCAGTTCCATATGGCCCAGAGTGCAAGGCCCAAGTGCTAAGAATGAATCTGACTCTAGCTGTATTATACAGCCGAACACGGTGATATGGGTTCCTCATTAACTAGTGATTGATTAATGGCACATAATTAAAGCAGGGGAGAGTAAAAAGAATGGAGCAGTGGAGGAATTAGATAGTGTATGGCACCCTCTCACTATTTGTCTTGGATGTGCATTGGTTGGAGTGACTAATAGCACAAACCTAGGAATTAACTCTCCAGCTGATGCTATTATTTCTGACAGAATGCTTGCCTGACACAAGAATTAATTCAATCTACACCATTGTTTAGTCCCTCAACAACAGATGCTCATTCAGACATCTTGGCAGAAGAAAATGGCTCCACTCAACACTAGTGCTTGTGTAGCAACCTGCGATGATCTGTTTGTCAGCTATGAGTTTACAGCATCTCTTCATGTATATTGCTCTGCTTATATGTATTTTATTCTGTTTGTGTCTGTGATGTTTATGATGGATCTATGGCAATAATATCTTGAAGCAAGTAGTACCCCTTCTGGGAAAATGATGAAGATGATTATTTAAATGCGGAAAATGGAAAGTGGAAGAGAAAAAACAGTGGTTTGTTCTTCTCTTGCCACACATCTTCCGCTAAACCGTTTGTCCAGCCATTCTGTCCCTTCCACGAAGGAAGTAGGACTGCCAGCAGCCTGTTTTTCCAGTGTAGTAAATGTCACTGCTGTCCTTTGACCAGCCACAGCTCCCTCAATAGCTGGCTGCCGGCCCGCTGTGAGCACGGAGTCCAGCACTTCCCTCACCCCTTAGACAGCCCAGGGAAGGTTTGGCTCTACTGAAACCAGTGCAAGTGAGAGAAAGAGCAGGCCGGATACTCCCAAATGGCTGGTAAATGCTAGACCTGGAACTAGGGACCTTGGCTTCCAGTCTGTACACCAACAGAATATGTCTGAAGTGGCTGTGAGCCTGTCTGGCTAGACTCAGCTCATAAGGGAAATTGTTTGTGATAACACCCTGATTCTCTAACTTTAATACAAATAATTCCCAGTTCAGATGAAGCCAAGGCACCAAGGGTCTTGCACATATACTGAGCAGCTCTCAGCACCCCTCACATGTCCATTTTGGTTCAGAAGGCTGTGAGGAAGCATTGGGAAACTGAGAGTCATCTGCAGAGAAGTCATTGAGATTAGGAAGGACTAAGTCTCCCACAGATTTGCTTGGAGAGTTCCTTGCAGACTACACTACTTAGAGAACAGGGTTTAGTCCCCTGGCTAAATGTGCAGGGGTTCTCCTGTTGGCCTGTCTGATGGCCTTGCACTGAGTATGGGAAACCTCCCTAGCCCATACCCTGTGACATAATGCCTGCCAGATGGAGGGAGGGTGGAAAGGTATTACAAAAAGCAAGACTTTTTCCTTTCTGTCACAGCAGGACATGGCTGAGTGCAGAACTAGAGATGGCGTGTAGAACGAAAGTGCGGTTAGGTGTACAGGAAGGTACTGCTGCTAGGAATGACTATGTCTACAGGGACTGCTGCGACTGAAGGAGAGACAAGGAGGGAGGGACAACCAAAGTGTGTAAGCCCTAAATGACCTGGAGAAGGAAGGTATGGAATAGCTGTTCCATTCTGCTGTAGCACAGAGGTAAGGACAGCCTTTGAAATTACCAAGTAGCAAGCTTAAAACAAATAAGGGAAGTCCACTTTCACACAGTGGAAATTAAACAGCGGAACTTGTTGTTACAGGATGCTGTGAAGGCCAGAGCCCAGCAAGATCCAGAAAGCATTACATGAAGGTTACAACAGGGATGGTTCCTCAGCCTCACAGCCTGCCCTCTATTAGCAAGTCCCCACAGTATCAGCAGCAATGCATGCAGAGGGGAAGGATCACCCAAAAATGACTCTCATTTCCTACTCCTTTCCTTAAGTGTTTCTGGGAGTGCTAGGGAACTCCTCGTACTGGACAAATGTACAGGTCTCACTGTACTGGAGAGGGAGCACAGGGTAACCTCCACAATTACTCTGATCCTGTCTGGCTATTTTCCTACATTTGTATAAGGAACTAAGAACATTGTCTTCTGAAGTTAACAAAGGTAGCTCTAGACATTTGAGAAAACACTATTCTTGCCAAAAACACCTTTCAGGGGACTAGAATTGCTATTAGTGAACTAACCTGAATTCAGAAAACAGCATTGTTACCAAAGAAAATACACAGAGACAAGAACAGTGAAGTATCAGAACCACTTGTTTTGCCTTTCTTGAATGAATTTATTACTTTTTTTCCTGGAACACCAGCATAAGTTAAAATCCTGATGTTCTTAAAAATTAATTCTAATAAAAAAGCACCATTTAGGGCATAGGGTTGAGATCTTCCTTTTTTAGGTTGCTAAAAAAGAAGTAAAGAAACCATAGGAAGATCTCACAGGAGTGTGAAGACCAGTGACTAGTCTGGTAAAAACAAACAAACAAACAAAAAACAAACAAAAATACAAACAAACAAACAAAAAAAAAAACAATAGGAGCATTTGCAAGGCTCTTTTGTGAGATTTGATTTGATTTAATTTATTAAAGCTGGAAAATACAATCACATGCTTAAATGTCTAAATGCCTAACCTTGGCCCATTCTTCCAGGGTGTTTTTTGTAGGAAAGATGCCTAACACTGAGAATACGAGGCCATCCTAGAGCCACTTGGAGGAGCTGACATGGGGTATCCACTGGTGGAGCCTCCTCCATGCACAAGCATAGGCACAGTACAGTGTTGGGCTGAGCATCTCTGGGCACTGACACAAGGGATATAGGCTGGCTGGACAACAAGGAGACTGTCAGCCTAGTAAGCACTGAAGCATTGCCAGCTTCACTTTCAGAAGTAGAGATTTCAGGTGAGATTGCAGCCTCCTTGCCCATCCTCCCTCTGGGTTAAAAACCTCTCCAGAGGTGGCTGCATGGGGCTATGAAGTTCTGCCCACGGTAACAAGACAGGAACAACAAGCAGAAGGGCTTCCTCGGATCAGCTGCCAGCGGGCCTCTGACAAGGACTTCACTCCTCACAACACCTGAGCTGTTGCAATGCAAACAGCTGGTGTACTCATGTTGCAGGTGAAAGGGAGTAAAATTTATTTTTACTGAGTGACAAGGGCCACCAGACTGATTGTGAACCCACCTGGCAACCATGCAGCGGCTTGGAACCAACGAGTGTTTCCTGGGGGCCTATAGACAAATGAGCTACTGGAGTGAAATCCCTACTGCTGCTTTACAACTGGGGAGCGACAACCAACCCCTTACCATTCAATATGAAAAAAAAGAAAAAAAAAAAGGATGATAGTGCAGTCCATCAGGGAAGAGATAGGTGGAAGGCAATGTACATTCATACCAGAAGAATTCCTGAAGTTATTCCCATCACCAAAGTCATCCGCCAATGCACAGCTGTCAGAGAAGGAAGAGTCACCAGGGTTTCCTATCCTAATTACCAGCTGGCTGAAACAATGACATAATCAGCAGGGGGTGAATCACATTTGTGGTCATATCCTGAGAAGAAGAACCAGATGCAGAAGGATTCTACTGAACTATGAACTACTCTTAACAGCACTCTGATGAAGTGTTTACAAACATGGTGCTATTCAAAGCTGAGTGTATTGTTTCAGCAGAACTGAGGAAACCAAAACAAGAAAAGAAATTATGTTGACAAGTGTGTTTTACTACAATGATGCCTTTGGTAGGTCCATAGACACCATTCATTACCAATTGATAAGTTGGGGAAGGGACAAATTGGTGAAAAAGTGGAATGATCCAGATCTGTATCAGCTAACAACAGAATTTCACTTGAAAAGCCTAAAAAGCCACAGTTTTAGCTAGCTAATCATGCAGAGAATTACTTAATTATGTTAAGGCCGAAAGGATCCTTTCCTTGGCTGCAGGAGACAATAAATCAGGCCAACAATTAGCAAATGGCACCAAAGCATCTTCGCCACTTACTCATCACCACTGTGAAGATGAGCTTTTCCTGCACTCCTCCCCCTGGAAGGCTCAGCTTGGTGCTGAGCTCTTTGGCTGCCATCCAAGGGTAATCCATCTGAAGCCCACAGGGCAACTCAGGTGTTTAATGTTAAGCACATGCTTAAATATGCTGCTGGATAAAGGCCAAAAGGGTTAGCATCTTTGCAGCCTGTAGTTCACTGGCTTCCCAAGGACAGTGTTGCAGTGCACTGTGAGATCATCAGTTTCTCATCTTGTAGATCTCCAGTGGACCCTACAATATGGGGAGGTCATCTGTCAAATGTCTGCTGTGGTTTTATTTTTGAGCTGTGCTCAGGGTTTCCCATGCACGCAGAGTGGGAAAGCAAACAAAATAAGTTCAGCAAAGTTTAACCTGGTTTGGTTTACTTGTAAATAAAAAGCATGCAGAAACAGTTAAACAGTCCATTGTGCCTCAGCGAGGGAGGGAGGGAGGTTGTCTTTGATTACAAATCTTGAGGCATTTTTGTTATCACAAATGATGAAAAATTAAACTGTAAATTATTTCCTGTTGACTGACTAGCTGTATGCTGCTCAAATCTCAGGAGAATGTAGCTGTTCTGGTAAAAGAAAGAAGGAAGCCTTGCTGGATTGTGGAAGCAGGTGAAAAAAAGCTCCAAGTTATTCCCTCTGCTTCCTGAATAGTAACCAAAATTGGAGCGTGACCTTTCCAGCATGATGGGTGTAATTAAGGAAATCAAAGCTGCTGCTGTATCTCCCAGGGAAAATAAATAAATAAATAATGTTTTGATCCCATTTTCTTCTTTTTATAAACCATGAAAGCCAGGATATTCAGTGTTTAGACTGATGCTCCTTCTGCAAGAGAGGAAATACACTACTGCACATAAAAAGGAATACAGGGTAAAAAAGAAAACAACACTGAATGAAATTTCAGCAGTAATATACCTTTGTGATGTCTTGACTTTCGTAGTATTCAAATATAGAGGTTATTTTCACCTCCTCCACTGCCTCATGAATTCTCTCAAGGGTCTGTGATTTGAGCTTCAAACAGGGAAAAAGAAAAAATTCTTTTTTATCATGGAAGCTGATAAAATAGGCAGAGACAAGAAAGGCCCCTTTTGTTCTGATATTCCAGGCCTCAGAGTGAACCATACATCAGTTCATGCAAATATGCACTTATAACGTCATACAAAGCAACTGTATATATTCTATTTACATTTGTTTAAAAAGTGCATTTTGATTTTAACATTATATGTATTATTTTCCTTTCTGGTACAGAAAACTGTTGTTTTTATTTAGGAAATGTTTATTATCTCTTTCCTTTACTACATTATTTATTGAAACTTAAGCTGTTATGGTCTTTCACCTAAATCCTCCTTAGCATGTGGATTATTAATCCTATAATCCATAGTCATATTGTCTATTCTGTCATCCAACTGCCAGCCATAAACACTGAAAATACATATGCTAAATTTTGTTGTGAGGTTGTAGTCAGAAAAAAATACAATCAGCATGGTCAATGAATGGCATTTTTTTAAATAAAATATGATTTCTTACAAAAAATGCCAAAAGGCAGTAATCATTAGCACTGGATTTCTTGTCTCACAAATTTCAGGTTTAAAAATAAAACCATTTTTCAGTCATACCGATGCACTTAAATATTCAGCTTGTTTTCATTTTCTACCTGCAATATGACTTCAAAATAATTTATTTTTTTCTTTTTTTTACTTCTGAGGAATGATCTTATTTGCTCAAGGTTATTACAAAGAGCTCAACCAAAATTGTTCTGTGGAACAATTAGACTAAACAGGAAAGTTAATAGGAATTAATAGAATAGAAATAGGAATAGTTAATAGGAATTCAGTGCCTGCATCCAGTTCTTATCACTGACCTGGGTAGTGTGACAAGCTTAGATTCACAGAGTGATCTAATGCTAGTGCTAGCTCGTTATGCCACTATTCATCCAATTTCAGACCTCTCCAGAGCAGACCTAGAAGACATACATCTTCTGCCTGCGTTGGCAGATTTTGCTAACAGATGGGGCATTGCTTATTAGAAGGATGATGCTGTCTCTGCAGGGTCACCTGCAAGAGGTTGAGATTCAATCTTTTCAAAGCCATTGCTGGTTAATGTGGTGGTAGAGCTCGGACACTGAATTTTCAGTTTGAACACAAGTCTGATTTTTTTGCAAATGAGGGCTAAGTGTAAAGTAGAACTCAGGTTTTGACAGTAACTGCATCAGAATGTAGTTTCACAGAGTGAACTAAGGTGAGCTAAGCCATCTACCGTTGCTGGGTCTAGATGTGACATTGACAGCACATTTGCACCTTGAGAGTGTCTCATCATCATCCAGTACCACAATCACTCCTCTGCCTTTGGTGGTCTGGAGTTAAAGAAAACCACCACAGGCTCAGGGAAAGAATCAAACCATCCCAGAGATAGCTAGCAGAGAGCCTGTTGACTGCTTGCATTAAATCCAGTAACTGGGTCACTCAAGGCTTTAGTAAATAATCATCTAAAATTTAAGCAGCAGGCAAAACCGAAGAGCCTATATGAGTGTGTATAAAATACATCCAAGTTTATAAAATGTATATATTCCATTCTTATCTGTAGCAACATGTGGCTGCTGATAATGTCTGATTTACTCATATTATTTTTTATTGGCATAGCTATTACAAGTAAGTGCCTCGTAAATCATCTGTGGTTGGGGAAAGTCCCTAAAATCACTACTCTCCTGGAAAATATCCAAGTAGGGTACCCAGTTTTTCTTTCAGCTACAGAGATAATTTCTTCTGAGAAACCTGAATAGCTGGTTATGTGGGTCCTGCCTCTGGCAATCACTTCCAGTCTTTAAAGGAGGTTTCTCCTCACCTGCTCAGCACTTCTACCACTCAGCATTTTCCAAGCCTACGGCTATCATTCCACATTCTGCACACTCCTGCAGCTCCCAGCAGTGCATGTCTGATCCAGATCCAGTGCATAAAAAACAATTGCTAGATGAGCTAGAGCCCAGGGCACCATGTTTACCTTGAGATAATGTACAGCTCTGCAATGCTACACTTAGGTGTGAAAATGGATCTCCTAACATAAGAAGGAGAACCATAAACTGGGCAACACAGGTTCAAAAGTTTTGAGCCTGTCAGTTACATCTATATTCAGAGGGGTGGAGCTCAATAGGACAATATTGTCAACCAGATTTTCTAAAAGTTTCCAAAAAAGGCATGGAAGATGGACCCTGTCCATTCTTTACGCAGAGTCCAACTTACATTAAAAGTCAGAGAATTCATAAAATTCGTAAAGGAGAACTATCGTGACTGCCATAGGTGTCAAAAATGCTTCAGTTAGAAATTGCTTTGGATTAGCTAACTGAGACACAAACTTAAGAAACTGGGTATCATTAGTTCTACTGCTCAAGGACTCGAGCATTTGGGAAAGAGACACTGGGGAAAAGGCTTAGACAGGGATGTTCACTGACTTGAGTTGATTATGTCAGAGAATTGTCTCTGCTTGTGACAGCTGAGGCAGGGGCAGTTGATTTAGTGTTTTAATATTCTATTCCAATTACTGAGAAAATTAATACTTGCAGAGAACACATAAGGGTTTTGGTGGAGATCTTTACACATCCACATAAACACTCCCAAGGTTTTCTAGTTTAAAGTATGTGTATATTAGAGGAAGAGCATAATCCAACTTTCATTCATAATAAATAGCTTCTATATATCCCACTTAGACATGTAGTCATTTTCTCTGATAAGTCCATTTCTGTATTTGTGGAGCAATTAGTATCATTTCTATACCACATCCATCCATATTCCTTCATTTAAAAAAAAAAGAAATTGCTGAAGAGGAAATAAATAACATAAAACCCCATCCACCGTGGTAGCACCACGATGGTTATGTTGCCATGGAAACATCTTTGTGAAGAGACTGATTCTCTCAGAGATTAGCATTTTACCACAGATTTCCAATTATGTCATCAGACTGGATTTACACTTGTGTAAACTGACAGAAGTGCAAAGAAATTAATTTATACCAGATAAGAATTATAACTGGTAATTATTTACGGGAAAAAAAGCCCACCAATTAATAATTTACATGAAAGGGAAGCCAAACCCAAACCTGCTACTGCGTCACATAGATTTGAAAGAGGACAGGGGGTTAAGTTCTTCTTTAATCACCCAGGAGTAATTCTTCTCACCTACTGAATACCAGGATTCAAGGGAGCATCTGCGACATCCACAGACATTTCTGCCACGCCCCAAATCTAAGTAGACAGGGTACTAAATGGTGTGGTAGCTGTAAGGACATCAGCATGGATTACAGGTTGTCTTCACTGAAGCCTCTGTATGTTCCAAGCTCACCATGCACAGTCAAACCTGCCAGTGTCACATTGTGTTTCTGGGCATGTCCACACATACAGCAGTTGTACTTCTACTTTCAGAAAAAATAACAAGGGAGTCATCTGGGTTCCCCAGTTTGAACAGCCTCTGTGCTTCTCAGAGAAACATTTACCATGCTATTGCTCACCACAGTCGTCATCCACCCAGCCTTTTAAAAAGCACTCCATGTATTATTGCTTTCTTTCCTCTATTTGCACTTATGCCATGTGCTGAACTGCAGTCTTGAAAGGTACACAGCGGTAACACACACCTGCAAAATATAAGGTTTTGTTAGTAAGTTCTTTGCTTTGGCAAAACAATCATACATGATGAAGACAAAAAAAAAAAAAAAAAAGAAAGAAAGAAATCACTGTATCTTGCTTGATTAGGGTAAACTACATGGTCTTTATGGAAGCAAAGTTCCCTTAATGCCACAAAATGAGGTGCTCCAGCCCTCTGATCATCTTCATGGTCTCCTTTGGCCAACAGCTCTTCATCCTTCGTGCTCCGGGGTCCCCAAGCCTGGACACAGTACTCCACATGGGACCTCACAAGAGCAGAGTAGAAGGGGACAGTCCCCTCCCTCTCCCTGCTGGTCACTGCTCTTCTGAAGCAGCCTGGGATACTGTTAGGCTTTCATGCTGCAAGGACACACTACTGGTTCACATCCAGTTTTTTGTCCACCAGAACCCCCAAGTTCTTCTCCGCAGGGCTGCTGTCAATGAGTTCTCTCGGTCTGTACACATACCCAGAATCACCCTGATGCAAGTGCAGCACCTTTCATTTCATAGAATCATAGAATGATATGGATTGGAAGGGACCCTTAAGATCATGTAGTTCCAACCCTTCTGCTACAGGCAGGGACACCTCCCACTAGACCAGGTTCCTCAAAGCCCCATTCAGCCTGGCCTTGAAATCTAACAAGGCACTTGGCCTTGTTAAACCTCATTAGGTACTCATGGGCCCACTTTTCAAGCCGGTCTAAGTCCTTCTGGATGCCATCCCTGCCTTCTATTGTGTCAACTGCTCTTGTCGGCTTGGTGTCATCAGCAAACCTGCTAAAGGTGCACTCAGTCCCACTGTCTATGTCATTGATAAAGATTTGAAGCACACCTGTCCAAGACTGACCTCTGGGGGATACCACTTAGGACCAGACTCCACCTGGACATTGGGCCATTGCCCACAACCCTCTGGCTAAACCATTCAAACAGTTCTTTATTTTCTGAACAGTTCACCCTTCAAATTCATCTCTTTCCAATTTAGCAATAAGGATGTGGTGCAGGACCATGTCAAAGGCCTTGCACAAGTCCACGTAGATGACTTCATTTACCTTCACTTTTTCTGTCCAGTGCTGTCACTCCATCACAGAAGACCACCAGATTGGTGAAGCACAACCTTCCCTTGGAGAAGCCACACAGGCTGTCTTGGATTACCACCTCATATCTCATATATGCCTTAGTATCTCTTCCAGGGAGATCTGCTCCAGATGTTCACAGGTACAGATGTGAGGCCTGTAGTTCTGTATCCACTCTTCTTTCCTCTCTTTGTTGAAAATGGAAGTGAATCGTCATTGTAAACATCGGAACATCATTGTATGATCTGGTATTTTATACCACAGCTTACACCACTTGTTCATGTTCAGGGAGTCCTGCTGAAATAAGTGACTTGATCAGCACCACTAAAACAAGTCAGACAGTCCCTGAAGATTAACAGATTCCGGGTAACTGCACCTACATCAGCAACCAGTTCTGAGCTATTTTCAGTGGCAGCAAAGTAACATCAAATAGGATTTGTTTCAACAGTGGTGCTTGTAAGTAATGATTTCTTACAAAATAAACTAGAAATATTGAACATTATAATCAAATTATATTCTGCTCACTGAAGAAAACATTTTTTCCACACCTAGGTGTACTGTATGTCCTGATTAAGTTCATGCCATCAGTTTGGACATAACTCTTTAAGAAAAGAGAACAAGAAGTGGAAGAGTACAGAAAAACAAACATGGCTTTGTCTTGTTCTGCTGCAATAGGCAAAAAAAAGTGACACTGGAGTTTCTTGTGAACTATGCTGCATATCATTTTCTACCATGCCAGATAAAGAAGGCATTCACAACAATATTTCTTTTGTGTAATCTGGATTAGACAGGGACTGGTATGAACAGGGAAAAGACAAATTATTTATTTGCAAGCCAAGTTGAGTGTGGTGGCTGTGCTATGAGTTTCTCCCATCATTCAATTACAATTACTTCTATTAATAATGTAAATAAGCTAACTAATTTTCCTCATGGTCCTAGCCTTGTGAATCTTTATATCTGGGGAACGTACACTTCAGTAAGTCTATAAAAACTTGTCTGTTTTGTGTTAAGAGAAACTAACTGCAAGACCAGAGATTGGCTTTGTATTTTGGATATTATCAGAGTTCTTTAGCCTGAGATTCAGATACTGTATGGAATCCTTTTCAGATTTTAAGATGTCTGATGAAATAAATAAGATGTCTAACGTTTAAAATTTAATACAATTCATAATGTGTCCACAGAAGATATTTACATTACTCAAGGACAATTAAGATAATGATAATGGAAGTTGGATAGCCTGCTACTTTTACAATCTTATTTTGGTTTTGAATCCATGCCACTCTTACCAAATATGGCATTTTATTCTCAATATTTCGACTGAATATCTGAAGGAAACAAGTCATTTGCACTAATTTTAGGAATGCCTAACAGGGACATGAGTTAAATGTTAGAAGAGCTAGGAAACATTATTTTCATCCTATTTTCTTTGTTGTTTACTGCACTAGAATGACCTCCCTTTCTCATTGACACTGTTGGATGAACTCCTTGCAAAAGGGTATTTTGGTTTCAATAGTGACTGAGTGATATGGCCAAGCATGACAGTTTACTCCCTGCCAAGTTCGCATTTTCAGCTCTGTAGAGGAAAAGAAGATTCTTTCATTTCAGCTAGTTCCCAAAGTATCTGTTGTTTTCGAAATTCAGCCAGCAGGATCCATGTTATAGCCATACAAAAACTAAAGGTTATATGGTGAAATACCTAACCTGCAAAAATTTCACCAAAATCATAAATGGAGAAAGCACTTGTGGGATATGCACAGGCATGAAACAGATGCTAGAGAACTTCCTTCTTTCTAATGCTAGGATATTTTATTATTCCTGTCAACTGAGTGATCTCAAGAGAACTTTGAAAAAGCAAGAAACACTGTTTAAAAATTAGCACTAAAAATACCTCTCTGACAAACAAATCTGTTATTATTTCTAGAAAGGTTTGTTTTGTCTTCTTTTTTTATTTCTTTTTTAAAAAGAATCAATTGTCCAGGGATTTAAAGGGAAATAACAATAGGGCTGCAATTGCTTGCTGTACGGTGCATCTTAGCGTCTCAAAGCTTCTCAAAGAGTTGGTCCATAGAGACTTGACAGGTCACATAGTTTTAACGCTTCCCTCTGTCTCCCACTATTAAATCTCATTTGTAATAGCTAAAAATACACAGTTTGCTTTCCCAGTATAGCTTTCCCATGTAAATGGACTCACTACTACTATCCCAGGATGTGATTATATTCTGAGGAGTTTTGAATGGATGAGAAGACAGAAGACATAACTGTCAACTGAAAGAGAAGCAGTTTCTGAATAGAAGGGGAGGATATCCCTTGGATAAGTTAGATGAAAAAAATATCAAGGATCCTGTGACTAAATGATATTTCAAGTTGTTTCAGGCACCTCTGTGAGAGGAGAACTGGCTCTGTGACCAGTTAGGCTAGACTATCTTCTTGGGAGGAAAGGAAGGGCTAAAGTGTGCAGAACTCATGCATTTCATCCGTAGGTTATCAAATCATTGGATAAAAAGAAAGGAAGCCAGAAAATCAGGAGATTTTACAGCACATCTCAGTTAACTTCATTCCCTGGAAGGGATATTTAAAATGACTCCCCTGATCAGCCCATTCTTGTTCTTAAATCTGTTGAGGGCATAAATATCTCTTTGCAGTAAAACATACCAGTGATTTTAAAAGATGCTCCCAGTGACATACACTATTTTTACTCTAACTTGGTATTCCTTAACTTGTTATTGTTTATAATGACCTTAGGCTTGCTAAAACACACTCTAGGCCTTTGGCAAAACTGTTTGCAAGCACAGAAATTTCTATAAGCATGTCCATTTTTCCCCATGATGATTTAATGCTGTCCTTTGTGGGAGTGTTGCTGGGGAAACAGTGACTTTCAGTCATATTTCACATGATGTCTAGAATTAACCTGTTAGCAGTTCATACTGGAAGGATCTTTCACTTGCTGCGCCTGTTGACAGGGCTCCTCAGATATGATTTATCTACATGTGTATTTTGAACAAAACTGAATCACCTATCAGACTATGCTGACAATTTCCTTTAAAAATTTTTCTCATTTGAAAACTGCGTATGTGCCCTGATAGAGTGACATTTGGTCAGACCACTGGAGGCTGCATTGTAAATAGATGTATTAGTATCACTTAACCTCGTTAATTCATATATCATATGTATTCAAATATCTAGATATCTAGAGAATGTTTTCTATCAAGTTAAGCTGACTTTTTTTTAATTATTATTATCTAAGCAAACATGTGAAGGGAAAGAAGAAGAACTACCTCATAGCTGAGGACAGAGATGGCATGAATATGAAAATGAAGTTGCATTCATGCATTCACTGAAGAAAAGTAAACAGCATTTAAGTGAAGTAGAAACTGGCAACCAAGGAAAAGTCAATGTATGTGCACTTATCAGCATCAGACTGGAATCAGTTGTTGACTGTTGTACTTCAAATCTGGTTTGTACAGATTCATGACTGGAAATGCCATGTATTTTAATCTCAGAGTGAATCTCAAGCAAGATTCATTGGGTTCAAGGTTGGCTAAGAGAAGTACACACTAGTTAACAGCAATTTTGGATTTGCTTTGCAGTTTTAGTAACAGCACTGGAAATGCCGGTGTCAGGGAATACAAACTTCCCCTGAGAAAATGAGCTAAAATTACCCTCTGAGTCAAAATACAAAGCTGCAATGAGACAGTTCCCATCAAACCAGGGAAATAGCACTGACCTGGAGAGGTGGTGATGTGTTAGCTCTGTGTCTCTGTGTTTAGATGTAAGGGTTATGTAGGGGTGAGCGAGGAGAATTCTAAACAGTGAATTGGTTGATCTAGACAACTGCATAAATCCTCATTTTCTCTCTTCAAGATCCAAAAGAATTCAGCCTCCATATACATGAATTTTCTGATCACAGGAACAGGTGGAAAGTCACCTGCCATTTCCATCATGTGCCCTCACTCAATAAACTACTTTCAAGCTTCGTATAGGCATCACCCCACAGAAGTTGTTCCTATCAGATAAAGCAAGAAAATTTTGCTAAGGTTTAAGGACTACAACAGCTTCAAGGCATCACTTAAAATCAAACAGAGGCATCTGTTCTTCCACTCAGGCACTTCACAAAAAAATTAAGTAGTCTTCCAAATAAGGACAGTTAGCAGAATGGATTGCCTTAGTCTTTCATCTCATCTAGATAGTTTTCATTATTAAGCAAAGACTCATTATCCTCTTACTGCAAGCACAGTATCAATCACTTGTGCCAAGGAATTGGATTAAGAACACTTATGAACTCACTGGCTTGCACCCAATTTTTTTCACTGCTTTCCAAGTGGGTACAGTGAGGAACAGGGAAAATTTACAATTCACCCAAAGAATTCTCAGTGTATCAAACCTATAAAAACAATGTTTCTTCTGCAAGACAGCATGATCATTTTTGCAAATGTTATTCTTAAAAGCAGTATACTAAAAATAACACAGTACAGCCTAGCAGCAGACTTTTCATTTTAGTTCCTTTATAAACATCATGCACTTCACTAACTTAGAAAAATTTTGTTCAGGTCAAAGTAACTCAGACATACTTATTGTAGGAGACATGGATATGAAAACTGATTGCACTCTGCACAAAAGTTAGAAGTCCGAAATTTTAGTTTGAAGCGCTGAAAGTGTTACAATTTTTTATACTGACTTCTTGCAGCTACATTTGCAGTTTTAAGACTTAATGAAGCCTAGAGAAGCCAACGAAAGTTTTCCTACTGGGCATGTTCCTAAAGCTTTGAAGAATTCAGAATGCAAGAAGAATCAGGTGAAAAGACATGGATGCTGGATTAGGTAAGGAACAGATTACAAAATAGCATTAGCATTTGCCCTTTGCAAAGGTTAAGTTACGTTTGTGTCTTAAATGTTACATTGCTTATTCATGCTGCCATAAGGACTATCCATTTTGAAAATGTCTGAAAATGGAAAAAGGACCAGAGTACTGTTGGAAAGATTTTTATTTTTATTTTTATTTTTTCTCATGCTTTGCTAGTGCTGTTGAAGAGTTGTGTGTCGTAAGGAATCCCAGAACAAATCAGAAAGCTCCATTCAGAAATGAAGTCATTTAAGATTACATGAAAGTGATGTAAATATTAAATGTTTTTGATTTTGTGCAAGTTGCACCTTGCTACATCCCATTACAAAGGTGGTGCTCAAAGCAACTTCAGTGGTAAGTTTTCTAGAATCCACAAATCTTTTAAAAGCACCTAATCTCTTGGTGCATTTTAATTCTTAAACCACTGCAAAAGGCAGATGAATCAATGTTCCTGATTTTGATTGTCTCAACTTGTAACTCAGAGCATGTTTTGGGATGTCTGGAGAGGGATCGTCCTGTTTCATATTAGACACCTGCCACGGAAATATCTCTGAAGTCATAGGAAAAAATAAATAAATAAATAAAAAGATCTCATCTAATCTGTCTTAAGAATCTACTGTAGGATACTTTGAATATATCTATAGAAGTGTCTTGGTTTTTCTGTTCATCTGTTGAAACAAGACGAGGCACATGGCTCCTCTGCAGACACATACACTGTGAGATGGTCACGTTGAATCAGGTGATCCTATGTTTGGAGGTTATACTCCCCCATTAATACGCCTGGGACTTCTAAAGAGAACCTCACTCTCCTGCTTTCCCAGGCCAATAGTCCTTAATAGCTTCATCTACACATAGAATTCCTCATGCAAAAATCAATCAATAAATAAATGAAATAAATTACTTTTAAATAGTGAAAGGCGATATATGGATACATATAGGAACATTCCTGTAACCTCTGAAGAACTAAGGAGAATGAAATACAGTCAAGTATAGTATTGCAGGCATGAACTACCTATTAGAAATATATTCTACTCTCAATTATTAAAGCATTACTATCTATCACTATTATCTGTGAATTCTCAAAGCTTCGTAAAACTCACTGTCACTGAAAATAAAAAATACTGGATGATTCTAGATAACTCCCATAATCACTTTGCATGGATTCAGAGTAGGAATCACATAGTGGACATTGAAGTGGAGCAAACAGTATAGCTTTCTAGAAGCAGCCATCTACAGGTTTATAAGAATTATGGCTGGAATAAGAATAACTGAATACAAAAAAAGAAATAAAATCCCATGCATATAGTGGCCTGGGAACATCTCGGGAAAAAAAAAAACCAAAAAAAACATAAGGGAAAACAAAATCATATTTTGGCACTCCATCGCATAGTAGAGAATCCTTGAGTTTGCATGAAGAAAATGAAAAGGCAAGAATTATAATGTAGTCAAAGTAATATGTTATTTGGTAGACTTCAAGCATATACTCTTCCAAGTTTATTTTCATGGTTGCTTTGTGCTCTCAAAGCAGGACATGTCATATATTCTCAATATATATGTGTGGTAAGTTATCATTATAAAAAAATATTTCATGTTATCATTGTAAAACTATGGTTTAGAGGAAAGAGAATCTTCCTCTAAATTATAATTAATAAGTACTTCAGGTACATCAGAGAACAATGTCTATAATTAACACCATTCCTTCAATATAATACAGATAATATTTTATTTTATGATAAATATGTATAAACTACTAAGCAAATGAAGTTGTTCAGGAATAGCTATTGAGTTGTAACACTAAAATAGGCTAGAGATATTTAAAAATCTTGGAAAAGATGAAAGAAACATTGCCACTGTTCTTCTTGAAGAGTAACAATAACAATATGAATGTGTATAAGATGGCCATCACATGCTTCCCAAATCAGTCCTTCCTCCAGGCTGATTCAGTTTCCCTATCATCTCCTTCTAGGGTAAGTGCATTAGCCCTCACTAATTTGGGGCCCCTCCACTGAACTTCTTCCAGTTGTCCATGTCTTTCCTGCACTAGAGGGTCCAAACAGCATGCAGTACTATAGGAATGGTCTGACAGCTGATATGCAGAGGAAAGAAACTGCTTCCTTCATCTACTGTCTATACTTATCTTGACGTAGATGAAGATGCTGCTAGTCTTCATCACTGTCAGGACACCCTTTGGCTGATGGACCACCAGGACATTTGGGACCTTCCCAGCAGAGCTGTTCTCTGGCCTGTCGGTTCTTAGACTGTATAAATGCAGGGGATTAGTCCATGCTAAGTGCAGGTCTCTGCATTTGTCCTGGCTAAACAACATAAGGCTCTTGCTGATGAGTCTGGGTCCCTGTGGATGGCTGCCCTACTATTTGTCATAATTATTGCTCTCCTCAGCTTGGCTTCATCACTAGACTTCTGGGGTTATACAACCTCACAATATATAGATCATCAATGAATGTACTGAATATCATGGACAGATGTCACCACAGATCCCTGAGGAACCCCAGTTGTAACCAGCTCCCAGTGGGCTGCAAACCATTAACAGCTGCCCTCTATGCCCAATCACACAACCAGTTTTTCAAATATCCAGTAATCTGCAAGATTATTATAGTTGCAATTACCAATGCCTTCAAGAAGCAACCTTCCTCTGTGAACTCAGGACAACCCTTGACAATGTCAATGACAAAAATTACAGCTTGACACTATTTTTTACTACTAGGGATGCCCCATAAGAACTACAGCTGTGTTGTCACAGGCTGAACTGTGATTTATTCTCTCCTCTGGATTAGACTCATTAGACCCATGAATCTTTCTTTGCTCATTGATACATTTTTGCCAGAAGTTGAGACGATTTAAGTCATTCTTACATTCTCTGCCTTTTAAATTCAGTGTGATGGCTTACTGCTTCCTCAGACTGTGTTGGTACTGCTCTTGGTGGGACTTGCTGAGGTACAGTGATGGGAACTACAGCGAAGGTAGAGGTGTCTTAAAGCTACATTCTACAAGGGGAAACTGTGTTATTCAGTACTGCTTACCATTGGCTTACCCAAGATAACACCAGGGAAAAGATCGCAGTGGTTTTCTGCTTTCAGGGTTGTTTTTGAAATCTGACATGGAAATTGAAACAGTAAGACAGAAATTCCTTTCTGAATTCTTATACTCCTTGTTGATCTGTAGTAACCCTCCAGTAGAAACCAGCTCAGAGTGAAATATAAGGGCTGGAAATTCCTCCAAATGTGAGCTAATTTTCACAGGAAACAGCAAACAAGTGGTATTCAAGCTTGTAAATGGGACACAGAATAGTAAAGTTGGTGAACACATACAGAAAAACATGACATCACCCCAACACTTTTATTTCTTTCAACTTTCTCTGAGGGAACATTTGTGATTTTTCAATAGTTAGTGTGGCATGCTTTCAGCAGGGACAGGATCTGTTTTCTCAGCAATAGAAAATGGAGGTTCATTTCTACCCTTCAGAAATGCCTTTTCAGTTCCTGATAGCAATTATGTGTCGAAGGCCTAACAGGGCTTTTTTAGAGATTATCACTGGTATTCAAATAATGCTGGAGTATTTCCTTTTCCTGAAATGTCTCCTACTATTTCTTAAAACTGCTAAATCATCCGTGCCAGCAGTGATGCATAGCTAGAGCTCATAAAATTGTTCAGAGATACTGTTCTGCTCACAAAGAAGCAAAATTGTTTCTGACAGATTCTTGGCAATACCAAGCAAATATTTGCAGGTAGACCAATTGTCACATACAGTAAGAAGAGCTGAACTCGCTCAACTGGTGCTCTCTGGCAATACAGCATTCTTTTGCAGGAAGCAGCCAAGAGGTGCACTTCTTTCCATGGATGACTCTTATACAAGCCCATGGTGGCTCCACCCTGGGTTTACCATTTCTGGCCACGTGGGGATCACAGGTGCAAACAATTTTCCAGTCCTCCATAGCCCAGCCACACTCCTTCACCAGGTGCTCAATTACCAGTTCAAGCTATGACCTAACATTTCCCCTACAGACACAAATCACCATTCACCCTATCAGACCTGAGAGAAATTATCGCATTCCATGGGTGTTCCACATGGAGAAAAATCTAAGATAGATAATAATACACTCTTTTCTCAAGCAGTCTGTTCCTCTGTGTGGAATCATAGAATGGTTTGGGTTAGAAGACATTTTAAAAACTATCTAGTTCCAGTGCTAAGCCATGGTGCAGGGGCACTTTTCACTAGAGCAGGTTGCCCAAAGCTCTGTCCAACCTGGCCTTGAGCACTTTCAGGAACGTGGCTTCCACAACTTTCTGGGCAGCCTGTGACAGTGCCTCACTGCCCTCTGAGTAAGGAATTTCCTCCTAATATCTAATCTAAACCTACCTTCTTTTATTTATAACTGTTAACGCTTGTCCTGTCACTATACTCCCATAATAAAGAGTCTCTTCATCATTTCTACAGGCACTCTTTAAATATTAAAAGGCTTCTATAAAGCTTGTCTCTACAAAATTTTCAGCTGAAGGCATCCTAGAGCTGCGATGTTAAGAAACAAGGGATGTCTACCTGAGTGATTCTTTCCAATGACACTCTCAACTCTTCTGACACACATTTTATCAAAATATAACTGTCACTACGGTGTGTTAGAGAGATACTGTTGACCTCTTTTGAAAATAGAGAGAGTTAGGAGAGGTACTGTTATCTTGACAAATTAGGGGCCCTCAACACTCTGCTGTATGCACACACACACTTTTGGTCAGAAGGGTCTATCACTGGCTGAAATTTAAGGTTCATTAGAAGAGAAACTGGTTACAATAATAAAGCATAGGAGTGAAAGAACTTCCACATTGTGGAAAAGTCAGAACCAGGGACAACTAAACATAAGTAAAGATTAATCTGGATGTGGATGAATTTTCATTCTGTATAAAAACGAGCATCATTTTCCTTACGGTATTTCATAGTATATAATAAGAAATGAAAACATTTTCTAGTGATGCGGCAATATATTGAATTATGCACACAAAGAAAACACAGGTTTGCACATTCAAGGAGTTGCTGAATATCTTTTGTATTTTACTCCAGTGCTGGAGATGGAAATAGAAATGCTGCATTGAAGAAATGAGCAGGAGGACTGTTGCTCGGTCACGGTGGATTATGTGTGTTATGCTTGTGCAGTTAACTTGCTTGACAAAAGTGTCAAGCTTCACTACTGTAGATGAGCCTAACTTTCTTAAAACATATATCCATTATTTCATCCATCCTCTGGCGGACAGTTCAATTCCTGAAGTCACTACACTGAATCATGGACAGATGAAGCTTCTTTGCAAAATTCAGGCAATTGAGAGGAATCATATTCCGGTAGTAAATGTTCATCCAGAAACTCAGATGAGTAGAAATGCTTATGCAAATCCTGTAGTCTCATTCCATACTTGCAATTAATCCCTTTCTACATGAGAGGAGAGGAGAGGGGAGGGGAGAGGACGGGAGGCTCACAAAATATGTGTAAGCAGTAACTTTCTATCTAACCTTTATTGTACACCTATGGTAAGGACCACAACATAGCATTTATTGCATAGTAAAGAAAAGGGATGAACAGAGAAAAGAGTGAGCTGAAAAGAAGGAAAAGAAAAAAAAAAAAAAAAAAAAAAAAAAAAAAAAAAGAAGGGAATATCTTGGAAAAATCATCTTCCTTTGAAAAAATCAAGAATATATGCAACAATATACATCTCAGTTATAGCCATAATAAGGTTGTGGAGGCTGACATTTCTGCATCAGACATGCAAGTATTAGAAGAAGCAGTTATGAACAGCTAGGAAAGTGTTTCCAAATACAACAGTAGTTTGTTAAACTCCGTCTAGTAGTAAGCCAGCAAGAAGGAGCATTGGTATGTGCTTCAACAACGTGGTTAAAACACAGACAGGATTTGCTAGAGAAGTTGAATAATCTAAAAGAATATCTTATTAATGAAAAGCTTCATTAGTTAGCTCTTCTGGTATAGGAGCTATATTTTGCTTAGTGTCAGCTGCTGTAACTCTCTCCAGCCCAAATGTACCACCTTTATTTCATTCCAAGACTTATAAGGAATAGTGTTTATTAACTGAATGAGACAAACAGGTACAAATTAGAAATGTAAGGTCTCAGTGAGGACAGGAGGCCATTAACACCTGATAGCATGTCATGATCCCATATTAGACGATGTATGCACGGATATGTGTCTGTAGGTCATCTCCACCTCCCTCATTACAGACGGGGGAGACACTCTGGGTTATCCTGAAGAAGCCCTAGTTGTCTAATTACACCTGAAATAGCTCCCAACTTTTCCAATTTCTTAAGCAGGAGAACATAGCATGTAAACTGCTGGTTGCCATGACTGGGTTAAGTTATGCTGTAACTGCCCATTGGAGACAAAGGAGGATCATAATGGTTAACTCACACAGCTTTCAAAGATCTATATCAGCATTTACAACCATTATTTTTGCAACATTTGTTATTTAACATAAACTAGCCCCAGTTCATGGTCTTTCTCAAGCCAAGGTCTCCACTCTAACATGATTAACCTCACTCTTGTCTATGCCAACCCTTATATATTAAATGCACTCCCTCTTTCACCAATTAGTCGATAGGTGTCATGCTATTTTTGGACCACTCTTTTTCCTTCTCCTCCCCTCCTACAGTTAACATTATTCCCGAATTTATCAGAATAATGTCAGCCATATTAAACTAAGCTAAAACCTAACATCATGACCATATATTTCTGAAAAAGGTATCCTCGCTGCCTAACAGAGATTGATGCTCTCATCTCTTTCCTTCTCCTGTGTTCTGCTGTTGTGTGTTTTATCATAATTCATCTCTCCTCTGGCCTTCTTGTGTCCCAGTGATGCTACTTTGGCATGTTCATCATCTTGACTGGGATCTGCACCTGCATCCATTCTGTCCTTTATAGAGGTAGATGTCAGGAAAAAGCCTTTTTTGTACACTAGTACTTACACCTGAGTCTGGGCTGCTTACAATAGCGGTGGCAAGCTATCAACAACACTGTAAAGCTAGTGTGCTGCCTCAGATGAAATATTGAAAGATTGTCAATAAATCAAACATTAGCAGCAAACTAATCAAATAATTAGAATATTTCCAGAGATGAACACTAGAGAAATTGCTTTCCGCAAAGTTGATTTTCATTCTTTTTCAGTTTTGATTCAGCAGAACATAGCCAAAATAAGACATAAAAGGTGAGCATGGAGAAGAGGATAAGATAGATCAAGAAATAAGTGAATGGCAACAGATCAATACTACAATGACCAGTCAAAACTAGTTAGTATTTATTACTCATTTTGCAAAAGTGATTTCCAGATATAATTCCAAAGTTGTAAACACAATTTTCACTTTAAATACAGCTTAAAATTAAAATGTTACAATTAATTTTCACTATATAAAAGGTAGGTAACACATCTATCCTGAGACAGAAATTACACAAATGCAGTGAAATCAAATAATTTTAGCTTCAGTGTGAGGCAAACTCGCCAAGGTAGACGTCAGGCAGGAGTATACATATATACAGCTGATCTTGTCATGACAAATGTCTTAACTGTGTTTTTCTGCCAAGGTAGTTCATGCATGTTAGTTACCCCAGCGATCCCCCCCCAGCCCTCCCTCCCCACACCCCCTGTTAAAAAGAAAAAATAAGGATGACAGAATTTATAGCATAGAAACCCTAAGGAGAAGCATCACGAAAGTATTCTTGCTTTATTTGCTGATGGTTTTCCATCAGTCCTTGCCTCTGTTAATTTATTTTCCACCCATGAGTTATCAGAATGTCAGAGTGTATCCAAAGAGCTGCATGTACCAAGATATACTCCAGCAGCTTAGTAGCAGTAGAATAGTTAATAAGCTGTTCTGTTTTTCCATGTTGCTTAGTGACCTATGATGTTTGGCAACTCTGCAGTCACGATTCACAAAAAGAGATATCTGTCCAAGGTAAAGCTGTTCCCTTCTTGTTTCATGCCACATCTTAGATTTTCTTTTACCAGGATTCTTCTCCAAACAGTTTTCTGTGGGGGTGGGGAGGGTGGGAAAGTCTGTCTGAATGCTTTAAGTTTTTTTAGAGATCATTACAGCATGCCAAGATTTGAAAATATTCCAGGAAGTTGTTATTTATCAATTTCCAAGGAAATTAGCTCACAGAATACAAAAATAAGTCTTCAGCAGATGAAAGTAAACAAAGTTACACGTTCCTAAAATCATGCCATTTTGCTTTTATTTTCTATTTCTGGTATACCAACACACACACACACACAAATAAATAAATAAATAAATAAAAATAATGATCTCTCCACTTCTGTTCCTTACAAACACAGAACTGCTCAGATTGTTTTAAAAACTTCAGCTTTGTGCTGCAAGTATAGAGCCTAACAGCTACCACACCTGTTTCTTCAGTTTGAAATCACTTCTTTTCATCCTGATGCTACTGAAGTTCTATACAATGGTATTCCCTTGGTATCTGTCATTGAAAGCTGTACCCACAATTTTACCATTATGCTGAAGAAAAGAATTTCTTACTGTATTTTACTCAAGGATTCTTTGAGTCCTCTTTTGGCTTCAAGAAGGGAGAGCTTCTCTCTTATCTGAAGGTTCTGACTCACATTTATGATGGAGCAAACAGCTGAGGGACTTAACAAGGCCAATATCTCATGCTTCTTGTTACTGCCTATTGAGTTGGGACAACATCTTCCCAGAAGAGTTAACAGCACTGTGCACAAACCCCTGTTGCAGGTGCAGCTCAAATGCTCTATTTCATGGTCTGATCTGCTTTCATCACCCTTTTAAACTAATCTACCTGAATATAATTTTCTGCATTTGCAGAGTGACTTCTGCTGCCTCTGCAGGTGTGTACTGTGCAATTGGGAAGAATAATGTTGCAAAACACCCCTGAAAAATTTGCTAGAACTCATTCTTTGTGTTGGTGCCACAACTGGAAGATCCAGAGCAGTGCATTGGTACTATTTCACCTTGTCCCACTGCATCTCCCAACCCAGACACCTTAAGTGCAAGGTTTTACACTGATGCAATGGCCTCCCTGCCTGACATTGTACACATATTCATATCCACCTTTCTCTATGAATTTAGTTAGCTGGAACAGAAGCTCAGTGTAGCTGCTTTTTGAGAAGTGAAATATTGGAAAGTCTTAGAAACTATGGGCTGGTTTTCAGCATGTTCTCATGGCTATCCCCATGTGGGAACTGAGCTGCCCAGAGATGTCAGCACAGCCTCTTGCTAAGCTGGAGGCAATGAGGTCAAGATTGCTTCACTTGGGTATGTACAGAGCCTCCATGGAGACAAGGGCTGCAGCACAGAGGCCAGTTCAGCCTCCAGGGTGCTGCTGCCTCTAGCAGGAGTCACACACTCTAATGGAGGTGCAGCAAGATCATAGAATCATAATACCATTAAGGTTGGAAGAAACTACTCAGATCATCTAGTCCAACCAATAGCCCATCACAACCACGCCCACCAAAGAGGCAGGGCTGGCACCAATGTTGGAGACATTGCAGGATTGGAGGCTGAAATATGCAGCTGCAGTACAGCAGGCTGCCTCAGACAACATCCCAACTTCTTTCTTTTCCCAAGAAATTCAAAATCATCTGATGTCTGTTCCTTGTGGTTCACTTGACGAAATGCCTTTGTTGATTCTCAGGAGAGGGAAGCAAGATCACTAGAGCAAGGATTGTTCAATGTGAAAAAAATTGCACCCAGGGGAAGTGGAGATGGAAAAGAGAATGAAGTCCTGTCACTACTCTATCCTTCCTGCAGAGATTTGTCCTTTCACATTCTATAAAGTATAAAATATAAATGTCTGCTGTGAGAAAATGGAAGTAAGTCAGTTACACTTCTCTGTCTTGCTCACCTACCATAGTGGGGCAGAAAGATGCTTCAAAACAATAGCAATAACATTTCCTAAATAGTCTTGAATATGTAAATTTATGAAAGTATAGTGACAAGGAGCCAAAGAACATATTATTCGCCACACCTTAATAAGTTATCTGGGCTAGGCGGCTGAATTTCAGCAAAATACAGAAGAGTTTGAGAGTTTCAATGGCTTAGAAAAGCAACAGTAGCCACGTGTTGCTAGATGGCAGACAGAACTCAGTAACATTTTAATTGATACAACTGGGGGACAAACGGGAGTACAGAGGCAGTAATACTGAGCAATTGTATGACTGCATTTTCAAAGAGCGCTTAAGAATACCCAACTCTGACCAAATGAAATTGAAGCTTTTCATTTTAGACATTGTTTTGCCCAGCCTGACATTTTCTCAATTTGTCCAGAAGCCATTCACAGAAGTTATTTCAGTTAATCTAGAATGTTTTTTATTTAATTTTTAGGCACCAACCATAAACAAGAAAAATACATTTCTTGCAGAGTTGGAGCTATAACCATTCTGTGAGATACCTTAAGAGAGATGGATATTCAGCATCACACAACACGAAGTCCAAGAAGTGACAAGTTTTGAGGGGTTCCTTTTGGAAACTTGATAGTTTCTCCTCGGTCACTGCTGGGAACATGATAAAAGGCAAATGAATGTCTACAAATAAAATATTACCAAGTCAGCATGAGTCCTTTCAAGGCTTTGGATTGGAGTAGAGTTGAATGGTCTGGGCAGAGATATTTGTCAGAAATGGGAGCCCAGGAGGAATCTGAGAGCTTTGTGGAAAAGCTCTGAGGAGAAAAGGGGTGTCAGGAAAGGAGAAAACATAACTTTTCTGGGTGACAGAGGAACTTACATCACAACATGGTAGCCACTACACTGAGAACAAACTTCTGTCCTAAATCAGTCTTGTAAGCTATGGGTTTGCTTAGTTTTGTCTTGTACTCTCCTTTTACTTTCCTAAGAATGCAAACTGACCAGCTAGTGAAGAGATGTTTCTCTGGCCACAAATTTCTCTATGATAAAATTCTGATACGAACATCACTGAAGACGATTGTTCTCCCATGCAATCAAATACTTCCAAATTACCCAGAGAGCAATAGCATCTTTATAAGGAGCATATTCTTTAGCATAATCACCTCTTTCTTCGTCTCTCATCAGCTTTGACTAGAAAAGGCATTACCGCTATGGAGCATGAAACCACAGGAACTTACGCATCATCATTGCCCAGCACTGTGCCACTGCAGGTCAAAGCATGCCATGAGGGGTAGCAGAGGGCAGCTGTGTGGGCAGCTAGTTCTGAGTCACCCTGAGAGCAGGATGTTAGCTTGAACCAATGATCTCTCTCCAAATGTGGTAAGTGAGATGTAGAATATTCTAAATTCTCCAGGAAAATGAAGAGACTGCCAAGCTGGGGACAGATGTGTGCCCTGCACTCTTTGAATGGATGTCAGTAGTTCTGTCCTGTTATGTCCTTTTGAAAGCTAAAATAACTTTCTTTCTGAATCTAGCACCTGTACTCAGGGATCCACAGGGCTGTGTGAGATCTGTAGTTTCAGGGGTGGATGCACATACGCACACCCCTTTCATTTTCTACCTTAATGCTGCAAAAAAATTCTCAATGCAGGCTGCTGCTGAAAATCCACTGCGCATCCTTCAGTGCACACAACGCATTCAGCCATCTTCAAACACTTCTACTCCTGTTACTAAGGTAACAGCCCAAGGGAAATCCTTAAGTAATTAATCAAGCTGCTTCGCTGTTTAAGATTTCTTACAAAGGAAACTGTTCTCTAGATTCATTGTTGGTAAAAAACAAACGAACAACAAAAAAAAACCCCATACATTTATAAAAGAAATGGTGTGCAGGATCATTTAGGAAATCCCCTTCGTCAGTTCTTTGGGGAAAGATCAAGTGTCCGTACGTAGCTTCTCAAGGCATTTATTTGGTATATACATACATGCTGAGTAACTGACAGTGCAAGGAATATCTGAATTGTGAACCTCAAAGGATTCAGTGATGCAGCTAGCAGGTTGGATTCCTTCCACTATTTCAATATCCTTTCTAATATCCCATCTTGGTGCCTTCCTCCAGTGTCACATTCAGAAACACTTCCATGTTTACCAGTTCATAACCAGACTGCAGGAGACCACTGTGATCATTTAGTCATGGTTGCTGCACAACACAGCCTAAAGAAAATCACCGTTATTATTTTTCTGTGGAAGGCAGTATTCTTCCTTTGTACACTAAAATGCATAACTGAGTGCCAGACTGTAGAGACCTTAAGGTGGTCACAGAGGAAGAAAACACTTTCTACTCCTCAAGGCTCAAAAATTTGTATCTACTTCATTGGCAGACACCATTTCATTTTTTATTAAGTCAGTAGTAGAATAGTAAAGAGATCATTTTCAACACCAGTGAAACTTACGATTAACAAGTTTACACTAACAAGACAAGGGACATCTTAAAAATGTGAAAAAACCTACAAAGTAGGAAAGGTATGTACCAATAAAATGGAGCTACAAATTCAGTTTCGTAGCAGGTTTCTCCTAAGTGTTAATGATCTCAGATGATCTACTGTAGGGTACCTGTTTTAGCAGGGAGGTTGGACTTGATGATCTCCTGAGGTCCCTTTCAACTCCTGTGATTCTGTGTGACCTAATGGGTGGTCCAGATACCCCTCCCAGCATTTTGAGCTCCCCACAGCCTCCTCTAAAAACTGTCCCAGGCTTTCCATTAACAAAGATGCAGCTCCTTATACTTAATACAGCTGCAGAGACTCTGTTTTCTCCTCCCATTTTCTCTGAGATTCATTTCTGAAATACTAGTGGTGAAAGTAAAATGGGATATTTTTCTCTCCCCTGGGACTTTTTCTACATTCACATTGGCACACTGTGTCTGAGCTAGCACATTTCTTCTACTCTCCTCAGTCTTCTTGCTGATCATGACTTTCACAGCATGGCTACAATTCTCTGTAAACACTGTGAGAAGTACTCACTGTATAAGAAATTTACTAATCCCTCAGAAAAGTTTTCACCCCACTTAACTGTATCTGCATAAAGTTAGGCAGTTAAGGTCAGTTCAGTCATCTAAGTTCCCTGAAATGACAACCTGGAGAGACAGAGATGATGTACGTTTCATCATTGCAAGTTTGTCTTCACTGACTAGAGACAAAGCCTTTGGCTTTTGGGGGCATCTATGTTTTAGATCACTCAAGTTGGGTGAAATGAACCTCACCAGCAAACCATAGGGCCTGTAGGTGTTCTCCTTGAGCCCACAAGATGCTCTTTAATATTTCTGATAACAGACTCAAATTTTAATTATCCCATATATATCCTTCAAAGATTTGGTCTGCTATGTTCCAGCATATCAAAAGGTACAATTAGTATCAAAAATAGTTGCAATATGTTGATATTTATGTTTCACAGTCTAGCCTAAGAAGAGTTTTTCACTCTGGTTGTGATTCTCAGGAGCAGACTCTTACTCCATGAGTATAATACAAAAGTCAAACGTGCATTAACTTTCAGAAGACATAAAGATGTGGTGCTAACATTATCTGAAACTAGAGAAAAATACATTCTTAACTGGGTTGTGCATTCCCACTGACATCTCATTTGTATGGGGATGTATATACACATCTGCGGAGCTGATAGTATGTCCATGTAGAAGACTGCCTATGATTAACAGTGTCTGCTGCTGTCTGCCTCTGTCCAGCCAATGCAAATTGCCAATGCAAATTGTCCTGAAAATGAGTCTCCTCTTTTTCTCTCCGTTTTTTCTTTTTTTTTTCTTTTCTGTTTTTGTTTTGATCCAAAGCTCACAGAAAGTTAAATTGCTCATTTTTGCACTCCACAAGAGTACTAATGAGGTCATTAAACTTTGATGACCATCCATTTATGGAATACACCTCTGGACAAAACAAGGGTTTGGGCCCCCAGGGAAAGCAGATTTTCAGCCCTGAACTCCAGGCAGATTGTAGCTAGGCAACGCATCAATGGGCAAAAGGCTCGCTTTATGTGGCTGATTAGGAATTCACCTGACAAGAGATTACAAATTAAACATTATGGAATGAAGACAGGAAAAAAAAAAAAAAAAAAAAAGAAAAAAAATCCTCAGGCAGAAGAGATCTCTTGGAAGCGTCAGAAAGACATGAAGAAGTCAGAAGTGAAAGGAGAAAAGGCACTGCAATAAGACTTCGCTCTCAATGTGAGAAAAAGCTCTGGAGTCCCACAAAAGGGGAATGTGAAAATCTGTGTATTTCTTCTGTTATACTACATGAAGAGTGAGCAAAGCCTTGGCAATTCCCAGATTTGGTGCATCAATTTTCTTTGGTTAGCATATTCACAGAAAGAGGTGACTCACCAACACAAGAAATCATAAGATTTGGAAAAAAGATCGTGATGTGCCTGGAAGATGGGAAATGGTCCTGCAGGCAGGAGGCAGCTGCACCCTAACATGCCCAAAGGACGGCCACAAAAATGATCCAAGAGATGGAACACTCCCGCATGAGAACAGGCTGAAAGAGTCGGGGCTGTTCAGCATGGAGAAGTGGAGAACATCTGATAGCGGCCTTTCAGTATCTAAAGGTGGACTACAGGGGACAGACTCTTTAGCAGGGTCTGTTGAGATAGGACAAAAAAAGAGGAGAGAATTATCTTTGATATAAGAAAAAAGGGTTTTTTTAAAATAAGGGTAGTGAAACTCTGGCACAGGTTGCCCAGAGAGGCGGTGGAAGCCCCATTCCTGAAGACACTCAAGGGCAGTCTAGACAGGGCTCTGAGCACCTGATCTAGCTGTAGGTGTGCCTGTTCACTGCAGGGGAGTTGGACTAGATGGCCTTTATGGGTCCCTCCCAATGCAAGTGGTTTTATAATTCTAGGATTGTATGATTCTGTTTCTGCAAAGGAGTCATAGGCAGGCAGAAAGACAGCAGGCAGGCAAGGCAAAAAGCATCACTGTGCTAGGAGGAAGGCTAACAAACTGCTTATGCATTGTCCCAGCATGGGGACCTGCCAGGGTCCAACCAGCCCTGCGAACCCCATCCCACTCCATGCTGAGCCCCACGCATGCTGTTTCTGCACAAGCTGCCTGGTTAGGGAGCTAAGAAGTCACCTAATTAGGCACACTGGGTTTTCATTTAAAGCTCATTGGAAACAAACGATCTTTGTTCTTTTCCCTGTAGGGATCAGAGGATTAGTCCTCATACACAAACTATGCCTTTGACAAACAAAAGAAAAATCAATATATAACACGGCACGTGTCTCACCAGAGGAATATGAAAACACAGCAAATCCCAGCAGAGGCTGCTTTTGCTGAAGTGGTTGGCCATCGATCTCTGCCATCCTGCTCTCAGAAACGCAATGCAGGCTGCGCGGCTCACCGCCAAGGATCACTAAACCGCTTGATTAAAATGAGTATGTTTATCTTCTTTAGGACTGAATGTAGGGGAAGATCTGAGAGCTTCAAAATGGCTGCAGCTTTCCTCCAGCCCTCCGCTGGCAGACCCTGTCTGTGTGCAGCTTGCCCAGCAGTCATTGATTTTCCTTTTCTCTTCCAAGTGCAAATCAATATGTCTGCGACTGGAGGTAAAATCACAGCGACTCTAACGTGGAAAGTAAGAGAGGCTGAGTTCCTAAATCCTAATACAAATACCCCCTGAAAATAGCCTTAGTTATAAGCATACATTAAAACACATTGCTGAACCAAGACTTACAAATGACTCAGTGGAGAAACAAAGTCTGATGGACAAAATAAGCTAGAGAAAAAAGATTGATGGGAAGTTTTCCCCTTCCCCTGAAACACTGTGAAAGACGAGAGCTGCTGAGCTATCAGGGCTCTCAGCAACCCACGCTCCTTTTTAGAAGCTGTGTGTTTTGGGGAAGAGACCCAGATGGCACGTCCAGCAGAAGAGTCACCTGGTGTAGGGAACCTGCTTTGGCAGGGGGGTTGGACTTGATGATCTCTTGAGGTCCCTTCCAACCCCTATGATTCTATGATTCACTGTCAGTACAAGAGTGGCAGGGCTGTATGTGTGTGTGTGCCACTAAAAAAGCATGTGAGATAAATACTTAGTATATCCTCTCTGGTAATGGCTTTCCATTGCCATTAACTGAATGGAGAGCTGGACTAGGTGGTGTGGTGTAGCACTCCACCAGGAAGAACTAATCCATCTCACCTCCATTTGTACACTGCCTGAGACACCTCAGAAGCAGTGCCTATCAGTGCAGTGTACTCATCTCTACATGCTTGCTGTAAGTGATCTGGGATGTTATGAATTTCACTCAAGGAAGGTGGTGCAGTGATAAGGTATATTAAGGGAGAAATTCTCTACTTTCATTCTAGATCAGCCATTGAAAAGAATAAATTCAGATAAACACAGATCTGATTTGCAGACATCCAAGCAAGAAGTGGTCAGAAATAATTTTAGAAGTCTTGGAGTATGGCAGAGAGCAAGGCCAGGCAAGTGGATTGCAGTGGTAAGCATATGCAACTACATCCAGGAATTGTGTGTGATCTCCGGGGTTAACGAAGAACTGCTATAGAGCAGGGCAGAAAGGCCACTTGAGAGGAAAGGGAAGAGCTACTATTGTGAGACACAACCAAAAAAAAAGAAAGAATATTAAAAAATAAAAATCAAAGAATGCCCACAGAAGTATCTTAATAGCAGCTGGAAAAAAAAAACAAACCAGAAAACAGTAATGAGCAAAAGAAAATAAGGATGTGAAAGGGCAGAACATTCAGTTGAGCCTTGAGTTTCTGAAATCAACTGCCACTTTTGTAATTGATATTTCCCACATTCTTCAAAGAAAACATCATGTAGAGTACTCACCAAATCTAAAAACACATTTACATTTGTTCACCTACCCACTGACTTTTTTATAGCTCTTCATTTCATCATCTGGGTGGTTTCACCTCGCAGGCCCACATTCAGGACTCAGCTCTGAAGTTGAAGGTTGCTGATACCCCCCTGCAGCATGTTTCCCCCTTCAGCTTCCTTACTCTACCACATACCCAAGCCAGGAGCGTAACACAGACAGGTGTGAAAAGCTACTTTCTGTCTCCTCAGTACTATTTTTTACCTTAGATGATTTCAACAACAAGGCTTAGCACCAGCTCCTAGCATTGCTGCTACTCAGACGAGGAAAGACCAGGCATTCACGACTTAAGGGACACATGGGTCAATGGCACGTGCCATCTAACCATCTCCTGACTCTTCCTAGACATGACAATGTACATCTGCTGCTGCATAGATCCAGGTTTGGAGAAGATGCTAAATAATTTCTGAGCTTTGTTCATTGAAAATGCTGATTAAAGAGAAAAAGGAAAGAAGTGAAAGAAAAACACACATGGATAAATTTTCTTAGTAGCCCCTACGTTGTTTATCCTGATATTGACTGTGATGTACTTAATTCTGCCTACATTCTCAGTTTTCAGAGAGCCACTGATTTTCTCCTTGATGAGACACAATTTCTTCTAAATTGGTTGATGTGAAGATGAGAGTGTGCAGCTGGGCTTGCAAGCACCTGCAGACAGAAGAGGCGGATCGATACCATGGGAAAAGACAGATGCACCTTCTAAGTGCTCAGAAGTAGAATACCTCATGATGATACTGCAGTTGCTGGCTCTAAACTGAAGAGGTAATAATCCCACCAAGATGCCTGAGATACTTTACTGCCCAAAGCTGCAGCTTCATGCCTCCTGCCGATGCAGTAGGATGTTGCTGCATTGGTTTTGCTTGATACCCATGTAGTCCTTCAGGTTCCTGGCCAGGCTTCCAGGCTCTGAGCCCTCAAGAGGGTATTCCCTGGCTCTCTGTCAGCAGGCAAGGGACAATACCTCATTGAATAACAAAAATACACATACGAAATGTGCGTGGAGTCCTATTGCGTGCAACTCCTGTGACAGTACATCTATATCGCTTAATCAACACTATCCACCAATTACAAACAGCCAGTTATATCACAGATACAGCTGTCACTTCAAATGGAGTTGCTAAGAACCCTGGCTGTTGTTACCATTGTTGGTAATTTTCTCCTCTGAAGGTGACTGTCAGACATAAATTTACTGTACCTGCTTATTCAATCCCACTGTGGAGCAAGCTTCCTACCCACTCCTCTGCAGCCACATATCCTGCTTACAGTCCATCTGTGTAGCTGATTCTCTCCTGCCAGAGCCCTTCTATGTGCTCCTCCCATTGTAGCATGCCTCACTTTTTCTATAAAGAAAGTACTTCTGATATGTTACTTTCTCATGTCTGTCACCTCCCCAGCTTTTGCCCTCCCCACAGAGTAAATAGTCTTCACACTCCCACAGAAAGGCACAGTTGTTGCAAAGAATCTCATTCTTTCTCTTGAGGTACAGCAGACAGCGATTATAACTGCTCACATCTGCTTTTCCCCAGTGAGAAAACAACCACAAAGCAGCTAAAGCCACTTCACTAGTTGGCTGCAACTCGTAGCTTACCTTTTCTCCATTTCTAATTGGACAGATTTTTCTCACTGAAGCTACAAAGAACTTCAGCAGAAAAGGAGAGGAAATGCTCCTGGTTTGAGGTTTCTGTTTTGCTGATGGCATCATAGTCATCCCAAGATGCACAGAAATGCACATAGTGACTGAAAAGAGTGAAGACTACAGGAGGAGAGAGCTGCCTTCTCCCCCCTTGGTACCTGCTCCTGCAAATGGAGTTTCAGGCATGCAGCAGGGCAGATGCATCAGGAGCTGCTCTTGTAGGCTTAGCCTACAATTTTCCCACCTGGTTTATGAGCTGCAGCCTGGCCTGTTTGTGAGGGCCCACCTTTGCAGTTCAGCTGACTTCCTCCCTCAAAAAGGAACCCAGAGACCTGCTGTAACATTTTTAATTAACTTTTAGTGCCGAGGAATTCTCGGCTGGCTTTGAAGGAAATCAGCAAGCTTACAAAAGTAATGGATTTGGCCCTAAGAACATAAACAGTTATCTCAAAAATGTCAGTATTCAGTCATTTCTTTGGACATGTCTTCGCAGTGAGCTAGACAACACCAGAAAAGATCTCAGCCTTTTGAATGTCAGTGTGGGTGATGAATTAATTATCAGGAATTGTACAAGCTTTTGTTAAGCATAAAAGATTATTTACAGCAAGCTATTTTAAGTTTGAGCCGTAATGGGAACAGTCTGACTCATCTACACTGCCTCTTATTAAATCAAACCAAGTAACTAACATGGTCATCACCTTGGTAGATGTTTTATGTGGAGGAGGAATACTTTTTAAAACTTGGCAACAGCAGCTATTAGCTGAGAATATGATCCTTCTAGCACTGTTTGTGTACTGAATTTATTAAGGTTATTTTAATCTTGAATGACATCTTCAGCATCCTCCACTGTATACTATGGCTGTCCCTATCCAGGAATGCAGCTAGACTTCTCATCCTGGTCTTCAGGCTGCAGTAACCCTGTACAACAAAATCAAGAAAACAAACTGGAGAAATGATAAAGCGGTATTCATGTGTTGGTATAAAGAATTTAGGATATCAGTTCCTTTATTTTGTGACATTTTCAGAGAGCTTAGCCAAATGAAAGCCATTACTGCAGATTGTAATTTTACTGAGTTGCAGGAAAGACACAGAAGAACCCTTCATGATCTTGCATTACAAAAGGATTCTCAAAACAGGAGATAAAGGAATTCTATATGAGCAACTGTGAAACCAATTTTTCTAAATTACCTGGGAGCATATGTATTGGCAGCCAGAAATATACTTAACCCCTCCACTCTCTCCTCCAGTTCTTTCTATTGTTCGTTTCATACAAATGAAACACATGCATATATCCTACAAACATCTCGTTTAATTCAAAACAGTAGTGGTTTCCTTTTAAGGTGAAGTGAAATATATGCTAAAGATGCAGTACTAATTTCATCTGTCAGAAAATGGCTTTTTTTTCCCCCTGGTCAAAGTAATAGTCATGTAAGCATTTTAGTTGATAATTTTCTTTCTTTCTGCTTCATGCTTGCTTGAGTCTGTACTTCCTTCTCCATGTAAAAAGCACTATACAGAAAGTAGATGACAGTTCTGTCTCTCTACCTGTTTTCCTGTCAGCCATTTAAAAATGCTGTTTCCTTTCATGATCATCTCAGTCACCCGGCATCATAGTTCACCAGAACAGTGTTGGTGACACGCAGCCAGAAAAGCCAAAATTTGTCACTGTATCTTACTGAATAGCATTGCAAGAAGTATTCAAGACCTCTGTAAGTATGCCGGGCATCAAGAGCACTGTGTAGACTTGAGAAAGGATGATACTCCCCCTCCTATGTGGAACTCATCTGCAGGGCCTCTGCATTATAGAAAAAGGAAATGCAGCCTCTGCAGTGTTTCACACTGAAACTATTGCCCTAAGAGCAGCCTCTTAACATCATTTATTTTGGAGGGAAGATCAGTATCTCAGAAACATCTTCATGTCTTTCATTCAGTTTGAGGACATACTTATTAACCTGAAGCTCTTAAAAGAAAATTGCCCAACTTCATTTTCAGGAATCCAGAAGGGGATCTTTCAAGGGAAATGACATCTGTTTTGAACTATAAAGGCGTGTGCTATGCATGAATGCAGCTTGCAAAGTGTCACACAGCTGAAGTGCTGCGATTCAGCTGTGTGACATTTAGAAATCCTTGAACACAGCACATGCACTCCTGGTGCATGCACACACATACAGGACAATCAGAGAGGGGAACACATTAATGTTATTTCTTTACATTAAACAAGCTACGCCAACAAAAGAAAAAGAAATGGGCTTGATAAGAGGAAAGAAAACAGGATAAGATGAGAAGAAATTGCCAATACAGCAGAGTTAACAGCAGAGTTAACAGCACAGGTAATCCTTTCTACTCTGGCAGTGCCATCTCCCATTATGCACAGACAAGAATCAGAACAGGCAGAACTGATTCCAAGTCATAAAACACCATCATAGAGGATTACTATATGCTGTGCCTGATGGTGTGAATTATATCTGAAACTCTGGGCTATCTCAGCATTCCAAGCAAAAGCCAGACCTTTCTTCTTCTCATTTTAAAGGAACCAGCTGGCCATTTACAAAAACATGAGCAGTGCATGTTCTCATCTGCTACAGCCCCTCTTCTGTTACCTGTAATAAAGTTTATATATCCAGGCCATCTGCTCTTTTAGCAACTGCTATTTGGAGGGATAAGTGTAGCAAAAGAGAGAGATTTCACATTGTGCCCAGGTATGCAATTTCTTCTTTGACTGTGGGAGACCACAGACACTTTCTCCTGAAAGAAAAGCAACAAACACAAAAGCAAGAGATGGGGTAGAGTAGATGCAGGTAGATTCCTAGTTATTTAGCACTAGCAATGAGAAATCAAAGCAGATATCATGCGAAATCAGAGTTCCAAGGCAGAATCTTCATTGACACTGTACCTAGCATGGACAGTCCCTCAATAAGGTATATCTTGATGCCGTGGTGAAGAGGTTCTTGGTCCTCAGAATCAACTCAGAACCCTCTACCCATCTGCTTCTTCCATGGTAGGGCTGGCAGAAGTCCACATGCACTGGTGTTTGCAAGCAAAATCCAGCAGATTCATCAGTGATTTGTGCTCAGGCACAGGATGCTATAGCAAGAAAAGTTCTTTTGCTGACTCTGGACTACGTGGCCCTGTTTGAAGGGAAGGACTTCCACTCCTACAAAGCTAGAGCAGGAGCCAAGCTTACAGCGGGAGCTGATCTTCTGTGGGATCAGGCTCATGTCCTCAGCCTCTGCCCTTGCTCAGCTTGTGCATTTGAGCAAGAGTTAAATCCAGTGTGGGCCATTCCTGAATAAACATGGCATGTTTATACCAGAACAAATATACCCTGAAAAGGTGTACTGCAATTCTGTCATGGTATACCAAAGTCTCAAAAACTTCAGGTCCAGTCTAAAGCCTATGAAATGATAAGAACAGTAATGAAGAGAGTCTTACAGGTTTTAATGAGTCTAGTCTACTTGTAGTTATGCTTATGATCAGCTTATTGAAAAAGGAAAGATAACTTGATCTCCTGAACAGTTTCAACCAGCTTAACTTAAACAGTCTCCAAAAGGCATGAAGCAGAAAGCTTGCTCTGCACAGCACTAGCTGTCCCATGCTCAAAACCAAGACCCACAGGGGCCTCAGGCACCCCTGAGCAGATTCCACTCCCAGCAGGTGCTGGGCAGATGTTAAATTGATAACTTGGAGCCTCTGTGTTTTGAGCTAAAATGCTGTTGATTTGCCCAGTTGCTAAAATAAATATTTCCTCTCACCTCCCCACTATTCACTAAAATGGAAATTGGACTGAAGCCTGTTATTATGTATAGTCTACGAAAGGAAAAGCAGCCTTCTGAAGTTATTACACATCTTTGTTTTGAAGTTTTATGCTTTATTTCACAGCACCATCAAATCTATGCTGCTGCTCCAAATTTGCGCGAGTAGGTTGAACAATTTGAATACACCTGTGATCTATACTAAGCAGGAGAGAAAAAGAAAAGACCACGTATTTATTTGTTTTGCTTCCAGCTCTTTGCTGGTGCTGACTGACCAGAAAAAAACGTGTGACTTAGTGTTAATTGGTCTACTAATTTATTTCAGCTTTTTTCCATATTTGAGATGTATTTGATGGGGAAAAAAAAGTGTGTGTGTATACATACATATTTGAAGATATATGCATTTATACATACATAACTGTATGCATTCTGTTCCCTGTTAAAGCTTTGGAGAGGAAGAAAAAAAAATTTGGAGGGAGGGAGTGAAGGGGCAGTAGTCAGAGCTATTGCAATTACAGAGGAAATAGAGGAAGCAGGCTTTTCACAGGTCAGTCACATCACTGTAGCTGTCACATAGGCCCCAAAATAGCAGTCTCTGAGAAACAATGGGCTTCTCAGCTACATACAAGGCTATTTTTTGTTTGGACAGTGTTCAGCTCTCTTTGCACAACAGGCAGCAAACAGCTGCTTCTTCCCACAGGTTTGAACTTTGTTTAGTATCCTGATCAGTATATTCAGGAATAACTGCAGGTGTAACTTTCCCTATGGCTGATCTGTATATTTTAATTTCTTTTCTGAATGCCCAGCTCTGCTAATGTACTGCTGTTGATGAAGTCCTGCTGCCATTTCCTTTAAAGTAGGAGCCCTGTCTTGGTTTGGAGGTGGTTCTTCTTAAGCAGACTGGGTTACCCCACCCACAAATGCCAGCCTGGGGTTACACCCTGGAGAAACACAAGATCTAACAAAAGTGAGCGGTCATGCTGGCTGCAGTACACAGTGAAGGTGCAAACTTCTCCGCAAGCACACACACTCCTCCATTCCAATTTATTTTAGAGAAGCAAAGCCTAAGAAAGCTTATAGCTCTGAAAGCACTGCAGTACTAATCTCTGAATGGGCATAAGCTGGAGGATTGTAGACTTCATCCAAATCTGCTAGCATTCAGCAATAAGAGAAATGCTTATAACATTTAAAAGGGACAGCTTTTATTTGATTGTACTGGAGAGAAAGTTTATTGGATGGCATTAATTTCTTTCCTTGCTTACATGTTTGGAGACAGTATGTTGCGTGTAGGCAATATATCTGAATCCTTAGGAGATCAGCAAAGACTGAAGACTTGAAAGCACTCTTGATGACAAAACTTACGAGTTTTATGTAGCAATTTTAGATGCAAAGATTTGTCCTGGAAGAAAAAAAAAAATAACTTAGGAAATTAAATATTTAGGAAGAAAACTTTGAGCTTAATTTGAACATGGATTTCCACCTTTCTCTACCAAAACTGTACAACATCTGTCCTGGCATGGTGCCTGGGCTTTACAAAGGATGACAGTTGTTTCAAGAAGTTTGGGGAAAAAGCTACAAAAGTGATTCAATTCCCAGAAGCTTAAGAGATGAAATTAAGTCAGTTTATTCAGTTTATCAAAGAAAAGCTTTGCAGATGACTTGAGCTGGTGCCATCTTACAGGGAATGGGAGAGGACTAAGGAGAATGAAGCCCACTTTCCTGATCTCTGCCTGCTCCACTGGAGCTCATGCATGCCCAGAAGGGTGATGGGCTGTCCCACGCTCTCCTGAACACAAGCATTTGTTTCATGGTCCTGGGGACCAGAAGAGAAGTTGTGGGACAGAAGAGTAACAGGGAACATGGACCCAGATCTCCTGCCTGCTCACATTGCCTTCTGATATGAGGTGGAAGCACATCCCATGGGGCAACGTATGGCTCCATGACCCCCAGATCCATCTTAGGGCAAGGATGGGCAGGAAAGATTAGATTAAACCTCTCTGTTTAGCAGCCACTAATGCAACAAATGTCAGCAGTGGGAGGCTAAAGTTAGAAAATATCAGACCATGAAAAAAGCAAGATTCCCAACACAAGCAGCAATTAGCAACTGGGATGGAATATTTGTTTACAGTCATGTTGGATTCTCTGTCTGTTTCCGGAAGTCAGGTTTTGATTTCTTTCAAAGGTACAAGCGCAATCAGAAATAATGCTTCAAACAAAAGTGATTGAATGGAAATCTACATACTGTGTCATGCAGAAAGGCAGCACAGAGGGCTGTTCTGTTCAGCCTTCAAGTCTGAAGCATTCCTTCATACTAGCATAGGCTGGTGCAGCCAGGACAACACACAGCATATGACCAAAAAGAAATAATTTATTCTCTGTGATACAGGATGAATAGATTTTCACACCATTCAGATCTATTTTTTTTTTTTAGCTATCCACCATATGCCGGGAACTGGAGAAGAGTGTGCAGAGCAAGTCTGCAGCTGCTTCCTCCTTCATGCTGTGCATGCTTTTTATAAAGGTCCTGCTCCACAAAGCTCAGAATGTGTGGCCCATGGTTCTGTGTGAACACTGCTGCAGGGGATGCACAGTGGTGATGCTCAGTGCCAACACCTGAGTAAAAGTTGCAAGACCATGTCATAGGTGAGGCATTAAGTGCCTCCTGCAGCAGCAGGAAAGTTCACAAAGCCGAATACCTTATTCAAAAGGAAAAAGAAAATGTTATTGTGTTAATTCCCCTGTGGAGGAATAAATGAGCCTTCACGGTGAGTTGGTTCTGGATTCAGAAGGATGACCCACCTCTCTCTCACTGCCCATTAGCAGATTCTAAGAAGAGAAGACGCAAGCAAGCTATGGCAGAGGTCAGCTGTTATTACAGCACTGTTTACCACACAAGCCATATTAGAATTGTAGATCATAAATAGCACGTACAACTGTCTCTTTTTTTCTTGGCCGGAATATTCATCCAGCTTTACACAGATCTCTGCTCGGGGTCAACTCAAAGCCATTGAACTATTTAACTGATTTGTTTATTCAGCTTTTATGTCATGTCTTGGGCCTTTTTGTAGGGTTCCTGTAGTAGATGCACTTGTGTGTTTCGTAGCTGGCTTAAGTAATGATGGCATATTACTGTTCTAAACATTAGCTTGCCTGAAAAACTGCCTCAAATTTCACAGTTGAAATACCTGCCAACTTGCTTTTTCTTTAAGAAAGCAATCACAGTATTAGTGGAACGTCAGAAAAGGAGTGGTGTGTCATTCATAAAGTTCACACTTAGTTCAGGTGACTAATTATTGAAGACGAATATATTAAAATCTATTTGTCACAGATTTACCAGCACCTTGCCTTCTCCTGCCCTATAGCCCATTTCCCTGGGCATTTCCACAGCATCGATGAATGGGAAACTAGTCACCCAATAAACCCTCTGCAATTATTCTTCAACCTGATTGAGAATTACTACTTAAATGCATTACTACATTACACAATAGATAGGATTAGGTCATCAAGTTGGCTTTCTGTGCGGAGAGTTGCATGTATGACAGGGTTTATTTTCTAAACAAAAGACTGTTTGTCAGTGTTACTTTTGCTCTCATGAATGCAGTGCATCTGTATAAACACAGAAGTATTTCTGTACCACCTCTGCTCCTGAGAGACGGCTGGAGCTCTGAAGCAGAGAGGAGACTCAATTCTCAGCTCCCAAACTGCACAGAAGCGGGGCAGGGATTTGCACTGGAGGGCCCAATGCAGCTTGTCACTTGCTGGTCCAGAGTGAAACCAATGGGAGTATATCATGTCACAATTTGTTCAAGTAGGTTTCTGGGCACCTAGACAGACAGATGGTTAATTCCAATTTTTTTTTTAAAGGAAGAACATGGGGGAGGGATGTTCCTTGGCACCAGGCTTCTGGCGCAGCAGGCTGAGCCCCTGCGCAGCAGTTGGAATTGTTGACCCAGTGAATATGCCCAAAGATCCTTTTCAGCTGCACAAAACCGTTCTGTTTTGCCATTAGCATATCAGAGGTGGAGCGGTGGTGGGAAATGGTGCAGGCAACAAAGCCTGCAGCTCGGCGGCTTTGTCTGAGTGGAGCTTAGAGAGGCCAAAAAAGAAAAAAGATAATTGGCCATTTGCTGTGCAGTGATAGACAGATGTTGACATTTTTCTCCCTCGGCTGATCCAACCCCAGCCCTCGTTTCTGAGTCTGGAGGAATGATGCTGCCTGGGCCCTTCAGGCAGCAGCTCTCCCCATTCTGAGCAGCTCCACTTGCATTTGCTCACAAATATCCAGCACAGAAAAAACTGAAGGAGAAAGAGGTTGCTGCTGTCTTGGCTTTTTCTTTTTTCATCACACTTTAAATTGGACCTCAAATAAGATGTTAATTCTGATTTGTGAGGGCAAGTGTTGTACACCACCTAAATGCTACTCCCTAGATCAACTTTGCCCCATGGAAAACCCATGGGAATTGGTCAATCTGCCCAAGACTTGCATTATTTCCTTCCAGAAAGGGGGAACTGGGGCCCCATAAACTACACTATGGAAATCTCTGGGGGAGACTCTCCTGAGTTCTGTCGGACTAGGATCTATCACTGCATCCTGCCACTCCCAGCTCTTCTGTCCTTCTGTCCTGCTGGCAGCAGCCCTCAAAGCTGGCAGTGCTTCCTCTTGACCTGACTGCACACGGTGGTGGGCTGAGAGAGAGGTGGGATCTGAAGAGATTCATTGTCTCTTGACACAGCATTAAAGTAAGCCAGCACACTCAAAGGACAACTCTACATCATTTTCATTTGACACTCAAATCATAGATCGATATGTATGGATAGAGTAACAGACAATTTACTGCTTGGAGGACTTTTTCTAGATCCAAGCAATATTATTTCCCGATACCAAGCTTATTATCACTGACTATGTCATCTAACACATTCTCATTGGTTGTTATTCTGTAGTCTTTTATCTAAGCAGTATCTCCCACTTATTCAGTAGCACTGGGAGAAAGCATTAGGACAGCATGCTCACTCATGAGCACTGTCTAGAAAACCTCTGGACCTCCTGGCAGTGCCTGCAGAATCCAGTGGACTGGTCTCCAAATCACACTGTCTTTCAATGGTCCCCACCAGGGAGAGCACAATGCCAGTGCTAGTGTCAGTTAACAGCTAACAGCAACTGCGCAGTCAGTACTAGTGAAATGAAGTTATTTCCTGTACAGTCATCACTCATCTGCTCTCATTCATCAAATGAGCTTCCTACAAGCTGGGCTTTTACCCAGTTTTTGGCTATTTCAAATGATAAATCATGATTTCATAACGTTTTGTTTCTGCTTTAAAAGGCCATCATGAAGAATGCACCTAATGCATCTGTTTTGAAAAGGCTTGTGGGTGCAATGAGTCTATTTAATGCGACATACATATGCAGAATAAAGAAGTGATGTTACATCAACATCTAAAGTCTCAAATTGAGCTTGGATTTAGAGTTTGATGTCAGGTTTGGTTTCATATGAGATCAAGGGCCCCGTCCTCGGCCTAACTGATGCAGAACGTACACAGTCGCACTCCTGCTGGCCATGTTTCCTTAGAAGTAAAGAAATCCTCAGCTTGGAGAAAGGGCCTTTTGAGCCATTCTGTATTTCAAAGTCAGCTGACTCAACCAGCCTGGATGAAGTGTCCACAGAGAGCTAGTGCTAAGCTCATGTCTCAGGACAGACTGAACCATTAGGGGACCTTAAGGGGACAGAATGTTAAGGTGACTGCACACACACCAAAGTAAGGAAAACAGCCTGTCAGCACACATTTCTGCTCCTAGTTGGGCAGGCACTGGGGTTTGGAGCGGATCTTGAGATTCAGTGTCCCATCCCACATTTAATTTCAAAGATCTGTGCATAGTTCTTAAGTCCTTCACTCGTTTACAGATATAATGCACTAAGTGAATATAGAATGAGTATGTTAGATAAATTATTTATTGTTAATTCATTGCAAATTCACGTAGTTCCTAGTAATTAGCCTAGGCAAAGTACAGTGAATAAGAAGTGTCATCATTTTTCTGCCTTGTCCCAAATGAAAGACACAACTACCATTTGATATGGTGCATATATCTTACACACACAGTGTCTCTTTACACACACACATCTGCAATCATAGCTTTGAAAACACAGCTTCTGTTCACTTCACAAGAACAAGGTCCCAGAGCAATTTATTCTGCTCTACGCTTAGACTTTATCACTTCTTACTAGGGATACAATGCAAACATTTTTTCATGAAGACCACTGTGTGATCTGGGGTTGGATCAGACTTACAACTTCTCACCTCATATAACCAACAAAAATAAATATTGTCCTGCCCTACAGTACCACAGTTTTCGGATTCTCAGGCAGAGTCTCCTGACGCAAGTAGAGAGGCTTTATAGCAGGAGGGAACCCAAATTTGGCCTGGCAGTACTTTTTCCTGTGAGAGGAAAGACTGGGAGGGAAGGAGCAGCCTGACTCAGAATGCGCAGATACAGGTAGACTGAGAAGAGGGAGAGAAGTTTGATAGTTAACTTGATATTCCATAGGCAGAGTATATAAATCAAAACTACTTTTCAATTGAGATGGACTCTATTACAAACAGTGAACATAATCACACTTCTCCCACTGCCATCCCATTTGTGGTATTTGAAGTGAACACATATTTTCCTTTAAAATTAATAATCTTAAAGTTCAGGCTAGGTTATGCTCTGTGCTGAAATGGGAATAGTTGTACACGCACAGTTTATTGATCTAGTCTTAAGTTATTGTACTTAGAAAAGCAGTGAAATCTGCTATGAAAAACAAAATGAAACAAATAACAAACAACATAAAACAAGTAACCTTTAACAATCATTAATTTTAAAGCAATATCATACAACTCAAAATAGTGATTATATTGGTCTGAAACTTAAATCTAAGTTAGGTACAAAATTACAGCTGTCTTCTGTTCAAATTAACGAGCAAAACTCACGGTCAAGCAAATATACCTCCCCTGTATAGACTCTGGCTCTGCAACATCTACTATTTTTTTGTTTCAAAAATAGCTGTGAAGAGGTATGAGAATCTGAAGAAGAAGATAGGTGAGAAAAATCATTTAAAAATGTCTCACAACTGTTGAAATTCACACAACTTCCCTTCACACCTGTAGCAAGGCAATGCAAGAATCCCTTGCTTGGTGTGCTCCATAAAGAAATCCTGTGCTCTTCCCATTTTAGTGCAGATTAAGAGGGTTAACACAGCTTAAGGCAGTGTTAAGAACCTATATTCATTGTATATGTTACCTTGCTAGAAAGGAATAAAAATAAGACATCTAATGATGGTAGCAGAAACATTACTAGCTGGCTTGATCTGAATTCAGATTAAGGACAATGGCTGATTTTTAAACAAGCAGCTGCTAAAGAAATCCCCAGATCAGCTCTAGTGCTTGTAAGGAAATCTCTTAATTTGCTAGAAGCAAGCCTCAGAAGGTCATTTAAAATGTGTCTGCTTCTCCAGGGCTCACCTCAACCATGGCCTGCTGCTGCGTGCACAGCCAGACCTGCCCTTCCTCTCTATCATGGTCTTATGCCAGACCACTGTTTTTGTGGAAAGGCCTGTGGAAGGTCTCTACCTGGCACTTTTCATAGGACTGGCCTTCATGTGGTGACTGCACTTTTCTCTGGGAGCCAGTCTGACAGCTCCCCCCATGTACATAATTTATTATTTCAAGCACCATCGGAGACAACCAGGATGAAAAATGCACAGTGCTGTTCCTTTTCAAGGTGGTCACCTTAATATTCATTTTTCAGGCACGAGGTGTGATCTGTGGCTTGAAAATCCACATTTGATCAAAACTGCATTTTCCTTGTCCATATAGATTCGCCTGAAATCCCTTAACAAACTCAGTGCTGGAGGGTGGAAAGGCAATGAGCACCTAGCATGAGAGAGGGCACTTGATATATTCAGTAATCACTGCTTGCTGGAAGGTAGCTGAAGTGTCACACGTGAAACTCCCATCTCCCTGGAGACGAGTTTTTCTGCTGAGGAGGTAGGAAGGAGCAGTCACACTGTGAAGCATTTCTAGTACACATGTGTGTGAGATGAAAATCTGCACAGGCATGGCTTCTGCAGCAGGGTGACAAGTGGCTTCCACTACAGGTCACTGGGAACAGACAGACCAAGGTGTTCAGGTCCTCATTAAGGAATCACAGAATTGTAGGAGTTGGAAGGGACCTCTAGAGATCATCTAATCCAACCCCCCCTGCCAAGTAGGCTCCCTGGAATCCTAATCTTGGAGGGCTTTCTTTTTTTCTCATCTTCCTGCTGCCCTTAATTAGAAACCGTGGACACAGAATAAGAGATGATGGCCAGGGAAGAGAGACCCAGACAACTTCTCACCACCCCATGTTCTCATAACCCTCAGCAGAAATGTCTCCTGAATAGAGTTGCTGAAACAGTGTGGTAATGAGAGGAGAGGTGTTTGGATCGAACACATTTGTCAGACTTTTAGAGGTTCCTGTTTTATCAACATGGCTCTGCTCTGTCCCACAGCAATGACCAGAGATGATCCTGTTGCGCTTTCCCTTCCCATTTTCCCACACATTTACACAGATCTGAAATGTGGGACATTCTGACAACCACATATCTGAAGTGTGAGAAGCACAGCCTGCTGAGGAAACAAAAACAGTCCCCATGAGTGTTAACTGTACTCTCCTTTGGACTAAAAGGATGAGGAATTGATATCTGTGCTTGTTTTGACTACAGAAATTCTGCAGGTGCCTCAGTGAGGATGGGAGGACATGCAAGCTCTGCTCAGTCTCCCTTCTGAGAACCCAGCTGAGAAGAAAGCTGCTTTGCAGAGCTGATAACACAAAGAGTACATCCAGATCCATTTGTCTTAATGGCAATGTGTGCTAGAAAACACATGCAGAGCTAAACCTCAACCAGGAAAATATTTTTAAAAGTTTGTGAACAGATGCCATCCATTCCTTAATGACATTTGCTTCTCGAATAGGAAATGTTTTCATTCTCAGGCTCTGGATTCTCTTCTTCCCTTTCCAGTCAAGAGGAACTGAACCTGTAAGTCAGAATAGCTTTCTGCCTCCAAACAGACTGAGTCAGTGCCATGGTTTTAAAGGGATAGGAGAATGTTATTGACAGTTTATGAGGCAAGAGATAGGGAGAATTTCCTGAGAAATGAGTTGCAATGCTATAAAACAGGTAATGCAGCTTCAGAGCTAATTTCACTTAAAGAAAATGTTACTGCTGTATGAATCAACAATACTGCTTCCACAGTTGATAATGCTGTGAAAATATTTGTCTTTAATGATGCAAAATGCTTTCTCATTTCACAGATCACGCACAGTGCAATTGCAGGAGCAAAATGGAAGGACAAAGTTCTGATTGTGTGTTTTATGTAATTAGCTCTCCCCCTTTGTAAACAGAACAGATGCTTTCCAACAAGCCGGCCTACTGCCATTAGTATTTGTACTTAAATCTACTGTGAGTGTGAAAAAATACATTTACATATAGGCATTGCACTGTGCAGAGCAATAATCATGATGTATGCAATGGTAGAGATTGCCAACACCTACAGCATCACTGCCAATTTGTCTATATCATTCTTTGGAGAGAAGATTAATCTTGACACCAATCCAAAAAATCATGAAGTCGGTCAGTGTCTTGTCCATTCCCATATATAAGACAACCCAGAGGAGGTGGGGCATAGGTGGTAATCTATGTTGGGATCATGCTTTTGAGTCTGGTCTGCAGATCATCTGGCAACCAACACAGCTGTGCTTGGGGTTGCCCTGTCAGAGGTGACATTACCACAGCCACAGCTGGCTGCAGAAACCAGACCAGCTGCGTCAACCTGAAAGGTGACAGGGAATTTAGCAGAGAGGTAACATCTGTTGTACCATAAAAATATTCAGTGAAGCAGTTTGGAATTTCAAATAGAACTATTTTTTACTGAAAGCAGATCACAGCAAGGAGAGTGTCAGAAGACAAGTGATGGGATGCAAGGAAATGGTCTCAAATTGTTTCAGAAGTGTAGACTGGATATCAGAAAGAATTAATTCTCAGAGAAGGTGATCAGGCATTGGAATGGGCTGCCCAGGGCAGTCCTCATCCCTACAGGTATTTAAGAGACACGTGAATGTGACACTAAGGGACATGGTTTAGTGACAGGAATCAGTAGGTCAGGATGATGGTTGGAATTGATGGTCATAAAGGTCTTTTCCAAACTACATCTTTCTCTGATTCCATGACCCTATTTATTTTAGCGCTTTGCATCTCTTATTTACTCTCTACCTTTCATTAATACACACTGGCCTGGAAAATGTGTCACTCTTAAAAAACAATTAAATTATGGAACGATGTCAGAGAGTGGATCCCTTTGGGGTGAGAAGAAATAAGCAGCAAAGCTGATGCTCAGTGATGCTGGGATGGGCAGTATGAACTGGGATTACTCAGAGCCTGCCTTCCACATGCTGACTCCTTGCTCCTTGTTCTTCTCACAAAGCAGACTGGAGAAACAGCACAGGCTTGCCCAAATGGCTCAGTTCAATTCAGAGTTAAAAAAAGCAGCAAGGACATCTGAGTCTATACTGGTGGACTGGGCTGTGCAGCAGCATTCCTGCACCCAGAATAAAGAGGTGTTGAAGACAGGACCATCTCTTTTCTGCCTAGTAAAAGGACTCCAGAGTAGCTCCCTTTTGCTCTGCTATTCTTTAAAAGGACCCAAACCTGTCTTCTTTCTCCAGGAACACTGCCCTGCTTTGCTCAATCTGATTTGATCACTACTGAATGAAACTACAGCTGGTTTAGATCTACAGACCTCATGATGTGTTTGGAAGGCAGACAGAATACTCAGCAAAAAAAACCTAGTGAGGAGAAGAAGAATCCAGAAGCAGCAGCAGTGTTTGGGATGCCTTATTTGGCAACAGACTGCTGCCTGGGGAGGCTTCAAAGAACAGCCTGAGGGCTAGAGCAATCCCTCCTTCTGCACAGATAATGTCACCTTATGCTGAAAAAAGGAACCTCACTCATTTTGATATCATTCAAGAAAAATCCTGCCAGATATCACTTTAAAGGCAAACTTCCAGTGTGGAAATATCTTAGACACTCCTTGAATATTACCAAACTGAACTTTGGGTGATGAAACACATTGGAAATTTAAGATCTGACATTTTTCCAGTATTTATTATATCTGCTTTTCTCTGCTGCCATGAGGTTAGGCAATTAAACAAAACGTTTATCATGGGGTTTCAATCAATTTTCTACTCAGGTTCTCATGCATGGATAGCTTGTAAATACTGCAGGGTAATGTTTATTTGTTTAAAACTGCTTTCATAAAACCGTGGAATGCTTTGTTAACCCTAGATCACTTATGAACAAACAACCATCCTCAGATTATGTCTTCTTTCAGATGTATACCATGGTTTAATCCCTTACTTAAAAGCGATTTTATAAAAAAGTCATATGATCTTTCAGATGCTTTCACTATCTTTTTTTCTCAGTGACCAACACACAGAGGTCACTTCTCTTCCTCTGCTGTTACCCTCCTGTAGAATCCACTTCCCGGTTCCCATTTATTTTTAATACTAGGTTTCATCCACAGAAATATATTTGTTATGAAAACAAACTCCTATACTGTTGGAAATTAGAAATGGCTCTGAAAGTCAGTTCTACCGGAAGTGCTTCCTGTCATGAAATTGTACAGATTTAGCAGCAGCTACAACTGTACATTGGCTTTGACGTTTCTCTTATGTATTGCTTATCTTATTTGTTCTTTGTTTTAATTTATTTCATCAAAAAGTTCAGCCGTCTCAGATTGCTGCAGTGTAATGTCTACAAGGACTGCACCCATGGCTGGACACGTATATGGCTTCATCTTGCTCCACAGTCAATCATCTAGAGCCCTACCATGGGTTTGTAAGTCTAGTTAAGTATGTTCTACTCATCTTCTTTGAATCCTATCATATTCTTGTCCACCACTACTGTCTTCTCTTTATACAGGAAGGTTTTGTGAGAAGCAGAGTTCAGAAATATTGGCTTCCTGTTGCATATTGTGATGCAAGTTTTAGAAAATCAATAGATGTTAGATCTTTCTGCCAGTGGAAACTGGCCAGTGGATTTAAAGCATGAAGCACACATTAATACAAAGGCTGCACCAGATTAATCATTGCTAGGAAATCAGTACAAAAAATCTATTTTTCCAAGCCCCCCAGTTGACTGGTCCTTTCACACAGCTGACCTTGCCCTTCTCCCTAGAAGACTCCCCAGCCCTTTTTGGGTGTCTGTGAAATGAAAGCCTGATGATTAAATCCCTCCTGTCTACAGAAACACCATGTGAGAAAGAAGACACTCCAGTTGCACAGTGGCACATCCTGAGCTCTCATACTGCGGTGGTCCTTGGGTTACCAACTGGTTTCTCTAAGGAGACCAAAATTTGTCACACTAATGTGGCAGTGGAAGCTCTTTGACAGAACTGCTTCTGTCACAACCCCAACAGGGACCCAAATATTCTCTCAGAGTGAAATGCAGCCACTTGTCTCACTCCTACATCACTACTGCTGGGGTTGAAAACCCACTGGCAGAGTTGCCAACACTGTTGGAAAGCAAGCACCAATCTACAGGTGACAGCTTCCATTTTTTTCCCCTGATAAAACTACCATTGTAAAGATCCACTATCCATTATTTAGTGAAAATCTTTCCTGAAGTGCAGCTACTTGTGAACAGAGATGGGAAAATACATACTTTGGTCTTGGACTTCAGTGTCCTTGCCAGTTGATCTTGCCCAGAAACCAGGCCCTGTTGCATCCTATGTCCTTGTACAAACTTGTCTTAATGCAGCTCCAGAGACAAAGCAGAGGAAGCATCCCAAAAGCACACAAAGAGATCCTACAGCAAACATGCTGCTGCTGTGCACGAAGGAAGGCCAAGGGCTGTAGTATTGTTATGTGTGGGGGTGTTCAGTGCTCTCTGCTTTACATCTGTCTCTTGGGAAGATGATTTATTTCCTTCTCAAACTGTTCTGATACCAAATGGCAGTTACCTGAGTGAGCCTCATTCATAACCTGTGGGTGGGTAGTCAGGGAGGGTGGCAGACCTGCTTTTCCCCTAGTAGAGAGAAGGCTCACACAGTTCAGCTTTGTTCAGAGCTCCACAAGAAGAGCAGTGCACATGTGGTCTTCATTAGTGACGCTCCTTTGAAATGTCTCCAAGCCCTTGGACTGTAACTCTAGCACACAAAGGGGTGGGGGAAGTGAAGAAGGGAAGAAGGGAAGGAGGGAGGAATGAGGCTGCTGGAATCAACCCTGTGAAATTCAAACAAAGATGGAGATTTTCTTTTTAACTTTTTAACTTTTTACCCCTCACTTATTCTTTTTTTTTATTTTTTTTAATAACCCCCCCAGGCACAGAATTGTTCTTAACCTTCTGAACTGGAAAACACATTTCAGAAAAACCCACTGCTCTTCTGTCAAAGCGAAACCAACATGAATAATCTCTTTTAAATTACAAGCATTAAATGACAGAGGGGAACAGTTATCATTTTGTTGCTCTTTATGCATACGTGCTTGCATATATGCTTTTGTGGTCGTGTGAAGCCTGTGGGTCTTCAGCAGCCTGGAGTTTAAAAATGCTTTTGAAAGAGTGCTTAGAGCAAGCAGAAGAGTGGGGATTGATCTGGCAAGCTGAAGTAATGGATGTTGATTTCTGCTCATTAGGAACCATGTCACAGAACTGCAGCCTGTACAACGTGCATCCCTCCCTCTGACTGCCTGGCATTTCCACATGCTTCAAAACTGTATTCCTCTTCCCAGGAACAATAATGAAGAAGGAAGTCATTTGGAAAAAGCCATACTAACTCTGCATATATTATTTTTCTGTGATTGTGCCCATCAAATTGGATTTTATTAGGATTTCAACGCTCTTAAATTCACAGCTGCATATGCATGGCTTTCCATACCAGAAATCAATTAGATATTGATGAGAACTAAAGAATATTAGCAGAAAAATAACCAACAGCAAATACAAAGTATGTCAATTAGTCCCAGAGGTGATCTGGTTTCCCCCCTGCTGCCTGTGGGAAATGAGAAAATTTCACAGCGTTGACAAAATGACATCCACAGTTCTTTCTTTGGAAGGCTGACAAAGTATCTCTTCCACCCCTGAAGGGTTTGAGATGCACTGATGCCTTCAGCTGGCCAGACTTTAGAGCATGAACCTCTAACCCCACACACATACCTCCTCCCTTCCTGTGCTACCTCCCCAGGTGGTCTGAATTTCCCAGTAGGTGTTCACATGAGGTGGATGGCAACTCTGACACACAGACTGGAGCAAGAATGTGCTGCCCTGACTGCTTCTGTACACAGCGTGATGTTGCTTGTCCTCCACTCTTCCTTGGAGCTCACTGTTGACTGTGAAAAGACACGAAACATCAGAATGTGCCAGCAAGGTTAGACCAGTAAATATTATGAGCTATTTCATGCTAACAATATATTAATGCAGAAAAAAAATACTTCAATAGCTTTAGTTAAGAGAAAGCTCTCAGAGGCTGGATTTTAAGGCGTGGCAGTCACTTCCTTTGGTTCCTACTTTCTGTACATGGTCATAAATTGCAGTAAGATATTATTCTCACTTTGACCCATAAACAGTTGTTTATGGAAATACCGAAAACTCCCTGACTTTCAAGTGGGCAGAAAACCTGCTCCAAAATACTGCTCAGAAGAATGGCTCTAGAGTTTTGAATCATGATTATGACTAACCACATATTTTAGGAACTCGGTGCACAAACAGCCTCACTAATCTCTCAGCAGGTTCACAGCCTGGCAGCTCTCTCATTTGATAACCAGAGAGATCAGAATCAGACCCAAGACAGTCATTTTTATACCGCTTGGTATCCTAGTAATGGCCACAAAAAGGGAATATGAATCTTTTGTCTCCACACTTCTACAGACACATTTCCTTTGTATTTATTGCACTCCATTCACAGGTATTTCCAAAAGCCTGGGATCACTCTTGCTTCTGTAGCTCTTTAAATACTCGTTCATGGCAGAAAAACAGCCCTGAATAACACAGGGCTGCCATTGCCTGCTTCTTATCTCACCTTCCCCAGCCTAATCCTCTTATAATGCCACTGGCTTCAATAGACACATCCCCGATAATGTAAACTGAGGCCACTGTAAATAAGATCAAATCATACTGTAGCTCATCTTGTTCTAAGAGGAGATATACAAAGCAGAAACAGTGAAGATGCTACGTTTTACACTCAATAATAGAACTAGAAATGCTTTTATTCTGATTCGTCAAAAATGTTGGCTCTAGGTAAGTACTAGTTGGCAAACAGGTAAAATGGATCACCATCAATACACGATTGAATCAGTAATCATATTAATGCAACCCAACAGCTGTGGTGCTGTTTTGTTTTAGAGCAGGTCGCGACCACAGACAACTGCAGCTTCATCTTGGAGATGTGACACCAGACCATGCAGCACTCCACACTCATTCTCAGAGTCAGGCACACCGTGCCATTCAGAACAGTGCTATACAAGGGCAGTGCTGTTAGAGATCTCAACATCCTGGCATTCAAGCAGCCCAGTTCCTACTGTGCATGTACTCCTGTTTAAAATCTATGCCTAGACTGGCAGCCCCTGCTGGCAAGCTGAAGCCTCCTGACGCAAAGGCAAGGAGTTTCAGAGAGCAAGGAGTGAGAAAAATGTAAAATTCCAAACGTGAGAAGTAGTAAAATAGTTATGCATTTCAGTTTCTTCTAGAATAAAGATGTTAACCATGATTCCATTTCGGTTGCATGTAAAATGATCCAAGCAAAACCAAAAATGTGCTTTAAAAATGGCTCCAATAACGAGACCTCGAAAGCTAGAACTCGTATATCAGTCACAAAACCTCACAAAATAAATCTGCCAGTGAGCTTTGTTGCAAACAGTATTGGTCACCAGAATGCTTCCCTTATTTTTACTGGGGATTATATCTGCAGTGTGCAGACGTTCTGTTTAGATTAGCATGCATCAAGTGATGAATCACGTAGTATTTAAGAAAAGCACATTTTTCTTGAGATACGTCCACTGTTCTGTTTGTATCAGAATATCTATGATATCATTTCTTCCCTGTGTTATTTTGAATATTTCTGTTGCCTACAGGGACTAGAAATTGCAGATGCAGGCAGAGATTTTTTTCTGAGTTAAATAAACATTTTCAACCAGTTTGCAGTTTGGTTTCAGGTTTCAAGTTCAAACTGGTCCTTATGTTATCCATATGTTTGCCCATTCTTAACAATAGAGTGTTTCTGTAAGCTTTATAAATTTCCTTTCAATAAAAAGCTCTAATCTAAATTTTAGTAATGTGACCGCTGTTTTCACATTACAAACTGAAGGTATGCTATTTTCAAAAAGGAGGGGCTTACCACTTTCTAGAACTTCAGCAAGTGATGGTGACTCAGGCTGGAAGTCCATTTTAAGTATTCTACAAAAACTACTTCTTCCTTCTGTAATGGGACTGTTTATAGTAAAAGCACGAAATTACTCCGTTCTTCAAGCATTTGGGAGATGCTCATTTACTGTATGGTTCATGATATGCCTAACTTATATTTATCATTAATTACTCTGAAAAAAATATACGCTTTATTAAACATTTTGAAATCCCCTGAGAAAAACAAACTTCATCAAAGGAGTCTGGAATTTATGACAAAAACAAAATTCTGAAAATGACAAATAATCATTCAGTCCTTAACATACTTTCCATGAAAACATGAATAATGTATCTAACCCTTTCAGGTCTTTCTGTGTTTCAGTGTTACTAAAGTGGAGCTGTAAGAAAGAAGGGGACAGACTCTTTTGCAGGGTCTGTTGTGATAGGACAAGGGGAGATGGTTTCGAATTAAAAGAGGGGAGATTTAGACTGCGTATAAGAAAAGGGCTTTTTATGGTAAGAGTAGTGAAGCAGTGGCACAGGTCACCAAGAGAGGTGGTGGATGCCCCCATCCCTAGAGACATCCAAGGTCAGGTTGGATGAGTCTCTGAGCACCTGACCTAGCTGTAGGTCTCCTTGTTCAATGCAAGGGAGTTAGACTAGGTAGCTTTTAAAGGATCCTTTCAACTCAAAGAATTCTATGATTCTACTCATATGGACTTCCTCTGTAGTAAAGCAACTTCAGCCTTTGAATTGCCTCTTTGGGGGCAGTTTCTGGAGGACTGCAAATGTTCTTCTGTTCTGCCTCTAAACCTTTACTACCCTTTGCTTTCTGCCTCAGGGCTGAGTGCAGTCACAGCTGTAGGTGTGGTAGTTCTATCTCTAAAAGCCCTACAATATTGACCCATTATGATTTCAACTGTCTGACTTGCCATATTGAATTCATACATATTTGAAGGTCTAACTTTTCATAATACCATGGTGCTAACTGTGAGAAAATGAAGCAAGTCTCAGGAGAAGGAAAGGTCGATGTGCAAAGGTTTAATCAGAGGTGTGGAAAGGCTGAGCACATGAAATCACCTCTCCTCCTCCTTGCTACCTCACTGAGGGAGAAGCCAGCCAAGCATACAGACATATGTCAGAGCCCCATGACTGCTCCCAAGGCTGCCTCCCAGGAAAAGGAAGGATGTACAGGATGATCGGCTGGAGAAGCTGGTGCTGGAAGGGGCCCCGCAAGATCAAGAGAAGTGCTTTGCTACAGCCTTGGGCTTGATTTTAACTTATGCTAAAATGGCTCTTTGTACCTCAGGCCTAGGAGTTGAACAGGATTGGCAGAAGGCAGTTTTTGGCATGCATGGCAGGGATGAAGGGAAAATACGCATACAGGAGACAAAGCAAACAGGTATGTGGTGAAGCAGAACTAACAGCACTGCTGATCTTTATAACGTGTTGTCAGTGGTGACTGCTTGTAGGCAGGAATCAAAATATTGTCTTCTATTACTATTCAGACATGAACCTCTAGGTTTCCTGGTTTAAACTATTTTTTCACATGGGAAAGAATAGTTGGCTCCTGACTGAGATTGTTAACCTGGATGCTAATGTTTTTAACACCTCTGCCTGCAAGACTACTTCAAGATATGGGACCTGGAGATATGGCCAGGCTAGGAGAACTTAAGGCTCCCATGTCTGTGACACTATTCTGATTATTTATAAGAAATACATAAAGTTCAATTTCCTTGAAAACAGAGGAAGTCATTTAGCAAGAGATTGTCAGTTTCCTTGTTGTGCTAAGGTTCTTTCTCAGCCAGTGCTTGAAAACACCCACTTCATGAATTTTGGCATTCCTGGGCAAGCGAATGGAGCAGCAGGCTGTGTTGTATTTTCCTATACTACGTAAACCTCTCGCTGAATTGCGAATAGTATTTATCCTGAGAACAAGCTGCAAAGTGCAAGATTATGTTGTAATAACTGGAAGATCAAAAGGTTGAGGAACTCTGTCATTCTGGCCTTCTCAATATGCTGCTCACACTGGTAGGCTGGATATACTGGATTATTTTTTGCCTCTTTTCTAATCACTGTTGTGCTCTGCACTGTAAACAAATGAAGCACTGCTTTCTTGATAGTCACATTTTAATCACTTCATTGTTGCCACTTGACATCTTAAAAAAATAAATAATAAGCATAGCGAAATCAGAAGCTACACTGGATAAGTTAAACATAATATATGAAAAAGGCTACTTTGAATGTTTCAGAATCCTTAGTTTTGTAACAGCATCTGCACATAAAGACCCTTTCCCCATGCAAGCAACGTGTTTATTTACAGTGTGTGCACTTGAGGAAAATATTTCTTTCCCAATTCTGTCTTTCATTTCAGTTCACCTGAATGCAAAAAGGCCAAAATATTTGAAGGAGACCAATGTTAGTCTCCTTTTAATGAACTGTGCAGGCTCCTTCATGGTATGATCATTTCTGTTATACAGAATTCAAGTTTCCATGAATTCCTAGTTCTTTTCAATGAGATAATGGTTCAGCTTTGAATATAGTGATTTTCTGAGCCCTGAGAATTGTATTTATATAAATAACTTGAAATAAAAGCTCCCACTAGTGTTTGTGGTTTGTTCCATGGCCCTGTGTTCAGTATCCCATATGTATTATCTTTCCCCAGAATTCTAGTAAATGAGGTCACTGGCTCAAATGCTTGTCAGAAGATGAAGCTGTGAAGAAATGCTGCTTAATGTTCAAAAAAGCAGAATTACATTTGAATTAGGTAACATTTACATGAGAAACCTGATTTCAGGTTGTTAAGTCTATGCAGTAGGAAGAAAAAAAAGTGCAACTTGACCTCCATACCCAGACAAATCAACTTTAAATTGGGCTGAAGGGTTGTAACTGAGTGCTTGCAAACATGAATTCCCTTTGGTAAAATGGAATGTAGTTTTTAAACAAATGAGCAAATTGCAGGCTTTTTGCAGATTATTTACAAACAAATAGATATAATGCGAGTGAGGACTCATCTGATGATGTGAAATTTTAAGTTGACAAATTACTTAAGACAATTCTAAATGTTCTTCATATTATACGTAATTAAATGTTAATTTAAATTAGAAGTGAAATATACAGCTTTGATATAATATACAGGGAGGTAATATAAAACGTGCTCAGATTTAGAGTAAAATAATATACTTTCTGGAAAAGGCTCAGTGTTTGGGTAATTAGAAGGTTCAGATCAAGAGACTCAGCTCAGATTTAGAAATGCTGGCATTTTCCAAGTATTTTAGTGTGATTCTGAGCCCTGACATTTGGTCTGCAAGATCAGCAGCTCTGGCTATCTCAAGAGTGTTTTTATGAAAATATATTAGTGTTTACTTGAGAACTGAAATGGAAACCCTGTGTGTTAAAGGCCCTTTCAAAGGGGGTGTAATCCCAGGAAATAAATAAATAAATAGATAGACAGATAAATAAATAACATAAAACCAAACTCAAGTAACCCAGTAAACCTTTGTTGAGAGTCACAGGGGTTAGATTCAAGATTCTGTGATGTTTCTATGTTTTAAATATCAGTTGCCCTCACACATAGCAGACAGCGAACAGCCAAGATCACAGTAGCCAAGGGAAAGGGATTCCCATCTCCAAAATATTCCCCAGGCTATATTGCATTCACTGTTGTGCCCATCAAGCAGGACAGTAGTGATGTTGCACACAGGACAGACATAAACTGGCAGCAAGAGTTGTAGCGCATAACAGAAGCGTTTGCTGGAGTCATCCATGTTGCCAGCAACCTTACAGAAAATGTGCCTGTGTCAGAGGGAGCCTGCTGGGCTATAGTATACCAGTATAGCAAGTCTCTGTTCTCAGAGGCCTTAGAGGCCACCCATTTATGCAGAGTGAATGGAAGAAGTCGAAGCAAATTGTATACAAACCCAAAATGAAAAACACCATAGACACAAAAGCATCCAACGTAAGAAAGAAATGGAATGTATTTTATGTGCCCTTATAAGTAGTGAAGAAGGGAGGACAGAATGGAGGATGAAGACCCCGTGAGAGATATAAGTACTCATGGAGTCTAGGAGAAAAGTCAAGATACAGCAGCCATATTGCTTTGTGGAAGTAGCCCAAAGGAAACAAAAGGAGCAGCAAAAGCAGACTGCAGTTCTTCCCTCATACTCCAGTAGAAGAGAAAATCACAGTAACTCGGTACACACAGAGTATCCTTAATCCTTCTCTGGTGTGATATTCAGCGGACAAAGAAAGCTGCATCAAGGTGAATTAGTTTCACACTGAGGAGAGTTTGTTTCATTCTCAGTATATGGTGTTCGCCATTCACTTCTCAAGGCACTGTGCTGGGGCATCACTTGTTTGACTGATTCTTTCCAAAACAGGAGAAATATCTTTTGTCTGAGTGATTACTTTTCCTTAGTTACTATCTATCTGTGATAACTAGCTAAAAAATAACCTTTTGCTGTGTAGTTAGTTTTCAGATAAGGTACATGAACATTTCCAGTGTACCAACACACAAGGGAGGGGCACTTTAGTAGCCAAAATGGAAAGCAAGAGAAAACACATCTGCTTCTTTTGACTGTAGTGCTGTTTCATGCCCACTTAAAATGTTCATCAAGAAATAGTCTGTGACTTGGGTTGTTTTCTTAGCTATGTGGTATATCAAATTGCTCTGAAGCAAGTAAATGTAACCTCCATCCAGATTCTCTGTTTCTTTCCTCGTTTCTGCTCTCAGCTACATCAACCCAACATGGGTACTCTTTATACCAGTTTTGAAACTCACTGGAACTTTCATAAAGCAATTCAGTTCATTAATTCAGCACCTGTTTGTTCAGGTGGACTATACTGAGCGCAAAGAGGGAGCCGATGAGCTCCTCTTCCACTCATAGCTGGTCTGGCCATGGTCGAGGCGAGAGAAGTGGCAGGATCATTAAGAGTAGGACATCATTATTTCACAGCAGGCACTTAAGTCCAATTCACTTTCTCTCCTAAAAGCCTTAGATAACATATGTAAACAACACTTTACTTCTAGTAACATTTAAAATCCAACCACTGCTTCAATTTTTAGCCAGTGGGCTTCCTTAGCTCATGCCCCTAGCTATGTTTAGAAGTATTCAATTCTCAAGCTAAGAAGGGAGTAACCCAGCTGCAGGACTTTGACTTTCAATGGGAAGCAGCCTTCTCATTGGATTGAAGAAGTAGGCTCATATTTTCTTGCGCATTCTTACTTCTTCATTCTTTTATTCTTGATTGCTTTGTTACTTCTCTTTGCCCAGATGACAATAAGCCTCATGGTAAAACTTTGGAGTCAGCTTCCTTATCCTGGAAGACAACAACCTAGAAATTTAAGCTTCTGAATTCCCATGGAAATGTTATTAATGGAGTCTCCCTCTTCCCCAAAGAAATGCCATGTAAGATCCTCAACCTGTTTCATAACTCAGATCATTATAGAATTCATGAGATTTTGAATCCTGAGGGGAAAAAAAAAACAACAAAAAGAATAAACCAACTGTTTAGCAGTTTGGTAAAACTGTTTCATTGTGTTTTGCTGAAATTCTTCTACCTGTTGAAATTACTCATGATAAGTTGCAGAGGGCTACTCTTAGTGGAGAGCCTTCTCAGCAGTACAGGGTAGATGAGTTGCACCAGGCTTACATCAACCCTTGCCATCAGCTTCTCACAAACTACAGAATGCCAAAATCATCAGGCACTTTGTGGATCAAGTTCAGCAAATCCAAAAGCTCAGCTAAAACTCTTGGGTGAAAGCTACAGCTAACTTCACTACTAAAGCGGAAAAGAATTTTGTACTAGAGATTTACAGATGATGGAATGAACTTCCCCAGGAACTTTCAACTGATCACAGCAAAACTTGTTGGTTTTGAGCTTACTCTAAGATAAACATATATCATCATTAAAAAGATGGAAAAACAAAAAACAAAAAAACAAAAAAACATAAGAAATGTCTAACTATCTAACTAAACCAAATCACCATATTAAAACATAACATTTCCCCTGAAGAAGTAATGAGTCCCACATGACATATTTCAGCCCATTTAAAGGCACAACAAAAGTACACTGACAATACGGTGATGAAGGATAAACAAGGTAAAGTCTCATGCAGTACCACTGCATTGCAAAATGCCTGTAATATCACATTTGAAAGGGTACAGATTTGCAAACGTCAAAATCACATGCAGAGTAGAAATACAGTGGTTTTAAGGAAATAAAGATACACAGTTCACACAGTAACATCACAAGTCATGCTAATAATGCTTTGCCTTGAAGAGGGTTGCTTTGATATGATCACTGTATACGTACAAATGGAACGGCCAGTATTTTGCACTAGTGCACTCTGCAGGAAAGAAAAACTGTTTCTTTGGGCCCTATTGCCAGCATACAGGCTCTATTGGATGCAGAATCTTCTGTTTAATGGGAAATATAATATACCTCACCAAGTGCTACTCAACTGCACTAAAAAGCAAACCTCCAAATCCTAGTATCCTTTCTTAAGATCTTTTTGTTTGAAAAAAAAAAAAAAAAGATCACTGGATCAGTGGATAAATGACATATAAGAAGATTGGGAGTTTGGCTATGAACTCCTCCTATTCCTTGGGAAGGTTTGTGCTAGGTTCGGCAAAAACAAGTGAAAAAGAAATGCCTATTTCTATTTGTTTGTGGAAAATAACAAGCTTTCACTTTTTAGGTTTTCTGTCCTTTTTTTTTTTTNCCTTTTCTTTTTTTGGTTTTTTTTCCTTTTTTTTTTTTTTTTTTTTTTAATTGCTGCAACTGTGTACAAGTTTCTTGCTTTCTATTGAGCAGGTGTTGACTTTTGCTAATGGATTGTATGGCCATACTCTGTCAACACATCAATATAATTCAGTGTTTTAAGAAGTGGACTGACTGAGACTTGGAACCACATTCAGAGACATTTTAATTCAAACCTCCAACTGTATTTAAGAAACCATATTTAAAAGCTCCCATCCAAGAGGATGGAATGTGAAGTATGCAGGAAATGTTATCTTACTGGCTTCATGTCTGCCAGTGATTGTGAAACAGCTTTATTATTCTGGGAAAAAAATACAAGCTTCGTTCCAGGCAATGAGAGATTCATTTAAACTTGTTAAACTTTCAGGGAATACAAATAATACAGACTCTGAAGAAAATCTTTAGTGCTCCATCACGTGAAGATAAGATTGGTGTGGAAGACTGCCTTTCGTAAACACTTCCCTATGAAAATGCACCTAGAAGCGTACATGCCTTGATAGGTCTTGTTGGATCTATTTCTTAAAATCAGTTACTGTCAGTAGGTGCACGTTCACAAAAAATAACAGAGTACTCCCACAAAAGTGTATCACACAGGTGAGAGAGAAGAACAGGATGCTGAGCCACAGTTTCCATGTTTATCTTGCACTGTAGCCCCTGAAGTAAAAGCTGGGTGGTACCTCCCCTGTGACATTCAGAAGAGATACATGGCAATCTCATCTCTTGTCTCAGCTCAACCAAAAGGTATAGAAACTCTCATCCAGCCCGTGGGCCTTACCATGGAAATGAGTATAGTCTTGCACACACATAGACCTAGAAATTCAATTCTTGGTGCTTCTCAGATCTTCATTTAGTCACTTCTCACTGGCCCCAGGGAACAGTGTAGTGGGTACATAATGTGGTATTTGTGAAGAGATACAGACTATGAAACTAGAGTTGAAGGCTACCATACTTCTGTCCTGGATCTCCAAGCATTCTTTTCCACAGAAGGGGCAGATTTCCCACACAGACCCACAAGCATTTGTCTCTCAGGCCAGGTATAAAGCAAATAAGCAGTGAGATTTTTAGCTCAGAGAGTCAGTGTAGAGCTTAAACGAACTTATCTCTGGACCTAATTTTAAACATTTCTTAATATTTACACAAACAAGTAAAAGCTATGTTATTCTGTGGATCTATTTATGTGGTCTGATCTTCTCAGACATTAATTTGAGCCTCAAAAAATCACATCAAGTTCCATATCAACTACAAAATGCCAATACACGAAGCACTACATACATGCTGGTTGCTGGCCAGCTGGCATTTTAAACAAGTAGTTCAGGGAAAAGCAGTTTTGGTTGGGGCTGACCACAGCTGGCTTCTCATTAGACTACATTTTCAAAATGTAACATTGCCAAGCCTCTGAAGTCTTAACTTATTTTAGACTTTCTCTGACTCACTAGCTTCATAAAGTGAAGGGGAAAAAAGTGTAGTGTCAACTCCCTGCATATATAACTCTGTGCACTTCATTTACTTGCTAAATGTTTCTGTTATACTAAATCTAATTTTTGCACAATGGTTTGAGTGTCATTCTTACTCCTGCCACATAGTAAGTGTAGTAGCTCAAATGTCTTCTTGAACAGATGTAACCCCTACATAACGTAAACATTGTCAAATGTTGCTTCTTGACCTTTGGAAGACCACTAAATGATTATAGATCTTCAAACAATAATGTGACAGTACAGAATAACTAAGCTTGTAGTACACTAAGAAATAATCCACAGTTGTCAAATAGAAGAAGCAAATGAGAAATCAAAAGGTAGAATCTTTGAGTCACTTTCATTTCCAAATATACTGAAGGATATAAAAGAAAGATTCTCAGTGATATAAAGCATAGACTTGAAGAAAATGCTAACCAAAAGGCAATTCTAAAACACCATTTTCCAGTAGAGATCCTAGCATCATTCCCAGCTTCAGCTTAGGATGCATTACATCATTCTTTAGAAAAAAAAATAAAAAAATGGGGCCAAGATATCTGAAACCAACTAGAACATGTCAAACAAAATACAGTGTTCATAAATAGATTAGGTTGTTCTAAATTTAACAGTGTTTTTGTTCTGTACAGGTCTTTCTGTAAGTGATTAAACAGTGGAAGAAAATTACAACTGTTTCCTTTAGAGATTTGTTCAGAAACAGTTCAGTACAGACTTGGATGCACCATTTGCTAATTACTTCTGGTGAGCAATAATATTTAGAAGACTTCCAGTAATACTTTTCTCTTCAAATGTTAATTGATCCTTTTAATCAGTCAAGGAGATTTTGGAAAAACTGTTGTCCTCTTCTGCAGACTAAGTAGGAAACAGTAGCGTCTTTCAGAAAACTACTAACAAAGGTGTGACGAGAACCCAAAATTTTAGCTCAGAACTTTGGAAATGTCTTCTGTCCAAATGGACAGGAAAAAAAGTTCTCAACAATATACATTAAAATACATCATTGATACATTCAGAAGAGATACATGGTAAATAAGAAAGTAATTACAACTAAAATATATCATTTGTTAATAGTTAATAATTAAAGTGTGGCATATTATTTATTTTTATAACACTGCATCATAGGAACACACACACACACTAAAGTATTATCATCATGAATATAATGATGCAAAGAGTTTTAAATGAGTTTTCCTAAATTTTGAAAATTTGACTCCTGATCTGTTAATATTCTTACTTCAAAACTCTATCGTATAACATGAGTACCGAGGAAGCCACTGATTTAGACAGTTACTGATGCAATGACACTATCAAGATCTTAAAAATATGCAGTCCTTTAGGTTCCTTAGGCTAACCATAAAAATTTCACAAACAAATGTTATATCAATGCTCACGTGGATGGACACCTCAAGAGCAAGCAGGTGGACATGACCTCCTATCTCCCTACTATCCCTCCAGCCCATTCTTCCTCCAACAGCGTGTCTGTAGCTCCAGGAGGAAGCTGGCTGAATGATGAGCAAGATTTTGCTTCCTCTCAAAGACGCAATAGCAGTGCATTCTCAGATAAGGTAACACAGTATCTGAAATAATCATTTTTTACCTTGTCCTAGTGTGAGTCACATCTTCACATACAGTTGGTCTGATGCAGATTTCCCTTTCACGTTCAATTTTTTCTGAATACCTCAGTAGCTTCCTTGAGAAAGTAATATCAGGAAAACCGAAAAATTGACTTCTCAGTTTCTGCAAGTTCATCAGAAGCAGAGTCAGAGTCCAGTGCTCCCTGACTAGATTATTTTAGTTATTCCACATAATTTTATTTTTTTTAGTATCTTATTTACACATTTGATGTTATGTGGGATTTTGATTTAGCTGTGTCTCTCTGCAGTGTGCTGATATCAACATGCAAGCACAAAATAGCAATTGCAACACACACTTGGACCATAATGCAAACATGATTCTCATTTCCAAACTATATGCTCGCTGTCATGACAGAACATTCCCAATAGGAAGGGAAGCATGGCATAAAGCCAGTTCAAATGTGCTGCCCTCTAAGCTCCCTTTTTTGATTGCTCAGTCTTATACTCTATCTTGGTCTGAGCCATGTACACATTTTCCTCATAGCTGGCCTGGCTAACCCAGAAAGATGTTCCCACACCTTGGATTAACTCAGGAAAAATTATGTGGATCAGTTGATCCACTCAATTGATATGGCAATTTGTCTGAAGCAAAGGCCACCCTCCATTTCCCACTGTACTGAGATAAGTTTAGCTGTGGTCACTCCCTACATTCTTCAGAGAGCTTCATGAGCACACTATCTTTCTGTGTCTCCAGTGATCCTTCTTCTATTGTACAGTTGTGTCCATTAGTCACAAGCAGATGATGTCAAAGAGTTCTTAGGAGATTATCAGAAATTGCTCTATAGGCAACAGCTAGCAAATGCTTAAATACCATAATTCCTCTAGAGCCATGAAACCAATTCCAAAGGGTAAGATCAAGCTTCACTTGAAAGAGGTAAGTTATTCTGGGAGGGGGAGGGGGAACAAAGAGGGGAAAAAAAGCCTGTTCCCCTGTCCAGAGCATTAGAAGTTTTTTTCTAAAATAGTGAAGTAGTAATTACATGGAATCGTTTTTCCTTTTTCTCCCTCTTTCCATTTTTACTTAGTAAAAATTTAACACAATCATGACTCAGCCAACTATGCCTAGTCTCCATAAGCACAACATGTCCCATTTCCTGCAGCTAGCAGGGGATATCATGTTTCTAGTCGCGGCTGAACAATGACTGCTACATTTGGCTTCAAGTGGTCTGAAAGGGAGTGCCTGGGCTCTCTTCATTCCTCTCCCCATTTTCAGAAAGCTTGATTTATGTACAAGAGGATCTCCTTATACAGCACACCAAGAGCAGAATCTTACTTTGGTGTGTGCTTGTAGAACAGCTTGCCCAGAGGAAAATCCTTGGAATGACACAAAACTTCACTCTCCCTTTCGCTAAAGTTGGGATTGTTGGAATGTTTTTGTATTTAGATCTACATCCAAAAGAAAATACATAAACAAAGTACTTTGATTTGAATGAAAATGAATTTAAAACTTCCCGTTTTTTGCCAAATAAAGCAAAAAACAGAAGGTAGATGGAACATTTGAAAGTTTTCCATGAAATAAAAAACATTTTGAAACATATTTTTAGGAAAGGCAAAAGAACAGAAAGTTTAGAAAGCTTTTGGACAGTTGCTGTAGTCTCACTTAGTAATTCAGTGAATTTTAGACTCTTTGCCCAGGGCTTTGGAGATACATGCCCATCTTCTCCTCTGCCTGCAACAGTTCGATTTTCTTGCATCCCCGGAAGGAATTTGAACCACAAGCCCATGGGATATATGCTGGATTTGCACATTCTTCTGTTGCAGGTTCTTTGGCTTTGTTCTTGCCTATTCTATTCAGACAAAAGACGATGTAAACACCTTAGTGTTAAGGCTAGGACCCTTAAAGTGATGTGCTCACAAGAATCAAGATTAAACTCTGTACAGTTACTAGGCTGCAGGGATCTTCACTTCTGCTCTAGATGAAGGAATCAAAGAATCATTATTAAGGCTGGAAAAGTCCACTGAGATCACCTGGCCCAACTGTCAACCCATCACCACCATGCCTACTAACCATGTCCCACTCCTGCAAGGCATCAGACTCCAGAGTTCCAGCTTTTTGTCATCTGCATGTTTAACCATGTACATAAAAAGCAGAATAGGAGAGCTAAAGTTTGTACACACATTTTTACACAACTGAAGGTTCAGAGGTGTGTAGATCTCAGGCACAGAAGGATTTGAATCCAGCTCTCCCAAATCAAGAATTAGTTGGTCCAAAGATACATTTAACAATTCTTTCCTTCCAGACTCATTTTAATAACCAAAAGTACAGATCCAGTTTACTTTCTATTTCCATCTTTTTTCCAGAAAAGTCTTTTTCAGAAACTCAGCGTTTTTCCAAACTAACTTCCTCTATGTCTGGCACTAGGCTGAAATAACAACAACAACAACAAAAAAAAAAATACATAGAATGATTACAGTAGAACATCTGATGGTTCAAAAAATAATGATGGAGAAGAGAACCAAAGGACAGCTTTTTTATAAGTTTCTCCATGATAAATATGAGCAGGTAATGTAATAATGTTTGTTAATGAACATGTATATATGTATACAACCTGAATAATAATTCTCATGCTCTCTTTCTCCATCTTATTCACCTTATATTTGAGAGAATGTTGACCCAATGGTCATGCTCAAAACCTAAATATTGTTAATCTCCTGCATTGTTATCAAGTTAATTAGAGAATAGGGCATTTCTCCCACTTCAGTACTTCCATCTGTTTCTGATTTACTAGTTTCATGTATTATGAAAATGTGCCAGACAGCAGCTCCATCCAATATGTTTTGTGTTCACAGTATATATATATGAAAGATGGTTTAGTAACAGTAATTAAGCATTTACAGGCCTTCAATTCAGCTCAGTATTTCTTTTGTGGAGAGCAAATGCTCCAGCTCCTGCAAATCGTAGCAGTGATGCAGCATGTATACTGCATAAGGAGAACTGCATTTCAACCTCCCACTGGAGCCTGCCAATGAAGTTGTTAAATGGTAAAATCCTGATTCATCTGAAACAGTCTTGTTTACATTATTATGTTCCTATAAGTTAAAAATAATCAAGATTGCATCATGCTATATCTTGTCTAAATATTTAGTCAAAAGACAGCCACCAAAATCAAAGAGCTTATATTTAACATGGACAGGAGAAAGAGGAATGCATGCCAGGCAGGGAGAGACCAGAAAACAGGTTTTTCTCCAGTAACCAGGTCATTTATGGCACTGTCTGAATCTCAAGACATTGCTCTAGTGGCAGAAACATGCAGCTACCTACAATGCTAACACTGCTTCAAAAAAGAAAAAGTTCCCTGAAAGAAAAGAAAACCACATGAAAAATATGGTCAGTTGCTACATGACAAACAAAAAAAAAGAATATGATGCCATTTATAAGGCTGGAATTAAGTGACAACCCAAATCATTATGCTTCAGACAAAGTAAACCATGCCAATGTAAAAACAGTAATCAGTGGATTTCTGGAATTATTTTTCCCTGTGACAGGAAGCTGTCCCAGTTCTACCAGTAGTTTTCTGTCACAGGTAAAAATGAGGTATCAGAAGGAAGTACAATATTTCACAAGGCACAGCATATTTATATTGTCATATGCAAAAGCAAGGGGAATATCTGCTTATCTCACAAAGCAGGCTACACTGAAGAAATAAGATGACAGAACAGAGTACTGCTTGGAAGCATGCACAGTTCTGAAACAAGAAGCACTCCATTATATTAGAAATGAAAAAGGGGGAAAGTATTTTAATCACCTCAGCGCTGAGAAGTATACCACACGGCCCAAGAAGTATCATGATTCTGGATCGTACAGGATACTAAAATGCTCATGGAATTAAATTGCACTGTGTACCTTATCAGCTGATAAGAACAAGACTGATGTTCAGTTTTTTATTTTTTCAAGTCAAATGGAGATGGACTGTTTGATGGATTAAAAACTGGTTGGTTAGTTGCAGCCAAAGGGTTGCGATCAGTGATTATATGTCTAGGTAGAGGATGGTCACAAGGAGAGTTCAACAGTCAGTTTTGGGACCGGTGGTCTTCAACTTCTTCATCAGTTATATAGACAAAGGAATCAGACACACCCTCAATAAGTTTGCAGATGACACCAAGCTGAGCAGTGCAGCACTTGGGTTGGGGGAAATGTATACAAACTGGGGGAAGATCTTCTGGAGAGCAGCCTTGTAGAGAAGGACTTGGGAATCCTGGTAGACATGAGTCAGCAGTACATGCTTGCAGCCTGGAGGGCCAAATATATCCTGGGCTGCATTAAAAAATGGATGACCAGCAGTGACAGGGAGGGGACTGTCCCCCTGTACTCAGCTCTTGTGAGGCCCCATCTGGAGTACTGCAACCAGGCCTGGAGCCCCCAGCACAAGAAAAACACAGAACTCCTGGAATGGGTCCAGAGCAGGGCCATTAAAATGATCAGAGAGCTGGAGCACTTCTCCTTTGAGGAAAGGTTGAGGGAACTGGGCTTGTATAGCTTGGAGAAGAGAAGGCTCCAGGGAGACCTCACTGTGGCCTTCCAGTACTTAAAGGGAGTGTGTAAACAGAAGGGAGAATTACCGTTTACATGGGTTGATAGTGAGAGGACAAGGGGAAATGGTTTTACAGTAAGACACGGGAGATTTAGGTTAGATGTGAGGAGGAAGGGTTTCACTCAGAGAGTGGTGATGCACTGGAACAGGTTGCCCAGAGAGGTTGTGGATGACCCATCCCTGGAGGCATTCAAGGCAAGGCTGGATGTGGCTCTGGGCAGCCTGCTATAGTGGTTAGTGACCCTGCCCACAGCAGGGGGATTGAAACTAGATGAACTTTGAGGTCCTTTTCAACCCAGCCCATTCTATGATTCGTTCTATGATTCTATGAGATATGAAGGAATTCCCTAGTTTCTTGCCCGCCAACAAGTAGAGAGGGTACCTTGTAAGGCTTTGGACAGCCCGGTGGGTCTGTAAATTCATACTCACATGCAACTGGTATTTGTCAAAGACAGGACTGTGGTTATTAAAAGTACGGTATACATTTCTTACCCATATAAGGAATTTTTATATCTGACAGTGGCATACTAATAAATATTAGGATTATGCAGTCCTTCCAATTACAAAAGATCACCCAAACAGCTATGCAAACCATAACTTTGCACTCCGGAAGAAAATAGCAACCACATTTATGGATCTAAATGGTAGGCTTCTCCATTATGCATGAACCAGGTATGGAGGCTTTCCAAAATTCCACAAGGTTGAACACATACATTAGTAAGACTGCTCTGGAGTCAAAATGGGAAGCCTCTTCCAATCTGAGGAGTTTTTCAGCCGTTTATGAGCTCTCAGTTCAGCTGAGGTAGCCTAAGGTTCATAGAATTAGTAGAGCAGCTTCAGATCTGCCCTCCAGAAAAAATAAAATAAAATAAAATAATAATAATTAAAAAAAAAAAAGCTCAATTTGCAGAGTTTCTGCATAGTCACCAAAATGCACTTCACTAAGGATTTCTAGCAACATTTAAAGATTTCTATTTTGCTTCACATTGGCATGCAGTGGATTTACTTACAACAACAAAAAAACTACATGCCCACAACATTAACTCATGGGATGTTCTTCAGTGCAAATACATCTTTTGTTCAAACCAACTTACATATTCTCAAGTACCCAGTGACTAAAACAAGCCAGAAAAGCAGAACTTTTAAAACAACAGCCCAGAAGAGCAGAAACACACATTTTTACTTCAATGAAATAGAGCTAAATGCAACTTTCTCTCCAGTTACGCTTCTGTAAGAGGTTTCAGACCCTAATCTCAGCTGCTTACAGTTGCCTCTCCACTAAATCCACCAGCAATCCCATCTGCTAGCACCACTATCATCAGAAGGATCTCCTTCACCTGCTTAACTCAATACCAGCCTTATGTTCTGTTTTTGAATAGCTGAAATAATAGGTTTTATCTGAGTCATTTGTATTGCAACCTCTCCAGCAGAAGGTCCTTTCTATTCTAGGCAGCAGCCTTCAGCTGAGGAGTAACAGAAAAGGAGTGTTAAACATAGTACAGGGATAGGCAAGAGCAAATCAGGATGTCTGCTTAGAAATACAGTTTCCACTACTGGGTTTAAAACCATCTCATCAGGTATTGGATGCTTTGTGAAGAACCCCATCCTTGCAGAGTTTCTCTTATTCTGATAAAAAATTCATAGTAACCAAGTGAAAAACTTCATTTTGAGGGGGATAGATACAAACCAATCTTGATAGTTTGAATGACACTAAAGGTGACTTATTTTTACATATGTGTTTGAGTTGGCATGAATAAATAATTATAATGGCCATTCCACAATCCACGTGCTATAGTTCCAGACTTCTTTCCTCTTTTGCTGAAGTTACCGAAATAGCTGTTTCCTGTAATGCACATAAATCCTACAGTTTTGTATGAAAGGAGTTATCTTGGAAGTCCTGTGAATCTAAGTGCTTTACAGAAGATGGAGTCAGGCCAGGGACACTGTTCCCTGTGTGGGAATGAATGAGATTCAGTACTACAATTCACTCAAGACAATGCACAGTCATGATCTGCAGCTTAGCATTGGAATTAATCAACACAATCCATTGTAATGCTTTGAATAAATATCTCAGAGAATCCTAGATTTTCATATTTTGTATATACTAATATTTCAGAATTTCCTTTCTAAAGAAGATTTTGAAATCTTCCCAATTTGTCCAGTTGTGAAATAAAACTAATTGAGATGGGAACAATTTCTATGTCAGTTCTGCAATTCATGTGGCTTCAAACATGCAGAATTTTTTTGTAATGTATTGAAACAGGCTCATGGGTATGACTGCAGGTGTGCTGGGAACCTTACAAAACCAATATATTCAGCTTTCCTAATGAGCCACATGATGACTGTGTAAGCATACAGCACTTCCTACTGGTTTTATTTTGTCCACTATTATCAGCAAGAGGTTTTCTCTCTTGCATTTCTGTATCTTGATTTCCACATACTGTAATCCCAACTGTAAATACAATCCACCTCATTATAACAAAATGTCTTTGTAGAGCACACATATTCTCTGTCTCGGGGCCTAATGTTTGAGGAGTATAAAGACTACATTCAATGCACTCCAGTATGCAGCTGGAAAAATGACTGGAAAATTACTTCCTGGCCCAAAGCCAGCAGTAAGTTTGCTCAGGACATAACACAACACAGGGCACGCAAGGCTCTGATCCATATCTGCTTTTAACTTGTGACAGGGAAACCCAGCTCTTCCTGTAATTTGCTACCTATGACTTACTAACAACCCAAGCACACACTAGCCAAGTAATCTGTCAGGGCCTTGAGGGCCATATGGCCATATCTCACCATAACACCACTCACCTAGGCCTGACTCTCATCTGCCCATGTCCACCCTGGCCTCAGCTTATACCCATCACCGATGAGATGCCCAGAGACAGAGCTGCCCACTCCTGATTGGGGTGGTAGGACTTTGTTCTTACTTCGTCATCAAAGTTGAGATCATGACCTCACTGGTCTGTCAGCTCATTTCCTCTGTTCACAATCTAAAGTTAATGTCTCCACTATTGGGCTCGAGTGGAAGGTCAGCATCTCCTCAGTTTGGGAAAAATCTGAGTCTATCTTTCAATAAAACCAGAGTATCTTCAACATGCATCAGGACTGGAGCCACATAGTTACCACTATGAAAGATGTTCCACTGACTTCAAATGTCAGAAAGAAGGGTAGATCACAGAGTAAATGGCATAAATCAAAACTCACTAAAAAGCATGAGATATAACTGAAAGTAGAAATCCAAGTTAGGTCACAGGACTGGGAAGGGGAATTCTCTTCTGCACTGAGACGATTATGTATGTGTGAACTGCTAATTATAATGGTTTCAATAGAGGAAAAAAAAACAATTTAAAAATCCTAATACCAGCATTCATAAGTATCTAGGTCACTAAGGCAAGGATTTGCTTTAGAATAACATAAAATGAATCTGTATTCATAAGCATATTGAAAAGATTTCCAGGACCATGTTGTAGCACATATCTTTACACAAGCATTGAAAACATATGAAGAAAAGTACTACTTTCATGTGCACTGAGGACACTGATGGGAGGCAATGCCTGTGTCCTCTTTATTACATCTTCAATTCAGTACTACACTCACAGATAAAATAGGTTTTTAAGCACTTCCCAGAAACCTGTCTGTCTAGCAGTGCAGTACTGTGTGGAGATGTGCAAGTTAGCCCCAGATACACTGCTGCTAACCTTTCCCACTAGCAGCATGCAAGCAGCTCAGAAGACCTGCTGTAGAGGAGCTCTGCAGAGAAGGGTCTGAGAATCCCAGCGATGCACAGCTCAACCATGAGCCAGCAGCACGCACTTGTGGCCAAGAAGAACAATGGTGTCCTGGGGTGCATTAAAGAGGGTACTACCAGCACAGTGAGGGAGATGATCCTCCCCTTCTACTCTGTCCTGCATACTGTGTCCAGTTCCGGGCTCCCCACAGCAAAAAAAAGACTTTTTCCTTGAAAGAGCCCAAAGGATCACAAAGGTAGTAAAGGGCCTGGAGCACCTTCCATATGAGGAAAGGCTGAGTAACTTGGGTATCTTCAGCATGGGGAGAAGATTGAGAGGGGATCTAATAAGTGTCTATAAATACCTAAAGGGAGGCAGGAGACAGATGAGGTCCAGCTCTTCTCAGTAGTGTGTAGCAGTAGGACAAGGAATAATGACCCTTAAACATAAGAAGTTCCATAATAACATGCAAAAGAATTTCTTCATGATAAGTGTGATGGAGCACAGGAACAGGTTGCGGAATCTCCTTCTATAGAGATATTCAGTACCCACCAGACACCTCCCTATATGACCTATTGTAGGATACCTGCTTTAGCAGGAGGTTGGACTTAATGACCTCTTGAGGTCCCTTCCAATTCCTGTGACTCTGTGTTTCTGCAATGAGCACTGTCCCCTCCAAGAGATTAAGATAAATACTAAAAGCTTCTATTCCTGGAAAAAAAAATAAAAATTACTAATGTAACTGAGAACCACTGATATTTTCCTTTGGAAATTGTGGCCTCTGTATATCCCACATTCTCTTCTATGTATGAGCTCTCTTTGGTGTTGTTATCCGTATTGCCAGATTTTAAAATAGCTCAAATCACCAAGAAGGAGACATCAGTGAGGAAGTACAGCCTTTAAAGGAGATGGAAAGAAGCACAACAGGGCTTCTGCATGAAATATAACAAACTCAGAGCCTAAACATAAATCTTACTACTGAAGAAATTAGCTTAGAGAAAAACTCAGAACTTTTTTTTTTTTCAACAGTTCACACTCCAGCAAGAGGCTTTTATTAATTAAACAGATTGTTAATGTAAGCGTTTCTCAATATATCATTGAAATTTAAAAGTTCCGGTCCAAATCCAAGAGTTTAAGAAGAATTGAACTTGCAAGCCCCACTTATATGTTTTTCCCATTATTCTTAATTGTTTCATTGTGAATGGAGATAACCCTAGCTGAACAATAGCTAAATTGCTGTATTGGGACCCCAAGTATAGACACACGAACTTCATCTTCTCTTGGTTCACTGGTCTTTATCTCATCCTTGGCATCTGACACCCTTCTAAGACAAAATATAGATGTCTGCTATCTCAGCACAGAAATGGGGTTAAATGCTCTTGAGGCTGTCTTAGGCTTCCAGACACCACAGTGATTTAAACACGCTGAATTCCTTAAATCTAGCCTGCAGCATGGTGGACTTGCATGTTACTCTACAGTGACACAGGACAGATGAAAGTTAACAGATGCCCAAGATGTGTATGGGTTTCTAAATACAATTATCCTTTACTTCAGTAAGTACAGGAAGGATACAGAACTAGACAAAATAATAAACATACATGCCTCTATTTCCTTCCCCCATTTTTTTTTTTCCAGATAGTCAGGATCTTTTTCTCTTTTCTACCTTAACTATGCAACTTGGAGTGATAGTTGTTTTTTGGATCTAATATGATCTCTCACTCCTCACCCTTATCTTATGCAGGCATTTTTCTTCTTCCTTGGCTAATCATATCTTCAGAGGAGCATTAGTTTTTCTCCTGTCTTCAATTTTGAAAACACTTTCAGTTAAAGGTATAAAATGACATCTAATTCCTATGCTTTGACTCAGGGAGAAATTCCACTGCTCTGATTTCTGGCTTCCTAAAAAGAAAGAGAAATTTGTCCTGGTGGGTGTTATTTCATTGCTCCGTTTACCTACACTTGAATGAGATTTCCTCAGGTTAATAATAGAATCACAGAACTGTTTGAGTTGGAAGGGACTTTTGAAGGTCACCTAGTCCAACTCCCCTGCAGTGAATAGGGACATCTACAGCTAGATCAGGTGCTCAGAGCCTCATTCAGCCTGACCTTGGATGTCTCCATGGATGGAGCACCCACCACCTCTCCAGGCAACCTATTCCAGTGCCTCACCACCCTTATTGCAAAAACTTTTATATTTTTTTAATATCAAATTTAAATCTCGCTTCTTTTACTTTAAAACCATTTCCCCTTATCTTATTACAACAGGCCCTGCTAAAGAGCCTGTTTCATCCTTCCTTATAATGGCTTTCCATTAATAGTGCTGTGCCACTGTCCTATTGAATTCCAGCCAAATAAAATAGTAGAAAGATAGCATTGAAAGCACCCAGGACTAAATGCAAACCGGAAAATAAAATCTAACATGAAACTCCTAATTTAAATAGAATTCATAAACCTAAGTTATCATAGTTACTCATAATATGAAATTTTGTGGCTTTTAACAGCAACATAGTAAAAAGTTCATCAAACTTACCTACAGCCAAATTTAAACTCAGTTCTCCAGACATGCTACAGTCTAATTTAACTTGTGAATGGCACACTCCAGTACTGGTCTGGCCCAAGGAGTTCACTATCACAGTGCATGGTGGAATGACTAAGTCCAGGCCAAATACTTAGCTCATAGTAAGTACAGTCAAGTTTTGTTTGATCTTTGATAAAACGTTTCAGATCATTTTTCAATCATGTGATGACAACAAGGCCATTCTAAGCAAAACCAGGTACTTTTTTGAAACATGAGATTCCACAAATCTCTGCTAGTAGATTAATTGCTTTTGCTTTAAGACTGGAAGAATACAGCTACAGTAAGCTACTTATTCCTGAGAGATATCAAAGGTGTGAAAGAAATAAAGAACTCTTTTAATGATACTTTTCTGCAAAGTCAGTGGTGCATTTTAAATGCATCTTTCCAATATAATAGCAAGGAAGGGATAGAATCCAGCATACTTTAAAGGAATATGACATCATGAGGTGAATAAGTATTGATTATATTATTTTACAAATCCAAAGTAATAAAAGTTAACCCAATCATTAATATAATTGCAAAATTTTGTGCATAAATCATCATTCGAAATATTACAAAAACTTTAGTGCAGAAAGGCTGTGTCTTTAAAAGCTGAACATTTGGGACAGTTTCCAAATAGGTCTGATGATAGCCTTCTAAAAAATGTTGGATAAAATGATGGATGTTTGTCATTTTACCTATTATAAATTATCTTAGCGCAACACCTTGAGACCTCAGCTGAGATCAGAGACATGTTGTGCAAAGTACTCAGCTGAACTGATAGAAAAAAAAAAAAAAAAAGAAAAAAAGAAAAAAATCCTATCACCCCCAAAAGATACAGTTCAAAAACAAACAGAACTAGCATAGAAGGAGAAAGGGAGCCACTCAGTGACACGTTTGTAATGGATTCCAACTGCATTTTCCCTTGTCTCTGCTAAACAAATATCTGTTCAGGAATGTTTCTTCATTGCATGTAAATATGCTCAATAAAGTTTGTTTCATTTTTTTCCCTTTACAGGCCTTGCTAATTGTGGCTTTTCAGTATTCATTAGTAATAAATTATTACTACTATTAATGTACTTGGTGAAATGCGCATATTTTTCTTCTGCCTTCTATACTATGCCAAAAAGCCCACAGAACAAAACAAAGCATGCTATTTTGAAGGGAGGGGGAAAGAAGGGAAATATTTGCATTTGCAAAACTATATAGTATAACGTTTAAAAAGCAATAAGGAAAAATGCTATGTGAAATTTCACTTTTACCCAAGCAACATATAAAAAACAGACATAACAGAATAATGTGTGTTTCAGAGCTTTATGAATAAAATAAAAAGAAAAAAAAAAGACATTTTCTTAAAGAATAAGCAACTCCTTTATACTTTAGGCTATCTTAATTTGAAATTCAGTTTGAAATCTATTATAAAAAAAAAAACACACAAAACCAGAAGGATATACTAACCACCTCCTAATTGTAGTGTAATAAGAGGCTCACTGTAGGGCTATAATGCAATAATCCATTTTTCTGTGTGAAAACAGTGATGAAGTAGATCTAAATTTGAGTAGCAACCAAACCTATCATTTCCAAGTCTGTTCATGTGTATGTGGAGGAAATGTTTCCTGTCATACATAAAAATTAAAATTAAGTGAATAAAATATTTTTAAAAATCCCTACTCTTTCAACCATAGCATGTAAGCTGTTAAGTGCACTCTGGAAACACATTTTGTTTGATTGTTTTCAGTAGATGTGGTGAAGGTAAGAAAAACAGAAGATGAAAGACATTCATGCTACCTCCCAGGGTCCCCTCTACTGTTCTCATTAACTGCTCTGTTAAACTGACTAAAGAGTTACAGAGTTACGGGGGTGAGGGGGATAATGGCACTGGCTTTTCATAATTGTTCTTCCCAACTTCCTCTAACTTGAATCCTAAATAATTCAAAGTGAGAGGAGAACAGAGGCAAGTCATAGGTTAGGGATTATGAGATTACAGGGCAGTGTAATCCCCACCAAGACCCTGCAGGGGAGATCTCTCCCACCAGTAAGTGTGACCACACTGAATTCTTTGGGGTTCTCTCCCCCTCAGCTGAGCTCTAGCATTTCTGTATGCTCCACAAGATGCTTGTTTTCTGTGCCAAGGCCTGAGCGCCATGCTCCCACATAACTAATAGACAAATCACAGAAGTGTGCTAACTACCACATAAAGTCAATGTAAACAAAAGCAGGAAGTGATGCTTTTGCATGTGCCCACTGGCAAAGCCTGCCATGACAGATTAATTGATCTAACTTCATACATTAGAAAGTTTCATTACATTATCTATCCTTATTCCATGCAAGAGTTAATTCTCATCTTATCTTTACTTTACACATAGCTGCTCGACAGTTTGCTCACAAAATTTACCAGTTGCAATGAATTAAGACTAGTGAGTCATGGTTCAAAACACCAAGATTTCTAGATTAAATACAGGACATGAAAAATACAGGGTGTGGAAAAAAGCTTATTATAGGGACTGTCCTCAGCCTGAAGTACTTTTCCCATAGTTCAGCAATACAACACTGTCTGAAACAGACCTTAAGAATCATACAACAGCTTAGGTTGGAAGGGACCACAAAGCCCACCCAGCTCCAACCTCTGGCTTTGATCACCTCCAGGGATAGGGCACCACAGCTTCTCTGAGCAGTCTGTGTCACTGCCTCACCCTAAGAGTGAACCTCTCTAACAAAACACATCCAAACAGGGAAGGGTATAAGGCCACAACATAGTTAAAGTGATTGCTGTGAGACTGGGATATTCAGGAAGAAACATAAAGCTACACTGACTGGGCTGAAGGTCAGGCAAGCATCTCTGGAGCAAAGATCCCTAAGCAAGATTTAAACAAGCTCTCCCGGCTACAGCATCAGTCAGATTATGGAAATGTAGAGTTCCCTGGGATGTTTATTACTCTATATCTCCTAAAAAATGAAAAATTTGTAACTCCTAAGCAGAAGGTTAAGACCCTTGGCAAAACACACTGGAAGCAAGCTATGATATGTCCCATCTTGACTGAGTATGGCACTATGTATTTTCTTGGTTTGTGCAACACAACAGAAACAAATGGCATGTGTAATCATAAATGCATAGTAAAAGGCAAACATAAGGGCTTGGAAAAGAGGGGGAAGTATTCAGGATCTGATCTGAGTCCATGATTCTGCTTTCTTGCAAAACCATCAGATGCTGAAATACAAAAAAGAAGGAACAAAAATAAAGCATTATATCTTTACTGTGGAAAGAGTAAGAGGTCAAGTAATCCCCAGATTACTCCCAGGCTCTCTCCCTGATAATTTAATTATGCCACAGTAATGAAACCATCTAGGTACTCCTTCCAGTGATGTCCTTTCTCCAGATATGGGACAACACCCAAGATTCTAGTTTTGACATTAGCGTTGTCTTTTTACTGCTTATGCATTAAGTCTAATGAGAGATATCCCTCCCTATATCAGGGGAACTGAAACTAGATGGTCTTAAAAGGTCCCTTCCAACCCAAACCATTCTATAATCCCATTTTGGTTACCCTGAGGCTTCACAGTGAAGAATGCACTGCAACCCCCATCCAACACCAGACTCCTTACCTACATCTCCTAAGCAGTCAGCCCCTCCACAGTTTTTCTTTAGGAGGAAAAATAATCAATTGCCTGCTGTTCTTCTCTCTGCTTTTTAGTCACCATACTTGATTTTTTGTTTGTTTTTCTCTTGTTTTTGAGTCACTTCTGTTCATGCCCTGTACCCCTAAAGTTTTTACCCTGTCATGTCCATATCACCTAACATTCTTATCAGTAACTAACAGAACTTTGTGAGATTTACTCAAGCTGCGATAAAAGCAATGTTACTTACCATGCAGCAGCTTAGGGAGAGTCCTCCATCAAGGCCAATCTTTATGACTGAGAAGGGGAGAATAGTCCTACATTTTTTCCATGAGTAATTCAATACCATTACTTTGTTTTTTCCTCAACTTCCACATTGCATTTAACTTTGTTGTTCAGACTAACCATGTAAAACAAGCACATTATCAGAGGATTAATTAAATCAATGCATTGAATGAAATTTTCATACCTAGATACGATCAGGTTTTTGAACAGCTTCCACTGGTTTATATTACATGAAAAAGATTTTAAAATGTGGGTATGAGTGCAAACTCTTTAAGAGAGGAATAACCTTCTCTTCTGTGACTAATTCAAACTGATCATGAACCCAAGTTTTCATTCAGCTCTTGTTCCAAAAGAGGCCATATGAGAAAGGAAAATAGTCTTCTTGGACCCTTGTGCTCTTTTTATCAGGTATGTTCTCAACCATTTACATGCCTCAGCTTGTATTGATAGTAGGCATTGCCATGATCCAGCTGCCAGACCAAACTTGGGTTTGCTGAACTTCGTGAGATTCACCTAGGTGCAGTGTTTGAGCCTGTTAGGAGGCTGACTGGCATCCTATACATCAGGTGCGTCAACCACACCACCCATTTTGGTATCATCAAGAAATTCACTGAGAGTACATTTAACCTCACTGTCAGTAGGATTGATGGAGACACTAAAGAGCATTAGTCCCCATACTAACCCCCAAGAAACACCACTTGTCACTGAACTCCATCCAGATATTTAGCCACTGACCACTACTCTTCAAGTATGATTTTGTAACTAGATCATAGAATCACAAAGTTGGAAAGGACCTACAAGATCATCTTGTCCAACCATCTGCCCATTACCATTATTACCACTACTAAACCATTTCTTGCAGCTCATTATCCAGACACCTCTTGAACACTGCTGGGAACCGCAACTCCACCACCTCCCTGGGTAGGCCACTCCAGTGCCTGATCACTCCATGAGAGAAAAAGTTTTTTCCATATGTCCAATCAAAACCTCCACTGATACAACTTGCGACCATTACCTCAGGTCCTGTTTGTTGCCTGGGAGAAGAGACAAATCCCCTCCTCACCACAACCTCCCTTCAGGAAGTTGTAGTGTGCAATGAGGTCTCCCCTGAGCCTCTTCTTTTCCAGAGGAAACAATCCCAGCTCCTTCTGCCACTCCTCATAAGACTTGTGCCAAGACATCATCCAACAAACAGTCCACTTGTCAAATCCATGGGGAGGCCAGGTCAAAGGTCTTACTGAAGTTCACATAGACTATATGAGCAAGTATAACACGATGGAAAGCACAGCATTGACAGCAGAGTAGCTAGGTCCTAGGCTGCAACAAGTGAGGATTTGCTCAAATGCAACAGTTGTAAACATAGAAGCCAAGGAGAGAAGGAAAAAAAAAACAAAACTGCTTATCTTCAAAGGACCTAGCAAGATACCATTACTTATACTGCCAGCCCTTAACTGAGTTCTGGGAAGGGGTGGCTCCTGGCTCCACCCCTTCCAGTTGCTCAGGTGCATTGCATGCACCTGAACTCCCCTGGATTGGCCCTGTCTTCCCACCAGGTGCTTAATCACTGTTTTAAGCCATGACTTAGCATTTCTGCTATAGTGACTCTTCCCTTGTTCACTGATGCTATTACACCATTATAGAAGGTCACTAGGTTGGTCAGGTAGGACTTGCCCTTTGTGAAGCCGTGCTGATTGTCTCGTATCACCTACCTCTCTTCTGTGTGCCTTAGCATAGTGTGCAGGAGGATCTGTTCCATAATCATCTCCAACACAGAGGTGAGGCTGGCAGATCAGTGGTTCCCTCAGTTGTTCCTTCTACCCTTCTTAAAAATGTGACATTGCCTTTTTTCCAGTCACTAGAGACTCCACTTGACTACCGTGACTTTTCAATGATAATATATCAAGAGTGGCGTGGTGACTACATCAACCACTTCCTTCAGGATACTGGGATGCATCTCACCAGGACCCATAGACTTATGGATGATCAGGTTCTACATGTGATCACGAATCTGACCTTCACTTACAGTGGTATGGACATTGCACCCCTAGTCCACATCTTCTGACCCATGTGTTCAAAGGCTCTGCAAAGAACATTTGATATGGCTTCCATTTGAATTAATTTTTAATGATTACTCAAAGGAAGTGCAGTGATTTCTTTATTTTCTTCCCTGTTGCTTTCTCTCATTGCTTGACTGGTCCCTAGTTCATTGTTACAAGATTTCAAATGTGCTGCAGTGTTGCCAAAACATCTCACAGCAGCACACTGGGGGGCCCTGCTAACATTCTATCCCACTAACTGAGTTATTCTGTCCCCCACCTTATCATGGGCCACCTCACTATTACTGCCCCCATGCTAATCCTCATTCAAATCTAAAGTCCTGTCAATGAACCCTACTAGCTTTTCCCAAGGACTGTCTTCCCCCTTTGAGAAAGGTGGAACCTATATGGTAATGACAAGCTAAGTTCCATGAAGGCCATCTCACTGTCAAAAAATAATAATAAAATAAAATAACAACAACAAAACTGTAGCGGTGGCACAAGCCACGAAGCCAAGTGTTTATAGACTGGGTCCTTCCATTTCTTTCAGCATCCTACCTGCTACAGAGAGCAGAGATGAGAAGATGGATTGTGCCCTCTATTCATTCCAAGGCTCTGAAGTCCCTTTTGATAGCCTTTGAATGATGTCTATCTTCTTCGTCACCCCCATATGGAAAAGCAGTAATGGGTAATGATCTGTTGGTCATACCAGGCTAAGGAGCTTCCTGGTGACTCCCTAGCCTGGTATAGCCAACAGATCACTATAACAGATCATGATTAATCTACTACAACATTTGTATGCAGCAATGGGAAAAACAATCAAGTATAATGAGTAAACTGATTTGTTACCTCCTTACATATTTGACTAGTCCATCCATCCACTTAGAACAGCACTTCCTTTCAGTTATGGCTTAAGTATACCACAACAGCAGAATCTATAGTGTAGATCAATACCAGATATTTTCATAAGTCATCTGTTCACCAGTGAAAAAAAATCTTCTGCCATATTTTTGCTTGCATTATGATGAAGATTAATAAAACATTTTTCTTTTGTTTTAAATGGTAGTAAATACTAGTCAGCTGAGCAGCTCAAGTTTCTTGCACAGTTTGATTTATCAGAGAGCTTTTACTTCGGGAACTGAGCACCTCATTGTCTGCATTTTGAAATAATTATTGAATTTAGGATAGAGCCATCTGTTTCAACACAATGTCATTCTCTTTATGAGGACAAACAACTAATATCTGCTTGATTTCTATAAGTCAATTCCGAATTTCCACAGGTGATGGGAAAGGATTCATTGATATGCATAGATGTCTGTACCTACAAGATCTCATTTCAGAACAGAAAACAGATGAACGTTGATATGACTTCAATTTGAATAAATTATTAATGATTGCTCAAAGGAAGTGCAATGATTTCTCAGGAAGTGATCATTTAACTTACATCCTAGAATCCAGATCTTAATAGTATTTCCATCTGTTTTCTGTTTGAAATCATGCTTTAGAATAAAGCCACCAGACAGACTGTAATGACAGCAGTTCAAAATGTTTGGGGTTCTGTATATGCAGCATATGGATAATGACTTAACAGGTAAATTGTTAGCATACAGTCATTTCTCTGTCATGTAAGAAGGTCAAATGATCAAACTAACCCAGTTAGATGGAATCTGTTTTCTGTTATACTGGGTCAGAGATTTGTTATTCATAAAACAGCTGTAATGAAGCTCCTATCTTCTGCATTCCCCATCTTTTGGCATCAAATCTACTCTATATCCAATGGCACCTACAATTTAAGAATATGAGAGATGCATGTTTGGTAACAAGGGACAGGACATGTGACTTGTAAGAGATTACAGCCTGTGTAAGTGATCATGAATTATAAACAGTAATTAGTCCTTTTTCCAAGGGACTACCTGGGATGTCTAACAATACCATAAAGTTGTGTACTTGGATCACTTTTCAAGCTTGTGGTCTTGGCCCATTTTAGAGAACAGATATCTGATCGTACTCAGTAATCTGCACTTATTTTTATCCTCATCATGTGTGCTAAGATTAGTACTGATGGAATACCTGCCCATGCTTTTGCATTCTTGAGAGTTTCATCCTTAAAATTGAGTTGTAAATGAAGAGAGATAGTAATGGATTTCACTGGTGCCCGTTTGTAGATATACCTTCCAATATTGGAAACAAAAGTGCACTTTGAAAGGAAAATGAGAAACATACTCAATTGAGTTACAGAGAGGTAATGAAATAGGCAAGTGGAATAAAAGAAGAAGTCTTATTGACTCTTTCTTTTCTTCCAATAAAAGCAATTTGGGTTGCTCTAATATCAAGGATATAGTTATATTAATGCAAATACCATGAAAACAACAGATAGAAAAAAAATATCTACATCTATAGCCTCAGTATAAAACAGTTCAAGTAAAAGCAGGACTAAGAAAGCCAAGATTGTACTGTAACAAAGAACTTCCTGTGAAGCTTGTTTTTGCCATTATGAACGTTTGCTTTTTCACCAATTCAGAAGATCAGTTTGTGCATAAGTTTTGTGGCAGTAATACATAAAATGTCACTGGTCAATTGACCTTTGGTAGCATTTCTGCAACTAAATATATCCATCTATAAAAAGGCAGACACCTGGTCTGCTCACTGGAGGGAAACGGGCACTTGCAAAATATATACACTGCACCCTAAGTTAGGTGTTCAACAGAAGCAGTATGAATCATCTCAAAGAGGCTCTCAGTGGTTAAATTAAAAGAGGGAGTAATCTTATCCTCATGGTATACCACAGTATGAAGTCTCAAATGGACTTCCCATACTCACCTACACCACACTACCTTAGAGAAAGGAAAATACTTCATTCAGAGTATTTTTATCAGTCAGTTACTAGCTCCCGCTTTTGCTCACAAATGGAGAAAGTGAAGCATCTAAGGCATTGGCAGCTTTAGACTTTGAGTTAAAAAAATCATCCCACAATTCCTGGTGTGAAATTAGGCAAAGATATCATTTAGTATTGTCCCTTTTTAAAGTAAATTCCAGGTGAGAGAGTGTATTCAAGACACCTTTCTATAATAAAAGGAGGCATAGCCATGGGGCATCTTCAATAAACTATATAAAATTATTTGCATAGTTGTAGCCCTCAAAAAAACAGATTCACCTTACTGAATGTTTTCAATTCTCCACTTCTAATGGATGCTTTTCTCAGGTCTCTGCTCTTATTGAAGTCTTAATAAATTAGTCACAGCCATAGAATTGTAGGGGTTGGAAGAGACCTCTGAAGATCATCAAGTCCCACTCCTCTGCTAAAGCAGGCTCGCTATAGTAGGTTACACAGGAAAGCATCCAGATGTGTTTGAGTATCTGCAGTAGCGACCACCACCACTTTTCTGGGCAGCCTGTTCCAGTGCTTTGTCACCTTCACAGTAAATAATTTAATCCCCCCTGTTCAGATGGAATGTCCTGTGTTGCAGATTGCACCCATTGTTCCTTGTCCTGCCACTGAGCACTACCAGAAAGAGCCTGGGCCCATCCATGTGACTCCTGCCCTTGAGTTATTTATAAGCACTGATCAGATCTCTCCTCAGCCTTCCCTTCTCCAGGTTGAACAGGCCCAGGTCTCTCAGCCTTTCCTCAGAAGGGAGATGTTCCAGGACCCTCATCATTTCTGTGGCCCCCATTTCTTGAACTGGGGAGCCTAGAACTAAACACAGTACTTCAGATGTGGCCTCACCAGGGCAGAGTAGAAGGGGAGGATCATTCCCTCGACCTGCTGGCCACATTCATTTTAATGCACTCCAAAATAGCTCTGGGTTTCTTGGCCACAAGGGCACACCGCTGGCTCATGGTCACTCTTTTGTCCATCAGAACACACAAGTCCTTCTCTGCAGAGCTCCTTTCCAGAAAGACATCCCCTAACCTGTGCTGATGCATGCAGTTACTCCTTCCCCATGAAGAATTCTGTACTTGCCCTTGTTGAACCTCATGAAGTTTCTCTACACCCAGCTCTCCAGTCATCATTCTTGACTTGATTAGAAACATTTGTACAGTCACATTTTAAAAACTTTTACTCTGTCTTCCTTGGGGAACACCTCATTCAGCCATTATTGATCTCACTTGCTTCAGCCAGGTTGATGGTGAGAACACAAAGCATAGCTGTTCCAGTCTGTTCCTACAGGCTCAGTAGGAAATCTGCATCTCCACTCCTCTCCACAGGTCCTTCCAAGCCAGTGCTAGGACCTGACACTCAACCTAACATTTCATTCTTCTAGGGGCTTTTTAAAATGTCTCCACAAAAAATCTCCTTTAAAGCTGCTTTTCAAAATAAGAAAATAACAACAAGAAAACATCAAAAACTAACCAACCAAACAAAAACCAACAAAACAAAAGAAACAAAAATTTAGCATAAGCTAACTTTTCACATTTACACTTAACTAACTGTATCATCAGAAGTGAAGTCCTTAAGCTCCAATACTCCTTCCTCTGGGAGAATGTTTCCTCTGGGAATAAAATCCATCCTTAGGCTAGTATCAGGTGAAATTTGGTCCCTTCTCCAAAGGCGGTCTCTAAGGGAATCATTAACAGTTGATAGAAAACGCACAAACAGAGATGAGCCCAGATTGTTCAAAATGTCAATTTACACTGCACATGCAATTGCCTTTATATGTATGTCAGTTCCTATGAATTTATAGACTCATACTCTTGCAGAGCTTGAGTCCTGCTGCCAGTGCAACTTATTAGGCTCCTGCATGGCTCACCCCTAACACAGCTATTCCTGGGGAAGTGGTAGAACAAATCTCAGTGAGAGGATGGCTCTCATGTGCTCTCCATGACATTGATCCTTCCCTGTACCCCACTCCCCTCTCTTGGCCACTGAGCTGACAATTACTGCAGACTACAGCTGCATGTTTGGTGTACTTGGAGAGAGAAAAATGAGCTTGTCTATTTCAGAGTGAAAGAAAGAATATAGATTGAGTCATATCAGCCACACAAAAGAAGAAAAAATCACAGAAATTACTGACAGTGCAGCTATCCCCCAAACTAAGAGCTGAGCAGTTTTCAAGCTGACCCAGTCAGACTCCACGCTTTATCAATAAATTGGATTATCTCCGTCTTGATTATTTCTACTACAGAGGGTATCTGCAAAGTTATCAAGACCCAAGTGACTTAATAAGATCACAAAGAGATACAGCTGATAGCTGTTTTTCTGACAGCTTTATGTCTGCAACTGATGCATCTTTTAAGTTTGGTATTTTTGCAGACAAGTCTAAAGAAAAACATATGTTGTGCCTTATCGCATGCAGATTGTAGGTTGGTGCGGGGGAGAGCTGGAGGGGGAGGTGGCATTGATATGAAGCAAGGGAACCCCTTCTTGTCACTCAGCCTTGAAAGCTTCTTGTTGCCTTGTTAAATACAACGATAAATGCCTATTTCTGTGAAGCTCCAGGAGGACTTCTCATGTTAGGAAATTTTGTTTTGCAGATTGCCCTCTAGACAAGAGAAATCTGATTTCTGAACCTACACAAAAGGCTCGCTGTGCTTTGTGGGTGTATTGATCTGGAAGCACCACAGCAGCTGTGAGCTCGAATGTCTCTGCTGTCTGCATAATCAGAAACATGCTACATGCAGGATGCAGCAAGCTTCAAGAGCTTAACAAGCCAGATAGGGGGCCTGCCAATTCCTTTCAGGGCTAACAGCAGGGTAAAGAAGCTGCATATATGGAGAATTATCAAAGCCATTGCATCAAAAAAGAAAAGAGGAAATGACTAAAGAAAATTTAAAGCCACAAGAAAATCACTGAGAGATGCAAAGTTCCAACTTAGTCACCTATCACTGGGATTCAGCTCTCACGCATATATAATGTGCAGTCTGAAAACCCAGAACTTCATTTCAAAATAAGTCTGGGTGATTTCATTCTACTGTTTACCTTTCTCATATTTTCCATCAGTCACGAAGCCCTCCTGTGTTGAGCAAAGCTTTTTATGGTAGGAAAGAATCTGCTTTGCTATTCTTAATGTTTTTCAAGCACCTTCCATGATCACAGAAGATCATATTTTTTGGCTAGCGAGTATGTTTATGTATTATTTTTATCCTGATGTCAGTACATACGTGTTTTCTCACAATGAATTTCTGGTAAATGTATGAGCTGACTTTCCACAGATTACATCTTGATACAATACTTGTACGTGACATTTTCTGAAATGATGGTTTTTTGCTCAGGCTGTAACAGTGCACAAAAGAAAGGTAACAGTGGTAGCTTGCAGTGTATGGACTTGGTTTTGAGGTTAGTAAGTCATTAATATATGGTCTATTCTATCAAATGCTCACACGCAGAGCACCTTCAGGCATGTGAGGAAGCACAATGAACCGGGGGGACTTCCTCCACATGACTGTGCAGAACGCCTCTCAGTTTTCATTTTTCCAGAGACATACTGTGGAGGGAACGGCTGAAAACCTGTGTGTTCTGGTCAGAGTGAACGCTGCTGTACCGATGAAATGTGCTTTTGTTTGTTCCCTATGCTTATTATTTGTGGATTATGAAAAAGAAAATATGGTAATCTCAGTTTGCTTTCTCTTCCAGTGTGTGAGCTTTCTACGTGATCACTGAGCACGCTTTGTTCATGAGTATCTACCCTCACGACGCTTTTATATTGCTCAAAATCAATCAGGCTTTTAAAGCAGCTTTTGTCTTTCTTTTGTGTGGTTAAATGTAGAAACTGCTTTCATAATTTTAAATAAATGAAAAGGAAAGATCAGAAGAGAATTAAATTGAAACAGTGAGTGGGAGCAAGTAGCTCAGACCACAGCAGTAACATCTGTAAACCAACAATTACCTCTCTTGGTAACTGTGCAATTACTACAGAAAAAAAAAAAAAACACTATTGAAAATGCACAGTAATGTACCGCTCTTCCATGAGTGCTGCACCACTGAAAGCATCCATTAGCAGGAATACTCAATCTTATTCAGCCAGGAGCACCAATGTGAATCAGACCTATCTTTGCTTTGGTAATTAACACCAGCAATATAGAAAGATACATGTATTCACCACACAGCTACATAAACCACTCATATATTCATTGAATAGTCTGCTTTCCTTCTAAGATACAGATATGAGTCAGTTTGAGGCATCTTCGAGCCTTAACTACCAAAGCTGCCAGCTGCCAGCCACAAAGCTCTGAAAGAGCTAACAAACAGGGCCTTTTCCAGTAAGTTGCAGAGAGCACAAAGCCAATTATTAAACTTTTCTCTAGTTATTCAGCTGGAAAACACTGCCATTATTAAAGACCCATTCTTTAACAGACAAGGTATAGGCAAGGCAGAGGGCTCCACATCTCCAGGAGACAATGTAATTAAAACTAACCATGACAGCCCTGATCATGCCAAGTGCACCTTTGCTGTCTCCATCTCAGAAACTAGATATTAGAATATCACTTCATCCAGTCAAGAGCTACAGAAAGGTAGCAAAGCCAAAGCACTTCTTCATACCTATGAGAGTGCACACAAACTAAAGCAGGTTGGTTCTTTATGCAAACAGGAAACTGTATGTCTCCATCAGCTCATTATGGAAGTCAGGCACTTGTTTCAGGAGGCCTGCTACAAAAAATGTCAAAAATGCACGTGGTCTGGATCTCATTTCAAGTTCTGCTTTATTTCTGCTAAAGGAAAAGCAGCACTGACTACAGAAAAAAAAAATTTCTGAGTTTTACACATTCTCACGGGTGCCCATACTTGATAGACACAACCTCTCATTGCAGAAGTGCATGAAATATTCACCAGTTTCAGCCGGGTTGGGTCGGTGATGGGCAAACAAACTATACTGCAGTCTCTCCTCTCTCATGAGACTGGAATACAGGTTGTCCTAAGCAAAGGTAATGGAGGGATGTCTCCAGCCCTCTCAGTTCTTCCACATCCCTCTGATAAGCCTGAGCCAATGCAGCTGTAATAGTTATCTATTTACTTGAGGCATTGTCTAATTTCTTCTTCTTTTCTATTCTTTTCTCATTTTTCCTACAGACCATAGGCTAATTTTTATCTGTTTGCCATGATCCACACTTGTTTTGTTCACATCTCAGCATCTGTTGTGTCCCCACACAAGCACATGTTAAGCTCTTCTTCCTACAATATTAGAAGTAATGACTCTTACCTTCCAAAGCTTTCTCAAGGTTGCAGCTGATACAAAAGCAAAAAAAAAACAAAAACAGACAAAGTTGAAGACTGTGCTCTCTTCTTTACATACAGTTTTTATCAAGGTCTTCCAGGTCAGTTGAATTCAGAGTTTCTTTACCAAATTTAGGACCCGGTCACAATTCCTTATAACCAATTGTGACTCATCAGCTAGGTCATATCTTTCAGGTAATGGCAGATGATATGAATGGAATTAATCTAACTTATGCCCCTTGGGCCTTATCCTTAAAGACTTCGGTGAGAACTTGACAGAGCCATTAGTTAATAGTGCAGCCATGGATTCTTAATATAATTCTGGCTTATTAATTAATGAACGATGTAAATCACATTCAATGCAGTGATGAGGTAGCCTCAAATCAAATCAGTGTGGAGGTCAAGAAAGGAAGGTGAATATGCTCAGGGGTTTTACAAGAGCTTCTCCTTTTCATCTTCTTTGACCTGTCTAGTTCACACAACCAGAGCTGGCCAACTGGCAGGACCATCTCTGCCTGCAAAAAAATAGCTCAGATTTTCTCTGACTTCAGAGAATGGTTAAGAATGCCTGGAACAACCTGCAGAAGCAGTATTATCAGAAGTTACACTTTTCTTCTCACCAGATAGCAATTGAATAGCATTCATTGTATGTTTGGACACCTGGGCTCGAAGAAGGAGAAAGCCTTCTCCTGAAGGTTATTGCTCAGCCTAGTGCTGATGGTCTAAAACATTTTGGAGCTGGACAGATTGTGCTATTCAGCCATATGAAAAAAGGCAATTAGCATATCCATATCAGAGGAAGATAGCATACTCACATATTGCAGAGGACTCAAATCCAGATGATCTACCAGAAGTAGCACAGAATGAGCAATGGTCTCCTTCCCCCAGGCTGAGGGACAGCAACTGAGAAACAAAGCCACAGAAGAAAAAAATAAAAAGATAAATTAAGAAGCACAGATTGTGAATTATCAGGCAAATTACAACAAAGAATGCTAGATTTATCACAAATACGACATAAAAAACTGCATGGAACTTGGAAGTGATCAATTGGCTGAGGGGAGCTCAGAGGATCATCTGTTCACCACCTTAGTGCTGCAGAAGGGACTCCGAAAGAAGAAAGCACCACAAGGTGCAAGGGAGGCTGGCAGCTCTCAAAAAGTCTCCTGCTTCAGAGGCTGCCCATACCCTGAGTCCCCTGAGCCCAACAAAACTTCTGGTAAGGACAGACTGCAAAGCCAAGGAGGGGATATTACAGGCAAACATGAAGTGGGAGTACCTTTGCCAGTCCCAGGCCACAAAGCATAGTGGAAAGAAACAAGCAAATCAGCAATCGTGCTGGTATTTATTCTTGAAATCACCATCTACCAAACACTTTCTTGGAGTCCAGTTGTTACTCAGCTTTGCCTGGGCACCTTCAGAGAAGAAAAATGCAGGTGTTGAGTGTGACTCACTCCTGCCTATCTGATCCCACCCAGCACCAGGAAACTGATACACAGGCCAAGGAAGAGTAGAGTACCCATAGGATCAGTGTCCTCAGGAGCGCCACAAACCCCAGAGAGTTCAGGGCATATCTGAGGTGTCATTGTTTAGGATGGCCTACGTGTAATTGTGTAATGCAGTCTTGACTCTTTAATCTCGAGTTATTCACAGGGCTATTTCACTAGCTTTTTTCTTACTACTAATATAGATGTTGTCGGTTTTGTTTTGGTTTGGTTTTTCTTTGAGAGCAGAGAGCAGAAATGATTGAATAATAGGGCTGCCATCAAAAACACTGAGTTCTTATACTGTCTTTGCCAGCTTCTTGTGTGACTGACAGCATGTCATGTCATTTTTTTGTTTCAGTACTCTGCTAGTATATGAGAATAACAATAGTACAAGTGGTTTTGAGAGACTAAATTCAGTAATGTCCTTAGCCCAAAGCCCATTGAAATCAATGGAAAAGCTCTCAATTACCTTGAAGAGCTTCAGTTCAGAACTTGCTTATTCAGCATTAGAAAAGGCATTAGAAAACCCTTTAAATAGTGCCATATATGAGCAAATGTACTAGTTATCACAGGACTGAGGAATTAACTTTTCAACTGATACAACTGCACATGAATAATATATTTTCATAGTCTCATTTTAATCTATTTTTCTTCTGAAAAAAGTCACAATATAAATAATAACAATACTAACAATTGTCTTAAATATTTGTTATTAACTTATTCTGTAGCCTTCAGGCTCTTTTTAATCTGCAAGTAAAGCAGATCTGGATAGATCTGAAGGCAATGAAGTAATGCACAATAGCTGTCATTCCTTACCAGTTTGTAGTCATTCTTTGTAAACCTTCATGACAGATTTTAGTTGATTGACAGCTTGTGGGCCCCACAAACAGGTTTTAAAGCTCCAAGACAGGCCTAATTTTCTCTAATAAGATCAGATGCTGTAGTTCAAGACCTTTCTATGAATAAAAAGCCATCATTTATAATGGTCTGTGTCCTGTTACTTTGCACAGAAACTGATAAAAACCTCTGTAGCTCATGAGTGAAGTCAGTAATCTCTTAGATCTGTTTAGAACCTTTATGGTCACAGGGATCAATATGATGTTAAGGTTAAAGTCTTTACTGCAACCAGGTAATTTGGTATGGAAGCCCTGCAACAGACTGACAAGCAAGGGACAAGAAGTGTCAGTACTATCTGTAATGGTGATGTGTCTGCAGTCGTGATGCACCTGCGATGGTGATGTATCTGCTCAGGAATGGTGATTTTATTCTGTTCAGGAAAGAACAAGAAAAAACACTGACTGAGCAGTTCACATTGGGAAAAAAAAAAAAAAAAAAAATTGAGAAAGGGGAAAGATGCCATTTTGAAAGAACTTTTAGGTANGAAAAAACACTGACTGAGCAGTTCACATTGGGAAAAAAAAAAAAAAAAAAACATTGAGAAAGGAGAAAGATGCCATTTTGAAAGCACTTGTAGATTAACAATGTTAAAACTCTTGGCTACATGATATTTCTTGTATTAAATCTTTTGGGGAGGGGAAAAAAAGTATGATCAGCAACAAAAAACTCATTTAGATATGATTAAATTGCTCATCAAAGTTACAAACCACAGTAAAAACATTAAACATTGCCGTTTTTTCTATGAAAATATGTGCTGTTTCTGAAGTATTCCATAACGTTATGGGAAACTTTACCTCAACTTTAGCCAATCTGATAAAAAAAAACTTAAAAACATCAAAACAAAGAAAGCACTTCCTGTTGAAGAGAAATGTATCGTTCAGAGCAGCTTGGTTGTCCCTCTGAATTTTTGAAATGACCAGCAAATTACAAAACAAAACACAAAACATCCTTCACCCAGTTCTAATAAAATAATTGTCTAACACAGTAGTGCCCCAGGGTTCAGGCTCTCCAGCAGTTACAGAGTATAAAAAGAGGGAAAGTGGGAAAGATAAGGTTGGAGGGGAACACTAACCCAATAACCCAGACATTCTGCAGGCAGTATATGTTGAAGTATTATCATAGTAATTGACATCACAGTGCTCCAAGCTAAATGTATTGATAATCAAGGCCAGCATTTTAGGCAGCTACAGCAGGCATCCTCATCCATTAGTTCTGAAATATTGATTTCAGTCAGAAAAATAAAAAAAACAGAAAAGGAAAAATACTTGAGCAATAAAATAATCTTTCTCTATCTTCGTCTACCAGACACAGGAACAGAGACCCTGTTCAGGGTTTGTTTGTCAGCATTTATAGGATTGCTGAAGATGCATATGGATTTTCCATTCCTCATCCTATTAACATGTATTTGTATTTAAAGAAGACCATTTGTATTTAAAAGAAGACCACTAAAAAGCAGAAACCAGAAAACAGATGACTGCATTACTTTGGCTTTGTCTTGCTCACAGAGAAGGGTGTATCTCAAAACTGCAAGTTCTTTTGCTAATACTGAAACCTGGTAAGTGTCAAATGCTTAATTATATAGCAAATACCAACCATCAGGAAAGTCTCCCATGGCTGGAAACATTCTTTAAAATTGCTTTCTCAGCAATTACTGCCTCCGCTTTTTAAATTATATTACTTAAAATGAAAAACGGCATGATTAAACACAATGAACTAATTTTAGAAATATGGGTAGAAGAGAAAAAAAAAATCCAAAACACTTAATTCATAGCATTTACTTTTTAAAGAAGGAAATAATTGTCCATGCTTTCTTTGACTATGTGTGTGAATAAATGTCATTCAATGGTAATACATAGAATTTGCTGAAACCCTGTTGTAATAAGGTGCTTTATGAGGATGACTACAGTCATTTTCTAAATCCATGCCTATAAGGCCAAGGTAAGCATGATTCTCAGAAAAACAGACTCTCTGGGGCTATTATCATTTCTTCTCTTTAATAACATCCTTGTTCCCTGCTAGAAAAAATAATATTCATGCTCTCTTCTGACACAAAGCAAATTTTCTTGAGGAACATAGTCAGGCTAGAATGAAGCCTTAGCAAACAATTGGTATATGCATATGGATGTGGTGGCCAAAAACAGGCAGATAAAGCAAAGTAGTATTTGAAAAAGCAGCTTCCATCTGCGAGAAGGAAACCCTGCAGCAAGAGCTGCGGTGGTCATAACTATAGTAAGGAGGGCACAGCTGAAAAGTAACAGCTATAACCTAGGAAATGTGGAATGCATAAACACAGCATAGCTGGAAATGAAATTGTTGACTTCAAATTTGAGGGTACGCTTAGGAGATATAGTACACTAGGCAGTTATACAGAGCAACAGTGAGATGGACTCTTTGGTCACAGCATTTATGTCTGTGAACTACCACTGGAACCAAAACAATAGACACGTGGCATGTTTTCTTATTACTTTAACCAAATCACAGAATTCATCCTGCTTCAAAATGCTTGTGTGCTGTTGCACTACAGCTTGTTAACTTTAATTAAAATGGGAGATAATAAATCTTGTGTTCATGTTGTCTCTTCCTGTAAGTTTCAATTATATATTAGCTGACAACATATGCAGATATAACTGTTTCCTGGAGAAGAAAGTGACAGCTCAGTGTGACCACAACTTGGGTAGCAGTAGAGGGAGGAAATTTTGGCTAATAATGCCAGGGAAAAATGCCATGGGAACCCTTATGCTTACGCAGAGGAAACACATTGTTAATGTGAGTGGCCAATGCAATAAGACATTGAAATATATTCCTTTATCAGTTTATTCCCTTGGGAAAGTGCAGGAGTGAAGCCACTCACAGGGCTCCTTGTCTGTCCTGAGAGTTTAATTTAGGGCAACAGTAGTAAGGTAGGAAGGCAGGAAAGCAGGAAGGAAAGAAAGGAGTGGGGAAGAAACTGTTAAATTCTCTTTGTACAGAGGAATTAAAGCTTCATCATAATGGTAGAAATGTAAGAAATTGAAGATTATATCTACATGGCAGAGCACAAGCAGCTCAATGTCTGCTCCACGTGTGCTAAAGGCACCCAGATAAAAGGCAGGAATGATCAGAACAATCCCCCATACTTGCACATGTGCCTATCTGGTTCCTGACGAGTGGAAAAAAGCACAAAACTGCATTTGTTCAGGTGCCAAGACCCAGCTACATCTGGTAGCAAGTGGCAATGCCTGGTGCAGAGGTGCAGCTACAGCAGAAGAGAGAAAGGACACTGCCTTCAGGGAGAGCTACAGTACTCCAGCCTGGTCCATGAGCACAAGGAAAAGTTCGCAACAGCTTTCCTTCATCCTTCCTCAATGCCAGCGCTCCCCCACCATCCCCAGAGACGAATGCCCACATTATCAGAGGAGGAAAATCAACAGGAGCTGTACTTTCATTGGGATTTTTGTACAGGCTTATCCCCAGAAAAGATGTTTTTATCTCGTCCTTGGTATTTGCAGCCTGCCCTGCTCACTGTACTTCACTGTTCTCAACAGTGAGACAAGACAGCTTCCCACGGCTCTGATTAGAATCCAGATGCCTCTCACCCATGGGAAAGCAGTGATTTTTCAAAACCAATTTTTAAGCAGGAATTTGAAAATAAAGAGTGACATATCAATAATGAAAGTGAGTTGGCTAGCTTAACATTCATCCTTAACATTAGCAAACAAAAAAAAAAAAGAGCAGGAGAAAACTGGTCTACTGTTACAACTGGCTTACATGTTCAATCCAAAAGAGAAAACTCTTGATTAATAACATTCCAGTGATTCATGTTATGTAATCTTTCTTATATACTGATACACAGTGCAACTGACAGGAGTCTGAGTCAGGACTGCTGCTTGTGCATAGAGTCAGTGGTTACCATCTTCCTTTTTTTCAAATGGTCTTAGAGCTATTGTTATGTTTCCACTTTTATACTCCTACCATGAGAACACCCCTGTGAAAATCATCCAGGCTGCTCTCACACCAGTTTTACAGCAAAGACATCAGCTGATTTAACTTATATTTTCCAGATGAATATTTTCAAAAGGGAACGAAAAAAATCATTCACTGTATAGATATTTGAATTACCAACAGACAGGGACTTGCCAACCTTTTTTATTAATTTACCTGTCAAACACCAGGTTTAACAGTTCGGTTCAGGTGGAAAAAATCTTACAATTCTCAAGCTGTTCTTTGTCTTCAGAAAAACTTTAAGAGAACTTTCTACCACTTCGCATTTCTCTGAGAATCGTTCTTGATAAACAACATAACCATCTGCAGTATTTGCAAGTGAGACAAGTGACAAATGATTAAACATTTAATGCCTTTAAATTGCAACAATTTCCTTCAATGGAAGAGAACGTGGACTCTCATGGAGCAATTGGCTTAAACAAAAAGCTCAACTTCATCAATATTATAAATTTATTCTACCTCTAACTAGTTGCAAGGTAACTAGAATTAGTGGAGCCCATACCCACTTTCACCAGGTCAATATTTCAAGGACAGATACACACAAATTAAGTTCGTGCTGTTTCCTGGGTACATATACAAGAAGTATATCACAGATGCTTACAGCTGTTTTGTGCTCTTACTCATACTTTGTGTTCTAAATTAAATGCTACCAAGGAGTCTGAATATATTTTGCATGTGGAAATGTAAACAGAAAAAAAAAAAATGACTTGAAGGAGAGTGACTGAAAAGTATTCAAACTGAACTAATGAAAACCTATGTAGAGGTCTACAAGGCTGCAGGCTGGTCTGCTCCCTAGATGGACTGGGAAGATCTTAACACCTCCTGAAGAGATTCAAGGACATCTGACAAATATGCAGGTGTTTAAGGAAGGCACTGTGTAGAAAGCACTTCGGGTAACCACAGATTTAGTTCTTTAGAGATGCAAAGAATCACAGAATCATAGAATAGCCCAAGTTGGAAGGGACCCATAATGAGCGTAGAATCATAGAATCACCAAGGTTGAAAAAGACCTACATGATCATCCAGCCCAAGCGTTCACTTACCACCAACAGCTCTCACTAAACATAGCCCCTCAACACAATGTCTAATTGCTCCTTGAATACCTCCAGGGTCAGTGACTCCACCACCTCCATTGGTAGACCTTTCCAGTGCCTGACCACTCCTTTGGAAAAGTAGTATTTCCTAACATCCAGCCTGAATCTCCCCTGGTGCAACTTGAAGCCATTCCCTCTCATCGTATCACTAGTTATACGAGGGAAGAGACCAACCTTCAGCTCACTATAACCTCCCTTCAGGTAGTTATAGAGAGTGAGTAGGTCTCCCCTGAGCCTCCTCTTCTCCAGACTGAACAATCCCAGCTCTCTCTGCTGCTCCTAGGGCCTGTGCTATTCTAGGCTGGTGACAGGTCTGCTGCCTACTGAAATAAGTATTTTTCAGTCATTTCCAGATTTTGATGTTAGCACTCATGTATAATGTTTGTCCATTAGGAAATGTCTGGGTCTTTTGGACAGTCACTGTGGCCGTTGACATTTATTTTCTGGAGTGAGTGCTAACATCAAAATCTGCTCCGCACAGATTGAAAAACCAATACACATAACTAGGAATTAAAACGACTTATTTTCAGAGATATATATAACATATGTACAATGACTGCAAGTCAAGCACATTTATAGCACTTCATATATGTGTGTGTAGATATTGATTCCTCAGGTCTCACTGCTTAGATAAGATTGTTGAGGCTAAAGAGGCTGCATTATTAAAGTTTAAACCAAATCTTTTGTTCATGCTATGAGAGCACCTAAAGAGCAATCCAATTATAACTATTCTGTCACTCACAGAAACAAACCATTTCCTGCCACCAAATCTAAGAAAACAACACTGTAGATGCCACATGAGCAGTTCTCTCCCTTTTTCAGAAATATCATCTATCAGCCAGATCCATGCACAATGGAACACCCCGAATACTCTGATCTAGTCCCTCTTTCACAGATAAATGGAAAGATGCAAATAAACAAAAAATGTACTTGAAACGCTGGAAGACATTTTGTGCCTAGTCATGGGAATTTCTCTGCTGACCCGCTCAGATCAACCTAAATAATTTATTTCCCCATGTATAAGGTCACTGCACATCCAACATAGTACAGTCGCAGGAGCAAGCCCATTCCTTCCTACACTGGCCTTTTACATCAATCATATTAGCTTTCCAGAAGTTCATGTCTCTAACACATGAGTGTTCATTACCACGCACTCCTATCCATGCTCCCTGACAAACTAGAATCTCACAGTCTTTTGGAGTATTTATATTTGTTAATCCATCCTGCATTGCCTCTCTTTTGTTTTAAATCATCATATCCCCATGGGAACTGTATTAGGAAAATCCCTTTTGTATGGGAATTCGCTAATTCCAATCTTTATTCCTCAGAAAAAGAAAGCACCGTGGAAACAAAGATTATATTCTAATTAGGGGGTTTATGGTGCAATACTGATTTATGAATTCATGTTTCTCTATGTCAAATTTATTAAAAAACAGCAACAACTATTTTGTTAGGTACTGCACTACAGACATTTTCATAGAAACATTGAGAAATTGTAATCCGTACCCACATAAAAATTGTGACATCTTATGTGATACACTGGGAAAATGTTTTAACATCAACAGCATAAGCTATAGTACGTGATCTAAGTAAATGGAACAATTCTCTAGGATTTAATGTAGCCCTTAGTTTGGACTTCAACACAGCTGAATAGCAGTCAAATCACAACACTGTGGTGACTATACTGTGTTCTGAGTTTAAATGAACTTCATCTGAGATAGAGGTAACTTTTGAATCTATTCTAATATAAATAAAGGTACATCTCTGATCACAGTGCTTTATGTAGCCTGTACAGTAGAACTGTTCATTCTGCTATTATTATAAATAAGATGTTTGTTTATTTATTTATGTCTGTTTTCAATCTGCAGACACTATTCTGGAATATGGATTTCATCTACTCTCAGCAAAGGATGAGTGGCAAATTCTGTCCACACTCCAGTTTCCTGGAGTTGCAGTTCATGTTCTAACGAACTGCACCTTCGAACTTGCCAGGAACCTCTCTGTTCCATGAATCTTATCAGCAAGAAGACAGATTAAATCTTTTTTAAAACTAGAGAAAAAAATCAAGATGTTCTGCAAAGGAAGGCTCAGAGCTAGCTTTTTGAAAAGGTCTTAAACACTGTGATACTAAATAGCTTGTTTAGTGCTTGGGAGCCTGGCTCCAGGAATGAAAGCCCCAATTTTGAGTCAGATATTTATTGTTTTACAGAACAAGAGAAACATGAGGTGACCAGGAATGTGACTCAGCTGTAAAGACTGTGCTAACTGTTTTTAATTAGATTTCCTTTTTCAAAAAACTTCTTTGCATTGTTGGTGCAAGAAAAATATGAAGTTGTCTTCTCTCTAATGGAGCAGATGCACATTTCACCTGGGAATGTATGAAACTTAGTACTTCTGAACATCACAAAGGCAGATTTTGATACTAATCAAACAGGAAGGCCTCAGCACATAATTTTAGCAGCAGCCTTGTGGTCTCATATGGCCCACTTAATTGCATGGCATGTCTTCAGGGTTAGAGCAGCAGCTCACAAACCTGCGCCACTCATGACATGCCTGCTAGTGTCATACACCTCTGTACTTGAAGTCACTGCAAGGATTAAGGCAACTTAGTATCTGTCAGAGCTAGAAGCCAGTGAATATAACATTTCAGATCTCTTTATGCTGAGCAAGAAAGGCTGGCACACCCTCCCCACAGCAGGACATAGCCAGACAAATCATACTGGTAGAGGTAGGAGGTTATTGCAAAGGTCTAAAGATTATACAGTTCTGAAGCAAGCTGAATTTGTTTGACTGTTTTGAATTAAGAACTAGTTAAATAAATATATAAATATATATTATATTAAAAAAAAAACAAAACAAAACAAAAAAAACCCTGGTTAAAGAAAGAAATGTGCTTTCTTAATATATTTATGTTTATTTGAGAAAAAAAAAAAAAAGTATTTTCAAATGGATGGTAAGTTACTGCATGCTAAGTGATAGCTTAGTCCACTGCTTCCAGTTCTGACCTCCTAAAGCACATGGACTCCACATCACAAGGGCTTCTTAGCTATGTCTGGAGGCTACTGTAGATCTCAGCAGTAAAGCAATTACCTGTCAAATCAGTCTGCAGATGGTCCCTGGTACATTTAAGCCAGGTTCCCTGCAGATGAAACTGAACCAGAACCTCCATTCCAGATTATGTATGTAGACTACTGCAACCCCTGGAGGGTATGCTGAGGTCTGAATCAAGAAGTAACAGAAAACTCTCCCAAATAAAATTAATTACTTTTAAAAATTACTCACTGGAAGACCTAGTTCTTTTTTATTATGAGCTGCAGTATTCACTATTCAGGTTGGATATTAGGAAAAGTTTCTTCTCAGAAAGAGTGGTGAGGCAGTGGCACAGGCTGCTCGGGGAGGTGAGGGAGTCACCATCACTGGAGGTGTTCCAGAAACATGGAGACGTGACACTGAGAGACATGGTTAGCAGGTGTGGTGGGGATGAGTTGGTGGTTGGACTAGGTGATCTTAGAGGTCTTTTCCAACCTTAGTGATCCTATGATAAGTAAGCCTCATCTCCACAAGGTTTGACTGCATTTATTAAATGTGCATATGTGTAAGAAAGGTCTCAAATTATCAGTGACTTTTCTGTGACCATTTTGGAGTTCTGTTGCCCTCTCTCCTTGCTCAATCTGCCAGTCCCAGGAGGTGGTATACATTCAGTGATAAAGCAATGCTCCCAAACCTCCATACCAGAGGTGCTGCTACGCCACTCCTCTTCCNAATTTCTCTGCTGACCCGCTCAGATCAACCTAAATAATTTATTTCCCCATGTATAAGGTCACTGCACATCCAACATAGTACAGTCGCAGGAGCAAGCCCATTCCTTCCTACACTGGCCTTTTACATCAATCATATTAGCTTTCCAGAAGTTCATGTCTCTAACACATGAGTGTTCATTACCACGCACTCCTATCCATGCTCCCTGACAAACTAGAATCTCACAGTCTTTTGGAGTATTTATATTTGTTAATCCATCCTGCATTGCCTCTCTTTTGTTTTAAATCATCATATCCCCATGGGAACTGTATTAGGAAAATCCCTTTTGTATGGGAATTCGCTAATTCCAATCTTTATTCATCAGAAAAAGAAAGCACCGTGGAAACAAAGATTATATTCTAATTAGGGGGTTTATGGTGCAATACTGATTTATGAATTCATGTTTCTCTATGTCAAATTTATTAAAAAACAGCAACAACTATTTTGTTAGGTACTGCACTACAGACATTTTCATAGAAACATTGAGAAATTGTAATCCGTACCCACATAAAAATTGTGACATCTTATGTGATACACTGGGAAAATGTTTTAACATCAACAGCATAAGCTATAGTACGTGATCTAAGTAAATGGAACAATTCTCTAGGATTTAATGTAGCCCTTAGTTTGGACTTCAACACAGCTGAATAGCAGTCAAATCACAACACTGTGGTGACTATACTGTGTTCTGAGTTTAAATGAACTTCATCTGAGATAGAGGTAACTTTTGAATCTATTCTAATATAAATAAAGGTACATCTCTGATCACAGTGCTTTATGTAGCCTGTACAGTAGAACTGTTCATTCTGCTATTATTATAAATAAGATGTTTGTTTATTTATTTATGTCTGTTTTCAATCTGCAGACACTATTCTGGAATATGGATTTCATCTACTCTCAGCAAAGGATGAGTGGCAAATTCTGTCCACACTCCAGTTTCCTGGAGTTGCAGTTCATGTTCTAACGAACTGCACCTTCGAACTTGCCAGGAACCTCTCTGTTCCATGAATCTTATCAGCAAGAAGACAGATTAAATCTTTTTTAAAACTAGAGAAAAAAATCAAGATGTTCTGCAAAGGAAGGCTCAGAGCTAGCTTTTTGAAAAGGTCTTAAACACTGTGATACTAAATAGCTTGTTTAGTGCTTGGGAGCCTGGCTCCAGGAATGAAAGCCCCAATTTTGAGTCAGATATTTATTGTTTTACAGAACAAGAGAAACATGAGGTGACCAGGAATGTGACTCAGCTGTAAAGACTGTGCTAACTGTTTTTAATTAGATTTCCTTTTTCAAAAAACTTCTTTGCATTGTTGGTGCAAGAAAAATATGAAGTTGTCTTCTCTCTAATGGAGCAGATGCACATTTCACCTGGGAATGTATGAAACTTAGTACTTCTGAACATCACAAAGGCAGATTTTGATACTAATCAAACAGGAAGGCCTCAGCACATAATTTTAGCAGCAGCCTTGTGGTCTCATATGGCCCACTTAATTGCATGGCATGTCTTCAGGGTTAGAGCAGCAGCTCACAAACCTGCGCCACTCATGACATGCCTGCTAGTGTCATACACCTCTGTACTTGAAGTCACTGCAAGGATTAAGGCAACTTAGTATCTGTCAGAGCTAGAAGCCAGTGAATATAACATTTCAGATCTCTTTATGCTGAGCAAGAAAGGCTGGCACACCCTCCCCACAGCAGGACATAGCCAGACAAATCATACTGGTAGAGGTAGGAGGTTATTGCAAAGGTCTAAAGATTATACAGTTCTGAAGCAAGCTGAATTTGTTTGACTGTTTTGAATTAAGAACTAGTTAAATAAATATATAAATATATATTATATTAAAAAAAAAACAAAACAAAACAAAAAAAACCCTGGTTAAAGAAAGAAATGTGCTTTCTTAATATATTTATGTTTATTTGAGAAAAAAAAAAAAAAGTATTTTCAAATGGATGGTAAGTTACTGCATGCTAAGTGATAGCTTAGTCCACTGCTTCCAGTTCTGACCTCCTAAAGCACATGGACTCCACATCACAAGGGCTTCTTAGCTATGTCTGGAGGCTACTGTAGATCTCAGCAGTAAAGCAATTACCTGTCAAATCAGTCTGCAGATGGTCCCTGGTACATTTAAGCCAGGTTCCCTGCAGATGAAACTGAACCAGAACCTCCATTCCAGATTATGTATGTAGACTACTGCAACCCCTGGAGGGTATGCTGAGGTCTGAATCAAGAAGTAACAGAAAACTCTCCCAAATAAAATTAATTACTTTTAAAAATTACTCACTGGAAGACCTAGTTCTTTTTTATTATGAGCTGCAGTATTCACTATTCAGGTTGGATATTAGGAAAAGTTTCTTCTCAGAAAGAGTGGTGAGGCAGTGGCACAGGCTGCTCGGGGAGGTGAGGGAGTCACCATCACTGGAGGTGTTCCAGAAACATGGAGACGTGACACTGAGAGACATGGTTAGCAGGTGTGGTGGGGATGAGTTGGTGGTTGGACTAGGTGATCTTAGAGGTCTTTTCCAACCTTAGTGATCCTATGATAAGTAAGCCTCATCTCCACAAGGTTTGACTGCATTTATTAAATGTGCATATGTGTAAGAAAGGTCTCAAATTATCAGTGACTTTTCTGTGACCATTTTGGAGTTCTGTTGCCCTCTCTCCTTGCTCAATCTGCCAGTCCCAGGAGGTGGTATACATTCAGTGATAAAGCAATGCTCCCAAACCTCCATACCAGAGGTGCTGCTACGCCACTCCTCTTCCTACCCACCACAACAGGCAGCATGGAGGACCAGTTTTAGTCCTAGTTTTGGCACAAAGACAAGTGTATCCCATTCTCTGACTCCTACAGTGTCACCTCCTTTGTGAGTGCAAACACTGTTCTTCCTTGCCAGCAGTCTGCTCTTACGTTTGAAGACAACTTAGAAAGGTAGAAAAGAGGGATTCTGAGTCATTGCTTCTTGAAAATCTCTCTGTAAAGGCAGTGGGGTTTTGAGGAAAAAGAAGTAAAGATTCTAAAATCATTTGTCTCAACAACAGATTAGAAATATGTCAGCAGCTCATAATAAAAAAGAATTAGGTCTCCCAGAGAGCAATTTTTAAAAGTAATTAATTTTATTCAGGAGACTCAATTCAGAAGAGTCAAGGAAAATTCACAAGAACTTGTCCGCACAGCACAAGAGGTTAGAAGAGAAAAGACATCTGCCTTATTACTTTTTTTACTCCAGAGACAGTTCACAAAATTATTAATTATTCAAATACATTAATCACAAGAGTTTTGTGTCTTTTTTTTTACTTCATATGACCATTATCATATGTCAAACATATCATATTTTTCTTCACAAACATTCAACTACCAGCAGTATGTGCATTTTTATTAACAAAACCTCAAAAGTGAGAAAGAGATGGACAAGTGAAATGAAATAGGCCAGAGTGTTCACATCAATCATGTTCCATCTCATAATTGCCTTCCCACCCCTTTGGCAACATATTTAAAAATTGAAATTTGAAGGCATCTAGCAATATCTATCACTCATCTAAGCTGAACAAGCAACAGTAAAGAGCACAGTCCTCTCCTCCTTTTCCCTTAGATTTATCTGATTTACTCCATTGTCACACAGATAGGCAATAGCCCGTTTTGTTTTGTTATGGTTTTGGTTAGGGAAGTCGGTAAGGACAGAGCTGAGATTTGCTTTATTTCCTGTAAGAATGAGTGAGAATAAAGAATGTTTCCTGGGCCTTGCAGGAATGGTTAGGTTGGGATCTCCAGTCAGTGGCGGGTCCCCTGTGCACACCCCAGCCTCGTGTACAGGGCTCCAGGGCAGCCCCTCTCCTGCCAGCCCAGAGCTATCCGCCTCCAACCTCATGTCATGCTGTCATGGGGCAGGACAGGGGTGGGTGATGTCCATGCGCACACAGGCTGTTCCTAGTTAGCCATCAACCCTAATGGGAGGCAATGAAAGCTTTCATTGACTCCCTCCAGATGATGCTGGTGGGAAAAAGAGAGAGGTTAAGTACCTACTTAAGTAGGGCATGCAGAGCACCCATGTCTTGAAAGAATACTTTTTGTTTTACTGCATTTTATTTTATTTAGTATCCAATGGCCAGGCTGGAGGAATGTGCAAGCAAGTTTAACAAAGACAGGAACCAGGCTCTGCTCCAGGGACAATGCACCCAAAGAGGCTGGGATCTGCACAGCTGGGAGCTGCCTTGTTGGAAGGAACGTAGGTGTCCTGCTGAACAGGAAACAGCAGCAATTGTAGAATACAAATTGGATCCTGAGCTGCATCTACGGGAGCTTTATCAGCAGGGATAGAGATGTGATCATCCTGCACAACTCAGCCCTAGTTGGATCACACATGGAGCACTGTGTCTAGATCTGGTCCCTGCAATTTCTGAAGAAAAAAAGAGGTGTGGACAAAGTGGAGAGTGTACAAATGAGGCTCTGAAATTTTCAGAGGGCTGGAGAAGCTCTGTGATGAAGGACCAAAGGAGGTAGGTCTTTTCACCCATGAGAGAAGGAGACTCAAGGGGACCTCATTTCAGCACTTGAAGGGTTGCTATGGAGGGGACAGAGGATTTCTCTTCACAGTGAGCCATACAGACAATAGAGGCAATGGATTCAAGCTCATCTCGGTATCAGAAATAAATTTTCCAGAGTGAGAACAGTCAGTGACTGGAACAACCTCCCCAGGGATGTGGTGGAATCCCTATCACTGGAGGTTGTCAAGATGCAATTGGACGGAGTGCTAATGGTCTTTTGGCTGTTCTGTGATTCTATGATTATAAACAGAATAGTGAAGGGAATAATAGCAATAACAGAATAAGAATGGAGTAAGGATAATAAACAAGCAAATGCCTTGACATCATGGACTGATGTGAAAAATAGTTCTTATTAACACTTGCTACTGATGCCCACAGCTGCCTCCTCCCCCTTTAGATTTGTCCCCGAGTGCTCATCCTTGCTTTGTGCTCTCATTTTGTAGGGCTGCACTCTCCCTTCCTCCTGCCTCAGCCTCCTCCAGACCCAGGACACCAACAGACTTATGGAAGGATGCTCCATTCTTCCTCAGCAGGCAGTGTTGATGTCATCATTTCCACTAGAATTTTTTGTTTCTTGCCCATGACTTCCTTGGCTTGGTGAAAGATGGAGATGATAGCTGCTGATGTTAGCATACCATTGAGGCCTCATTTTACTAACCTCCCCTCACATGTAAAGTTTAACTTCATTCCTCAGATGAATAATGACAATTTAACCAACTAGACAGATTAAAAGATCAGGCCCATAGTGAGCATTATGAACAGAATAAATGTCTTAAATTTTCTACATACAGTTGACTGAGTCTCCTGTTACTTTTTACTCTGGAAATACTGAGATCACATGATCCAGGGCAAACACAGGCCACAAAGATTAATATAGGGATTTATCATGTCTACAGTATACAAATGTATATTCTGGGTGACCCAAAAAATAATGAAATCTGAGACTGAAGTATTTACAATACGGGAATTTGGATACTTTAAACAGTTCTGCTTTGTTTTACAATATTCCATTACCTCACAAATAATGTAGCTGTCATAACAAACAGTAACAGTGACAGATATTAAGAAAAGCTGGATAGTGTGCAAGGCTCAAGGCTCAGCTTAAATGTCATCCGAATCAACTTCAAACTTAATATTACTTGTATTGCTCAGCCATGGAAAAGGATGTTATAGTATTTCTCAAATTACAAATCCAATCTGTATCAGATACCATAACGCAAAATATAACACTGGTTTGAACCGAGCACAGTTGTTTAAGATGAGGGCTTTTACATAATTTAATCTGTGTGGTTAGGTTCCTACTAGGAAGACTCATGCTGACTTCACTATCTTGTCAAATACCTATAAAAAGTAACAAAAGAAGAATTAGGTGCCTCACTATTTGCTCATTAAATGCCATCCATCATTTCTGCAATGATAGTTCTGATCTTACGAACAGCACAGCTGCTTTAGGCAGCATCGGCAGTACTGCCATCCATCAAGTGTGCTTTGAGCCCATTTCCATTTGGTAAGATCACAGGGCAATTAGTACCACAGCCTCACGTCCAGCTCACTGCATACCACTGAGCTGCTCCCCAACACCAGTGCCAGGCAAGTATCTGCCTAGAAGAAAACTACTTCAAAACATTTTTAATCACTTCTGTGAGCTTGGAACAAAAATGTCTTTGTCCAAGTTGAAAAGCAATCCAGCAACATTTTCTTCCAGCAAGAGACTTTCTCCAGTTCTTGGAATTCAGGATATCCATTTTGCCATCTTCTGAGAACAAGCTCTAATAGTGGCCAAGATGTCTGTGAAGATCCACATGCTGTAGAAGGTGGAAGGTTGGCAAGATAAAAATACCAGAACACTTCCGGCAAAACAAGATGTATCATGAAACCAAAATGATTTGTAAAGAACTGGGTTCCTGCAGAGCTTTGTGGAGACATCTCAACTGTCTGTTCCTGCTGCACTCATTAGGTAAGCTCTCTTACAACCAACCACTGCAAAGCACTGTAACGTGGGCAAGACTTAATCCAAGATGCCTCTTTTAGGACTACACACCTCATACTAGGATTTGGAGGGCTGTACTTCAGGTTTCTTCATTTCTATGGAAAATGAATTCATGTGGAGTAGAAATTCTCTGTTCCTCATGGTTTCCATGCAGCTGAAGGGTTCTGATTTCTGTACCAACTGCTTTGATGACAGTTCAGCTGTAAGACATCAAACTTTCTTTGGGCTGGAGAAGAGTCATTCCTGAATGCAATTGAGTGTCACTTGCAAAGACTTCAGTTTCGCTGTAGAGAGGGAATCGTCACTGCAAAATCTGAGAGGAAATTATTCGGGCATCAGTAGGTGCTAAGCTAGCTGGAACTGAGGGTCATCAACGCAATACCACCAGCAATAGTGCAGCTCACAGAGGTCAGGCCCCTAGCATCAGGAACTCACAAGTTCTTCTGGGACTGCAGTAAATAACTCTTAACTCACAAGGGATAGATGCAGCTGGTTGAGGCTGTTGGCTCAATGCAACAGAACACTGGGCTGTGTATTTGGGCTCTTCAAACATTTGTTTGTGATGCTGGGAAACATGCCTAACTTATCCTAGGGGTCTCCTTCTGGTATTATTTGGTGACATCAGCTAATCATATGGCCTACTTACATTGAATGTTAGAGTAGCAAATTCATGCTTGCAAAAGTGAGAAAATGCCAAAACTTGCACATTTCCCTCTCACCTCCTCATGCTTGGGGTCATGTTGTCTTTTACTGCCTACGCATCAACCAAAGAATTAATTAGTTCAAGCTATGCAAATTGTTTTAAAAAGCTTAAAAGCCTAGTTTGCAATTTAAAATGGGATCCAGATGCCCTCGTCGTTTTAGGAGGGGAAAAAAGAGGCACTAAGTGGTAACTGTTTTTGTGTTACATGGCATGCATCCAAGTTGAACTTGCATATAAAAATAAACCTCATGAGTTCATTGTTCTGAACTTACAGCCAAATGTCCTGTTTCTCTTGAGTTTAAACATTTTGTGACTAAGTTGTATAAAACATACTTTAAAAAAAACCAAGAACGGTAACTAGCAAAACCAAAATAATAATGATTTATTTTTCGGCATACTTACAACCACTGCACAGCATTTGGATCTTCTGATAGAATTAATTTGAAAATAGCCTAATTATTCATTTATTTCTCCATTCCCATAGAAACTCTGACAGCAATGACTCACTTCTAAGAATTATTAAGTCCCTGACCATGCAGTTCATACCATGTTTCTCCACAGGGCTCGAATATCTGGCACATTGTACTTCAAGGAAGGACAGAATATCTATTTTTGTTTTCCAGCTTCGCTTTCTTGGAAACAGTCACTCTTGCTTTTTCACCATGTGTGACTTGCAAAAATTCTAAGCACTACAGCTGGTGTGTTCTGCCTTGGTGAGTAAAGGAAAGGATTGGATTTTCTCTACCAATATGGAACACGTGGGACAAATACAACTGTGCTGCAGATGGGGAGGGACCCTGCAGTCTAGCACAGCAATTGTGTTGTATGCCACAAGAAGGGACAATACATCAGCTAGGATAGGGTAAGGTCTGAGACCCTGGTAGACTTTCTCCTGATCCAAGTTGCTCCTTGTCTCACTTTTAGTATAGTATATGGTAAAAGAGTGAACTCTCCATAGTAACTGGAAGAGTGCATGAAAGCAGCAACTGACCCAAAATTGTCAGTCAAAAAATGGACCCTCTACCTCCACAGTCTACACACATGCCCTCTCTATGCAATTATCCTTTCATAAGAATTTCTCTGAGACATCTGCTCCCAAATAAGTTCTTAGCCTTTCTGCCAAGACCTTCAACAGAGTTGTACTAATTTTCATAGAATCACAGAATAGCTTAGGTTTTAAGGGACTTCAAAGCCCACCCAGCCCCAACCCCTGCCATGGACAGGGCTGCCCCCACCAGTTCAGTCTGCCCAGGACCCCATCCAACCTGACATTTAGTTGCCTCCAGGGATGAAACTCTCTCCAGGGATTTACTCTCTCAGTAAAAAAAATACCCCTGACATCCAATCTAAATCTAATTTAAGCATAATCTTGATAGTATTTGCTCATTGAAGCTACCTAAGAAAATCTGCTGTGTCTCACAGCAGAACAGCACTTCCTATCTCAGCAGCAAAGTGGTTGCTAAAGGAAACACAGAAAGTAGCTCCTCTGGAAGGAAGAGTGCAGGATCTGAGGTTTATAAACCCTCAAAATTGCAACAAAAAGACAGAAAATTATGTCATCTCTACTGTCTTGCATCAGCAAGGATAGTTCAGTTGTGACCAACGCACAGCTGATTTGAAAGAGTATTTTTGCTCCCCAGGTTTATCGCGCAGATATTGTTAAGTGAGAAACAGATGCAGAAAACACCCTATGAGTGCTGTTTGCCAAGCAACTATTAGACTGTTTGGTAGCACTGAACACTGCTCTGAGAGTGACATTCATACAGAAACTCACAGTGGTTTAAAATGGTGCCTAGGCTTCATGGTCAAGAATCACACCAATTATCTTTGATTTCTACACTACACCAGAGAGGGTTTTGTCTTTGCATGATGGAAGACAATATTGAGCGGAGTATTCTAACATTTTTCCAGGTATCAGTCTTCTACCATAGAACAAGGGGGCAGTCCTACTCCAACACCATCAAATCAAATCAATGAATTGATTAAGGGCCTGGAGCATCTCCCATATGAGGAAAGGCTGAGTAACTTGGGTCTGTTCAGCCTCAGGAAAAGAAGACTGAGAGGGGATCTGACAAATGTCTACAAATATCTAAAGGGTGGTGGGAGGTAAATGAACGAGGCCAAGTCTTCATGGTGGTATGTAGCAATAGGACAAGGAATAATGGCCTAAAGTTTGTACATAGGAAGTTTGGTACTAACATGCGGAAGAGCTTCTTTACAGTAAGGGTGACAGAGCACTGGAACAGCTTGCCCAGTGAGGCTGTGGATTCATATGAAGATATTCAAGACCTGGCTGGATGCCTATCTGTGCAACCAATTGTGGGGTACCTGCCTTCACAGGGGGTTGGACTCAGTGGTCTCTCAATGAGCTCCCTTCCAATCCCTGTGATTCTGTGATTCTGAAAGCCATTAAAACTTTGATGTTTCCATTTTCAAATGACAACAAAAGAAAATTGAAATATAAAAAGGAAAAATAGAAAAAAAATAGAAAAAAAAAACAAATAACTTTTTTATTTAAAAGTATCACTTGGTATGATGCTCATTTACATCATGTAAGAAAACTAATCTACAGGTGTAACAGAAACTAAAACAATATATTCACGGATTCTCTCACCCTAAAAATCTGAAAATGAAGTCAGAGCTGCAGCTCTCTGTTTGCACCACACTCATGAGTTTTGTTGGGAGTGTCTCTTGAGTGTCCATCAGCAGAAGGAGGAAAGGGTGAGTGAGAGACAAGGGGTGCCAGTGGAGTACATTAACCAGTATGAGAGGTTAATGAGCTCCTAATGAGCATGTCCATCTCTGCATGCTGTATTAGTCACACCAGGGAAACTACTCAGTAAGAAGAATCTTCAAGATCAGGAGCAGAACAGAACAGTGAGCTCCAATACTCTTATGAGTGATGCATAGAAGTGTTTCAGAGCAGCTTTTCCTCTTGCCATTATTAGACCTTACTTATGTATCATTTAGTTGTACAAAGTAACTTACTGCAGGCAGATTTTGTCAAACATAATTCCTGTCACATGATGCTGAAAACACAGAAGCAGTGGTAGTTTCAGGGCAGTAAAAACACTCAAAAAGACATTGCTTGGGGTGCGGGCTCCGACATAAGACCACAGCACTCTGCTGATCACAGCAGACCACAGGAATGCTTCAGGAGTGAGGCGTTTTCATTCCATGACTGAATGCAGAAAAGAAAAGCCCTGTGGGTTTGATCCTGATGTAGTAAGAAAAAGTAACGTCCAAGTTGGAAGAGAGGTTTAGAGGTTGAATATTGTAATTTCAGTATCAGCAGTATAATTTATACTTTCTGCAGAATGTAAGCTTTTTAATTTTGCTTTTTTTTCTTTTTTTTTTTTCTCATTTATTTATTTATTTATGGCTATGCTTAAAGTTAGGCAATGAAATAGAGAAAGATTAAATGGGGGGTGAGTTACAATCCAACAAGGACAAGGTATATAATTAGCTGTGTGGTATGTTGATGCAGCAGCTTCTAGCGTGCCTTAGAAATCCAAACTGAGGGTGTCTGGGACATTAGAAAACAGTTGCTGTGGGCTGAAAATACAGAGTCTTTTGTCCTGGACGTGGGTTGTTTGGCTATGTCTGTTATAGTCCATCCATTATGGTGCCAAGGAACATTTCCAGTGCTTGACAGTTGGTGATCTCCACTGTTAATTTATCAGAATGGTTCCTGGCAAGACTTGAGCACACACTCTCCCATCACATCTCACAGGTGAGGGCTGGGAGTAGCACAGCCCAGAGTCCATTCTCCTCTCTCTGCTGCATACAAGATGGAAGGCCACACATTGTTGTATTTTATTTGCATACTGCACACATTTGCCTAGTGTTGTAAGCAACACAAAACACAGCACACTTAAGCAATTACAGAAAGGAGTCCAGCAGGAAATAGTTCTTTAACATGCTGCCAGAATAGGACTTGGTGCAGCCAGCCACTGAGTTCAGTGTGTTTCATGGGGTGACACATGTGCCCCTTCATATGTTTCTGGTTCATGTGACTCAGCAGGAGCAGTCTGACAAAGCATGAGAAACCCAGGGTTCAGCCCACACACGGCAGAGTCGCTGCCACCAGGACAGAAAAGCGCTGGGGACCAGCAGGGCTTGCACTTGCCAGTCAGCCAGGACTGTGCATCTGCTGCCTCTTCATGGTTTACTGCGTTTTACAGCAACAGATGCTTTTAGTAACAGCTTTAAGCAAATCAGTGTTTTCCCATCTCTATATGCTCAAAATCCTACAGACTTTCCTTTCAGGTACAGAGCCTGCTGCTGCTGCCAAAGGCACAGCCATCTCAAGAGGAGGTCATCACAGAACTTCTGGCAGGGGAGAGAGATAAATATTGCAGTAAAACTACCTGAAGATGGAAACTGACAACTGCTTAGTGATGGATGTTTTATCAGAAGCATGAAACCAGTGATCTGCAAGAAGGACTCACTACCTTTCCGTATAAATTATTGCCTCTCTCTCCTGCAGTGCCACAGAAGGCTGTAAAGTAGATCTCAGATTACAGACAGGAAGAGAGACTTAGCAGCGGGCTACAATGCTGGAATTCTGCCTGCTGCTTTATCCCAGATTGGCTAATTGGCAATACAGCAGTCTCCCGATCTTCAAAACATATAATCCCCAAGCTTCCAGAGAAATGTCAGGGAAAAAAAAAAAAAGAAAAAAAGAAAAAATAATCTAAGGGAGAATGGGGTATTATTACTTGATTTTCACTGTGTTTTTCTAAAAAATTAACTTTTGTCTTCTGGTTGAGAATTATGTAGAAGTCTTTAAGGGAGGAGAAGAAACATTAAATGATGTTAGAGGTTAGGAGAAGTACAGAGTTTTTCTAAAATCCTGTTGGAATATAGTCAGAAAGAATTAAAATAGCTGGGGCCACGACATATCAGGTAGACATAGGGGAAGGGCTCTAAGTCTTATAAGGTTTCCTTCATATCTTTTATGAAAGACTGATGAATGTCCTTGAAGAAAAGATATTAGTGGCTCAAGAGCAGCAGATGGCTTGAGCTAGAGGGACAGATGCATGGCCTAGGACCAGCTGGCTGTTGCAACAGAGCAGTGACATCCCCTGGCAACACCATCAGTACATGCCATAGTGCACATGTGCGTGCACTCACACATACACACATGCATGCAAAACTGGCAAAGCTACACCATGCTCACAATGCCTCGTGCTACAGTGAACCACCTCACCCACCCTTCAAGAGGAAAGGATGAAGAGCAAGCATGCAGCAGGGATACTGGAAACCTGCTCTGATGCCTACTCATGGCACTCTTTTTACAGACAAAAAGGTTTGTGGGAAACTTTTAAAATGGGGTTGAAAGTGGGAAGGGGGCAGCTCCAAACCACCGCATCTCTGCTTGCAGACTGGGCACAGTTGTATTTTTAAAAGTAAAGCTTGCATTGTTTAAGTGCATCTTTCCATCCTTCTCTCTGTCACTTACTTCAACTTTTCCACTCAGTACAGATCAGATATGTAAATAAAATTTTGGGGCTGAAACTGATACTGTATCTTGCCAAATATATTCAGATGAAGGCTTTCTTTAGGCATACTGAAAACATAGAGTTGCTTCAAATAAACCATAGGAAAAGCTTTTAGAGTAATCTTCCTTGTGTCAGCTTTTTCCATTCACATTGCAATGGTGCCATATTTGCTCTCCTGGTAGCCACAGTGGCACACAGGTCCCAGTGGCAGCAGACTTGAGAGGATCTCTCAAGGTCCCTCCAGAAGCACTCAGCACATTGCTTGAGTTCAGACACGCAGTAGACAGCAACATCCTGGGGTGGCTGCAACAGTTACTGGGTTTTTCAGAACACTGCAGAAGAGCGTGACCATGATGGAGTCATTGTGTCACTGGTTACCACAAGAAGTAAAATATGGTAATTTAGTAAATTATCTGTACTCCAGGATAACCCAAACCACATTTTCATTTAGTGAATTTCCTGAAGTCTGTAATTGCTCCTCTCCAGCTTTATACGACAATAAACACTTTTGTTAGTAATGTAAAGGAAACAATCTGTATTTCAGTGTGCTTTTTGTTCTCTTCCAAGAGCCATCCACAGGGAGGAATTAGTCTGATCCAGAGTTAAACAGTACCCTAATTTGCAATAGTGCAATCCCACTCACTCTAGAAGCCTTTGATTTCTCTATCCATGCAAGGAAGACCAGAATAAATTCTTCAATGTGCCAGCCCTCTTCTTCTCTGTTCTTTCCACTGGTGTGGAAGAAATGGGGCTTGGAACTACTCTGGAAGTATAGGACCAAGAAGGGAAAGGTTAGAATCTCACCATAGCTGGGTATAACGTGATGGAATGCACAACAAGACAGCAGAGCAGCAAGATCCCAGGATGTAGCAAGCAAGGATCCACTCAGACACAACAACAGTGAGTGCAAAAATAACGGGGGAAAAAATAATAACCAAAAATAAAAATAAATAAAATAAATAAAAAAACACACCTGTATACCTTCAGAAGGCCTCAGCTATTCAGGGATCTCCAAAGAGATACTCTTTCCTCCACTGTCAACCCTTAAATGAGGTCTGGGAAAGGGTGGATCCTGGCTCCACCCCTTCCCATCACTCAGGTGAATTGCATGTACCTCAGCTCCTGAGGGGCTTGCCCTGCCTTCCTATCAGGTTCTCAATCACTGGTTTAAGCCATGACTTAGCATTTCCACTACAGTGGGACCCACACGAATATGAGTCTGGATGTGTCATGGTTTTATGACTTTTGTTATATTATTGATATTCCACATCATAACATCATGTAGTGTATTGGGAGTTAATGCTGTAGCTGTGTGGATGATCAATAGTTCTGAGTGTACCTGACTCAGAAGAGAGGAAGAACTACACTCCCCAGAGGACTTTGCAATGCTTTGTATTTTTATGTTTCCACTCAGGGGGAAAGATAAAAACTGTTTGCGGTCACAGGACCATCTCTCCTCCCTTCAGATCGAATTCAGCAGTGGGTGTTTGTTGCAGCCGTCCGCCTTCAGCATTTAGCATAAGGCCTTTGGTTTATTGGACACTCTCTCTTGCTCATTTTGTTTGATTCATTTAGCCTCAGTTCCGATTATATTGTGTTATATTGTGTTATTTTGCTTTTCTGATATCTTATTTAGTAAATTAGCTTTCCTTCTCAGATCGTTGCCGCTGTTTTGTTCCTAGGCCCATCTCCCTTCTTCTTTTTTTCCCTTTCTCCCTTGCCCGTCCCTGGGGTGTGGGCCCGTGGGTCCCCTACTTCAATTGTCACAGTACCGGGTCAAACCGTCCCACAGACCGCTGACAGGATGTTAAGAAGCATTCACTGGATGTCACAAGCTTTGTCTCCAACATCTTTTTCCACCTTGATGCACAAAGACACATTTATCAATAATTCAGCAAGGATTTTGCAGATCATTGACAGCATGCGCCTTTGTCCAGAAAAGCACAGTGTGTCATCGTTATTACCTATTCCTTTAGGTAGTGAAGCAGTTCACACAGTTAGATTTGTGTATCAATGTGGAGCTCCTTTGTTCAAAAAAAAGTCAGTTATACCTTAAGATCAAGTAGTACAATTACAAGCTAATTAAAAGCCTAATGTCTGATATCCTTAATGTAACATTTCCCTAAAAATATCCACTGCTACACAGTCTATGGAACACTATGTAAAATGCTACTAGGATTTCTGACGAACCACTAACATATCACAATAAAAACCTGTCAGTGTGCTTACATTGGGCTTTCAACTAACACTGATTCAACAGGATATCTTCTCTCCCATCCCATTGGATCCAAGGGCCAAATCCAGTCTCACATATTCCTGTTTACATTCCTGGTTTGTTCACTCATTGCTTCTAATTTTACTAACATCGCTTTCTATGGTGAGTGCTAACTGCAAATGCTTTTATAGGTACCACTAATGACTTCTCATCATCCCTCCCAAGTTTCCAACTGTACTTCTACATGTCGCTGTGGGACTGCATCCTCCATACAACCCAAGCAGCTCAGCTGTATTTATGGAAGTTTAAATTGCAGAACAGCCCAATAGAAGACTCTTTCCAAGATCAACGGAGGCATTCATTTTTGGTTCTAGGTTGCCTCTGTAGAAGAGCAACTGGGAAGCAAGCAGCACAAACAAAAGAGAAGAGAGACGATGAAATGGGTGAAGAGATCTCATGAAATGGAAGTTAGGAAAGGAAGATTCAGAGATGGAGACCAATGTAGAAAAGATGATCATTGTTTCCAATCACAGCTTTCTGAAGGAATCTGTTGGCAAATAAGCAAACACGGAGAAAAAGGAAACACAAAATTTGGTACTTTGTTCTTTTTTTTTAAGCTGACATGTCAGGGCCCTTGTGTGCAAGCCATTGTTGTCAGCAGCAACTCTCCATCTGTCTCAGATGCACACAGGGAAGAAACCACATTCATCATTATTGATTACTTTAGGTCTTGCATAGCTTTGTAATTGAAAGGCCAATGTCAGCATAAGACAATAGGTATGGTGAGACATTCCCTTGGCCTCTTTGTTTAGGCTCCACGGGTGCCTCAGGCACTTTGTGCATGTGTCTAAGCCAAACATCAGTCAGAAGCCTGCCATGTTCATGGGATACAAAAAGACGGTATCTCAGTGCGTGAGAGAATTTCACAGCCAGGGTCAAGTTTACTTTGAAGACTGTGCAGTGAGGGGAGAAATGCCCTGGATATTTAACAGCACAGAAGTCAGCACTGCTCATTTCTGGGTTCTCAAACCATGTTAAAAGCAGACATAGGAAACAGAGAGGTATTGCAGCTGGGATTTTTAGATTATGAATTCTCACCAGTACTGGAAATCACCTGTACTTACTGAAAGCCAGTGAGCAAAACTATTACTGCAAAGAAACTCCACAATAGTTAAGTCTATAGAACCATCCTGGGATACAAAAAGATGTGTAAAACTAAAACACCTTGTAAGAGATACACCACCAATTTTTGTTTTTGTTTTTGTTTTTTTTGTGCTGCCTGCTACAAGCAGACTGAGAACAGCTGTGGCAAGATTCACTGTATTGCAAAATGACAAAGAATCAAGGTTGAATGGTTCTACCCATTTATTCTCAAAATGACTGCAGGAAGTCATTCCATTTTGGAAAGGCAAAATGAGTGAGAAGTAGGAACAAGTATTTAGAAGCACATACTTAAATTAACCAAAGGTATTTCTTGCTGAAATTTATTTCTTTCCTTTGTTTTCTCATAATTCCATATAAAATTAAGCGCAGCACATATAACACTATTATTCATTATATAAATAAGTCTATCACATACAACACAATTTATCTTCATGACCAGTGAAGACTTTTAAACATTTCCTTCTTTTGGTTTTTGATTTTACTTGAAAATAAAATATGACGTTTTTCTATCTTGACATTTAAGCTTAGACAACACAAAGCTACAAATGAGATTCAATAGCAATAAACTCTAATAGATAACTCTATTTAAGAGCTCAGTTCTTTCTGCAGAGAACTACAAATCTAATTAGAAATATAGATCTAGCTCTTGTACATAGCTAGATCATCACCTGAGACTGTGTGTGTAGCTTGAGTGAGCTACCTACATAGAAATGGGCTATGACACTCCTTTAAGCATAGCCATTCCTTTTCAGGTTTTTTTGAAATGCTTCGCATTAGTATCATGGTGAAAATTTCTTGGAAGGAACAAGGACTCACAGGGTATCATTTAGATACTGGAATCTAAGACAGAAACCCATACCAAAACAAATCTCCCAAACCTGTCCTTACTTGGAAGTCTATAATCATAGGCATTTTTGCAACTATGCCTATGAAAAGCCATCTTGACTCCACAGGGCACCTCAGCACTCTGGGGTTTGCCAAGCTGTCATCTTCAAGTATGGTGAGTCTTTCAAGCTTTTCATTAGTAAATGAAAATGGTGGGAATATTTCTGGCCACTGGGTTAGATTTGTCCAGACTAATGTACTCTGAAGATGGCTCATGGCATGAGTTATGCCTACATCAACCATCTTTTTCTCAAGTAATTCCCAAGTATGGTTTGGGTGCTGTAGGGACCTTTCCCATTTAGCAGCATGCATGTACTCAGGCAGCAGTTTGCTATTATAGATAGATGTGGACTACCCTACACAATTTGACTTTAGTGCCCAAAACACCTTTAATCCATGTAATTTACTGATATAGATCTAGCTGAAGACAGCATAATACAGTATAACATTGGGCTTACCTAATATTCAGCAGTACTGACGTCAGTGCGCTGAAGCCACATTACAGTGCAGGAAGGAGTAGATCAATAGTCAGGGAAAGGAAGCAACAAAAGTGTCTGCATTAGCCTGTCATCTAGAGTGCTCCCATGGCTTGATGAGTGGTCTTTGGTTCTTGTTCCTGCTGAGTTGGTTGTGCATTTTTATCTAATGACTCTTTAACGGAAATACATTCCTCAGGAACTGGAACAGGAAAACAGCTGTAATTGTGTCACAGCAGACCAAGTTCTGTGAAGCTCTACTTGAAGGGGGGAATTTTTAATAACATTTATTGCTTCAGTCATTATAAAAAAAAGTAATTTAAATATATGTTTGAAACAAATATGGAGGAATTAATACTAAATGAATTTTTAACAATGGCAAACTTACAGGAATAATTAACCAGTTTGACTTGTATACAAGAATACAAAAGTTAGTATGCTCAAACTGGAGCTGGATAACATTTACAAGGTAATTCATACATTACCCAAAACACAGAGTCAAATCAACTGAGTCTAGTAATAAACTAATGTTGATTCAGCAAATATTAATTTCTCTTAAAAGGAGGAAATCATTTTTTATGACTGTCCAAAACTCAAGATAACTGTTCTATATATTTCATTCAAATATGCCAATACAGATTAGATTTATTTTTTAGAACATGGGTTCAAAGGTTTTTTTGGAAAGCATGAGAAGACTAAAATACGGTCCACGTAAGATCCCATTTCAATGTACTCACAAGTTTCTATCTGTACTAGTATCTGCTTCTAATTAATCATTGCCTTTTTATTTATTTTATTTTATTTTATTTTTTTTGCAATGTACTGCCCATTTCTTCCAGGATTATTTTTCTAGAATGTTGATCAAATCTGCAAAAGAGATAACTTCTGCACTCAAATATTCACATGTAACTTCAGCAGAAAATTGCATCTATTTTTATGGTATATTTTATTTCAGAGTCAGAAATGAACAAATATAATACCCTTATTCTAAATAGGCAAAGACTGTAAGTGTTAAAGATCCGAGAAAAAGACAAGGAGTGAGAATTAAGCTATTTGCAGACTGAGGTAATAACTAGTATGAGTGATGGAAAGGCAGAGTCAAATAAATAGAAGATCTTTCAGGACAACTGTAATAAAAAACAGGAGGGATCACAGCGTTTGCAACTCCAAAAATACAGCTACAGCAATATGACCATCTTTCAGTCAAAAATGTATTTGACATTTTCCTTTGTTTTCTTTTCACTTTCCTTTTCCTTTTCCTTTCCATTCCATTACATTCCGTTTTCCTTTCCTTTCCTTTCCATTCCATTACATTCCATTTNTTTGGTCAAAATTCAGATTGGAGCATGTTCACCAAAATTATGATTGTGTGTGTGATAAGATGCCGTGTGTTAGGTACAATATATATGTATACATATATATAACTTCTAACAGAGTATCTCTGATTTTAAGTCCCATGATAAAAGAGTAAGTGAAAGAATTTACTTTTTATACTGATTACCCACAATAGTGCAACAAAACTGTAATACAAATTTATGTGAGGTATTCCGATGTAAAAACAGAAGACATCTCTAGCTATATTCCAAGATAATTCAGTAACTGCCAGTCAGGATAATATAATTGATTTTGCTGAGTTTACTTCATGCTAAAATTGAAGAACTTTATCTTCACAGAATTTTTTTTTTCACTTGTATTGGAAATAATGTTTTGCCTATCCTGAGAAAAATAAAACAACTCTTTCAATAAAAACATTACTTGTTTTTTACCACTGAGCTACCATGAGTTCTGAAACATATATACATATATATATATATATCCCTTCTCAAGCTTTTAAAGCTATTATATTGATTACTACATAAAACTACTCAGTCATTTCAACTGTCACTGTCTTTTGACAGTTCTGCAACTTAAAATAATACTTAAAATAACCTCCAGCTTGACCCTTGTAAGCCATCCAAACATTCTTGATAGAAGTACTATTTAACCATCAATGATTTTTAGGCATACTTACATACCTGAAAACTGAAAGCCAGTATCTCCTTTGGGAAGATTAAATTCCATTTCCCACACAGTATTTTTTAACATTTTTAAATTTTGAAAACAAATCAGTCATTAACTGAAGAACATTTTCTACTGTTTATGAAAAGAACACACCAAGAAAGCACCAAACTAGAATTAGTACTTGGATTCCTCATCTTTTTGAACTCCATAATGACAGATCCTTTATTCAGGAGTACAGATATTATATAAAAATCTCAAAAGGATCCTGAAGAAACAGTTGCAGGAGTAGATGCAGCCTAAAGGTGGGAGGTAACATACCACATGATGGAAGGGATAATCTGCTTTTTAGAACAGTAGCATTAAGCTTTTAACAGGTCCTGGAGAAAACAAGAAAAGTTGAAGGGTGAATCACAGTAGGGCAAGGAGAAAGGAGTTCATCTGAAACGCTGAATTTTTTCTTGACATAAACAGAAGAACTATACATACAATATTAGATGACAAGCGCTCATAACACGCTTCCAACTTGACTAAGAAACAATGAAAAAAGCATTTTAGAGTTGGTCCTGTGTGTTGTGATTTAACGGGAAGGGAGTGGCCCTTTCCAGTGCAGCAGTCTGGATCTGGGGCCGTAGTGCAAGGGAGGCTGGCAAGGGTTGCAGACTGATGTCATTGCTGCCTGACAGCAATTTCCTGGCTCTGCTTGGTATTTCTCTTGGTGTTTCCCGCTGGACCGACTGTGTTCCATTTGTCAGCATGCCCTGAATTGTGCAGCAGCAAAGTTATGTAAAATTAATTTTCTGATACCATGTTTAACCTTAGAGTGTACCAGCCTGGATGTCCCAGTTTGCCATATTCTATTGCTATTGCTCATATTATTCTTCCCCTCCATGAGCTGGAGGGGAAGAAGACCAGTGTGGATGAACTGGGAACTTTTGTTGAGACTCGGGGAGAAAAAGAGAGTCTATGTCCTCTGGAAGATGGGACAGGTTACTTGGGGAGACTACAGAGAACTTGCCAAAATTTGCAGGCAGGAAGTTAGAAATGTAAAAGTCCAGCTCGAACTTAGACTGGCTACTGAAGTAAAGGAGAACAGAAAATCCTTTTACAAATATATTAACAGTAAGAGAAGAACTAAGGATAATTTCTCTCCTTTACTTGATGCGGCAGGGAATGTAACCACGGAGGATAAGGAAAAGGCTGAGGTTCTCAATGCCTTCTTCACATCTGTCTTTAATAGACAGAGCAGTTATCCTCAGGGTACTTTTTGCCCTGACCTGGAAGTCTGGGACGGAGCGCATAATGCATCCCCTATGATCCAAGCAGAGACAGTCAGAGACCTGCTCCTCCATCTGAACTGCCACAAGTCCATGGGACCAGAAGGGAT
>VXAB01002284.1:234090-247686 GCA_013399175.1 Odontophorus gujanensis
CTGAGGGAGCTGGGATTGTTTAGTCTGGAGAAAAGGAGGCTCAGAGGAGACCTTATTGCACTCTACCACTTCCTGAAGGGGGGTTGTGGTATGGAGGGGGTTGGCCTCTTCTCCCATTTTACTAGTGACAGGACGAGAGGCAATGGCCACAAGTTGCACCGGGGAAGATTTAGATTAGATTTGAGGAAAAACTTTTTCTCTGAAAGAGTGGTCAGGCACTGGAATGGCCTGCCTAGGGAGGTGGTTGAGGCACCATCCCTAGCGCTGTTCAAGAAGCGTTTAGATGAGGTGCTAAGGGATTTGATTTAGTAGCTTAGTGGGTAGGGATGGTGATAGGAGGATGGTTGGACTAGATGATCTTGTAGGTCCTTTCCAACCTAACGCATCTATGAATCTATGAATCTATTATGTAATTATTATATTTCTAGACCATATGAGTAAATCTAAGATATTTTCAAATACTATAATTAATCATTTTATGCCTGGATGTCAAACTCTTTTACAGAAAAAGGGGCTAACCAAAAGCTTTGTTCCAATTGGAGCCTAAAGAATAAGAACAACTCGTGTCAGAATATCACAGCTTCATCCATCTGCTCTGAACTCAGAAATATTCTGGGACAGCCATGACCATGTGTTTATTGGTAGGACAACACTGCAACTTTTCTAACTGTGTGCCATGTAAGACATTGGATCAGAATGAAGATTTCCATAAAAATTATCTGGAATGGCAAAACCAGGATACGAACTTCAGGAAAACTTAAGAGTTATTGTACACCTTTGTTAACCTTCTAGCAGAAATTGTTTTTCTCTAGTTCAAAACTCCCATGTCTCTTGAAAGGAAAAAATCTCAAGGTTGAGTCCTAAGTGCACTAGGAAGATGTCCTCCTGAGACAGATGTTATGAGAGAGAACCATTCTTCAATTTTCCTCTCATACTGAAGTATTTAGATGATAAAGTGAAAAAGTAAAGCTATCAGATTTACATACACTGTTACTTTAAATATGTTTACTTGTGCATTTAATGCCAGCCACACCTCACTGAGTAAGACAGGACAGTTCCCTTCATGCTTTCCAAGTCCTGCAAAGTCATCATAGCTCCTAGCAAAGGATAAACAATCCCAAACAATGAGTCCTGATGACACAAGTAGAACAAAAGAGCTTGTCATTTTTAACCACAAGCTAAACACGCTTTTGTTTATTACTAATAACAAAGACATAAAGGAGTAAGAAGATAACATTTGATCCAATAAGACATCATTTCCATTTATTCTTCTCCATGTGAAGATGGAGTATTTATGTACACTGGGACTTGACAACAAGCATGAGACAGGGTGTAGTGTTATTTCTCTGTGCTGCTCTCCTACATACACTAATTTACTTGTTTGCAAGTGAATGTAAAACTGGCAATCTGCAGTCAGAGCAGCTTCCCATGGGCAAACTGAACTGTACAGGCAGCCCTAGCCCTGTGTCATAGTTCAGACATGGAGGCCTGGCTAACAAGTTCCTACTTCTTTGCTACCCATCGTCTCTGCTACACCAATTAAAGTCACTGTTTAAACCTGGACCCCAGCTTCTAAAGAGTTCTCTTCGTATAAATCCATTCACACCTCTGAGGCAGTTTTCTACTTGAGGGGAGATCAGGATGCTGAGACACATTTTGCATGTACAGCACAGGACTGTGTTTGTGCTGAAACTTTTTAAAAGGATGGATGCAGACAATGTCTTTTAATATGTAGATGGCCAATGACAACATATGTCTAATTCAAAAGTAGAGATGTTTGAAAGTTTTGGGTTACTGATTTGAAATGTGTACTTACATATCTAGTTGTAGATGGCCCATAGTGAAACTCTAGAGGCAGGTAAGTATAGAGGTTTTACTCAATTACATCATTTTACCTCAGTGTGTATTGAGACAGAGCAAAAATATTGCTGTTACTGCTACAGAGGCAAGTTAATTCAGCTTTGGGTGGGAGTGATTGAGTTTGGCAAGAATTCTATTACTGATGAGTTAGAGGACTTTAAACTGTGTAAATTATCCCAGATTGCAATCCTGTAGTTTAATTGCTCCATTCTCCATCCTCAGGCTCCATTGCAGCAGAGTTAACAATGAAGATGGAAAATACAAATCAGAATTTGCAGATTTCTCTGCAACATGTTAGCATAATAGCTAGTAATACTTTCAGTAGCTCATGTGTAACACTGTTTTTTTTAGAATTGATTCTCATCTACAGAAGCCTTATTTCTCAGGCCTCCAGTAGGAAGCCAGCTTGTATTCATTGTACATCAAAGGTAATGCTGGATAGAGCTGGACTGCTAAAATGTTTGTGGTGGCTGGAAAGCAAATGGATTGAGAATGTTCATTTCTTTCAGTTTTGTTTTTATAAGCAGGAGGAATACTCTTCAGTCTACAAGCGCTGCCAAGCAGTGGAGCTTCAGCTGTCCACAGATACTTGAAGGAGCAGTGCCCTCATGGAGCTCTCCTGGCACACAGCCACTGCATGACCACTGCAGCTGTACTGGCACGAGTTGTTGGCTAATTCAATCCCTACTAAGAAAGTGAGGCCGTCATTGCTAATACCACCCAATCGCTCTGAATACAGCTGTCAAGCCAGCACAGTCCCATCCCTCGTGGAGTCCCTCAGCCTGCCTGTGAATTTCTGCTGGAGTTCCTCCTCTGGGCTTCCTGGACTGTGGGGAGCATGCCTTGCAGCTGTTTCTCAGATGAAGATTTTGGCATTTGGTTTCTGAGCTCAGGAGGATTGCCTGCCTCAGCCTAAAACAGTCACTGTGGAATCACAACAACATACAGTGCAGGCATGGATAGTTACCATGAGATAAGGTAGGAAGGTGACTCAGCATATTGGCTCTTGAGGCAGTGTACACACTTTTCATCCATGGTTAATGGAAAGAAGCTACTCCACTCAAATGGAGACAATCAAACATTGATTGTCTTTGCATTCACTGGGAGGTATGACATGCAGAAGCAATTATTGTTGGGGTAGCCCACATGATGAGCCACCACAGCCTGCCCCACTACTAAGGAACAGACTTTTCTGGCCCTGCCCTAACTGCACAGCAAGGGGCAGATAGGTTTTAGTCTACTACCCAAGATCATTCTCATTATTTAAAATGCAGAACTCTGAAATCACTGTGGTGATCAATACAGTACAACTGAACAAACTAAATACATATCTATTCCAGATGAGTAAACTTGAAAATGTCCCTTGTGACCTTTTTGAAATGCCATTCTTTGTCACTGTCAAGTAGAATTCCAAGCAGCTTAATCAGAAGATGATTTGGAGTGTTGATGGATGTGTTCAGGGGTTCAGCACAAGCTGAACAATGTTCTTAAAGATTCCTAGATGTCTGACCAACTGAGAAGGTCATTCCCCTTCACCACATTAGCCTCATCATATTTTAAAAAGTTGCAAGTGACTTTCAGTTTTATTCCACTCCAGTAGCACACATTTCATCTTGTCATGCAAAACACAAGAGGGAAGGCAAGTGAGACAGAAAGGGAGAGGAGTGAATTTTCTCCAGATGCCTAAGTGCAGAGGTAGATTATGCTTGTAGTGCCCAATGGGACGTGACCCAGCAGATCATTTGGGTTAAGCAGCTTAACAGGTGGTTGATCAGTGGTGATGTCAAGTCAACATTGCACTAGAGATTTCAGCTCGTTCTTGCACATACAGGTGTCACAGTTAGGCCCTGCCATCTCAGGAGGTAGTCTTGAGCCTAAGCATTCTTCATTTATCAAAGATAACTAGCAGAAACTGTGAAATGAAAATTAGAACATAATTGCTGTAACAGCCCTTCCTATAGACAAATCACATATGAAAACATTTATCTGTCCTCACTGGTTGGAAAGAACAAAGCCAGTTGAAGTCCTGGCTTTAGCCCACACCTAAATAGCCGCAAGTGCTTTTCTTCTCAGCCAACCATCAGACCCAAAAAACTTGACAGCACACATGATGATGCACCAAGCAGAGGTTCTACATCAGACATTTCCCCCTAAATCTAACTGAAGCACATGCACATCCCCTCACTAAGATGCCTTTGGTACCCTGAGCTTCAGGCCTGAGTGCTGAGGAATCCATCAATGCACACCTGAGACAGTCATATCACTCAGCACTCCCAGACAGGCCATTGGGACACTTGGAATAAGCAGTCCATGATCAAGCCACTGCAGCTACCCTCTATGCATGTGTGTTTGGGAAGCTTTGTCTGTGGAAGAGGTGAGTGCCCCCTCCATGCTACAACTGCTGTTATGAAATGTTTATGGTTTTATTTTTAAACAGGATGGGGCTTAGTGAGTCTCTTTTTAGCCCATATTTCTCCAGGCTGAGGCCAGGTACTTCAGGCTCCAGCAGGGAATTTGCAATACAACGTGGTTTCAAAGGTGTTTTCTTTTTTCTTTTGATTCATTTCTAAGTCTCAGATTTGTTCAGCACTTAACAACCTAGGAGACAATACAGGCTTCTCAGCTGATGTTATCAAAGGCAGACAGAGAAACAATTAACCTAGAACACTGGGAGCAACACTATTTAAAGATAATGTTAAGAGGAATTTGCCACATGAATTCTGTCAATCAGTAATTACACAGAAAAGAAACTCCGGGAGTTATGCTTGTGTCTTCCGTTTAAAGCAGATTACTCTCGTACAGCAAGCTCTCCTTCTGCTTTGCAACTGTAATAAATTACATATTCAGTTGAATATAAATCAGGAAGAAAAAACTGTTTTTCTGAGTTTTTATCTGCATGGAGACAGAAGGAGAAGTCATGACAGAAAGTAAAAATGCACCATGCTATAAAAGCCCCGGTAGATCCTTCTTTAGAAAAACATATGATTCAGTACTGTAGATTAGAACACATTTACCACTTAGAATCTCATTTGGGGCTACTGGCTCCCAAAAACAGCAGCAATTTTGCTGAGCCGGAGAGGAAGAAAAAGGCTAGAGAATAATCATAGAATCATAGAATGTCCTGGGTTGAAAAGGATCTCAAAGTTCATCTAGTTTCAACCCTCCAGCCATGGGCAGAGCTGACAACCACTAGAGCAGGCTTCCCAGAGCCACATCCAGCCTTGCCTTGAATGCCTCCAGGGATGGGGCATCCACAACCTCTCTGGGCAACCTGTTCCAGTGCATCACCACTCTGAGTGAAAAACTTCCACCTAATATCTAACCTAAATCTCCCGTCTTACTTAAAAACCATTCCCCCTTATCCTATCACTATCAGCTCGTGTAAACAGTCATGCTCCCTTCAAATACTGGAAGGCCACAATGAGGTCTCCCTGGAGTCTTCTCTTCTCCAAGCTATACAAGCCCAGTTCCCTCAACCTATCCTCATAGGAGAGGTGCTCCAGCCCTCTGATCATTATAGTGGCCCTCCTCTGGACCTGTTCCAAGAGTTCTGTGTCTTTCTTGTGCTGGGGGCCTCAGGCCTGGTTGCAGTACTCCAGATGGGGCCTCGCAAGAGCTGAGTACAGGGGGACAATCCCCTCCCTCTCCCTGCTGGCCACCCCTTTTTTAATGCAACCCAGGATATAGTTGACCCTCCAGGCTGCAAGCATGCACTGCTGACTCATGTCCAGCTACTCATCCAGCAGAACTCCCAAGTCCTTCTCTATAAGGCTGTTCTCCAGGAGTTCTTCCTCCAGTCTGTATAAATACCTGGAATTGCCCTGACTCAAGTGCAGCACCTTGCACTTGGCCTTGTTGAACCTCATTAGGTTCACACAGGTCCACTTCTCCAGCCTGGCCAGGTCCCTCTGGATGGCTTCCAGTGTATCAACTGAACCACTCATCTTGGTGTCATCCGTAACCTTGCTGTGGGTTGCACTTGATTCCATCATCTATGTCATTCATTAAGATGTTGAAGCCCACTGGTCCCAAGACCAACACCTGGGGGACACCACTCATGACTGGCCTCCACCCAGACACAGAACCACTGACCTTTGGCTGCAACCACCCATCCAGTTCTTAATCCATCAAAAAGTCCATCCTTCAAATCCATACTTCTTCAATTTAGAGAGAAGAATGTGGTGAAGGACCATGACAAAGGCTTTGCAGAAGCCCAGGTAGATGAAATCCACCACCCTTCTCCTGTGCACTGTTGCCATCACTCCACCATAGAAGGCCATCAGATTGGTCAGGCAGATCTGCCCTTGGTGAAGTCATGTTGGCTGTCTCAGATCACCTCTTGGTCTCGTATGTGCCTTAACATGGTAACCAGGAGGATCTGTTCCATGATCTTCTCAGGTACAGAGGTGAGGCTCACCAGCCTATAGTACCCTCCTTTAACCCTTTCTTAAAAATGGGAGTAATATTTTCCTTTTACCAGTCACCGGAGATTTCACCTAACAGTCATGATTTTTCAAATATGATGATGAGTGGCTTGGCAACCACATCAGCCATCTCTCTCAGAACCCTGGGATGCATATCATCCAGCCCCATGGACTTGCATACATTCAGTTTCATAAGGAGGTCTCTGACTAGTAAAGATAACGATCAACTTCTGAAGGCAGATGAACTTCTTAAGAAAGCGTTAATTATGGGGAAAATAAGCTTTTAGAATGAGCATATACATAATGAATTGTAGGTATTTTACTAGTAGAAAAAAAAAAAAAGAATTGTATAGTTTGTGCTGTTTTCATGGTCCACGCCTGTTATCTATGTAAATTATCAAATATGGGGAAAAATCAGTTCTTTTTGAACTGCAAATCCAAATATAAAGAAGCCTTTAATCAGTGAGCAACACGTGAAGGGATGACCTTTCCTAAGTGCATGGAGAGTACTCATGTTTTCTCTGTTGGATACTTGCTTAAAAGACTTTTTGTGCACAGGCTTCTTTGCATTTACATTGAGAACAAGTCTTGAAGAGCTTACTTTCAAACATACACTGGGACTGGTTATCCTCTTAAATGGTGCAGCTAGCTCTCAACACTTCAGATTTGCATGGAACATGGTAGGGCTGTGTGCAGCAAGAGCACAGAACATTCTAGTTCAATGATGTAGTACATAAGAGAATTCTGTATCTATTCTGTCTTCAAAACAACACTGCCGACCTAATACATTTCAAAAGGACTAAGAGAAATGGAGAGTGCTTTTTATTCACTTGTGAATTAAAAAAAAAAAAAGGGGAAAGTCATTTTTCCAAACACCACATAAACTGCTTTCAAACTTTTACAAACAGATAATGTATGAGAACACATAAAACAAATGAACAAATGAAATCTGAGTTCTCCCTTTTCTTCTCAAACTCAGAGAAAAAAAAAGAAAAAGGAAAACAAATTGTTCTTACCAATCAGTGGCTCATTATCAATCCTTTTCTGTGCATTTTCAGAGTCAGTGGAAAAGTCAGGTTAAATTAAACTGCTTGCAATCAGTGGAAAGTCCAGAGTTGTTATGGGGCTGTTACAGACAAAGAGAAATGTATCACATTAAAGAAATCCACCTTTGTTCTCTGAGACTGCAAGATTTACTCAAAAAACATTAAGGTAGATTTCATCTATTTAAATAACTGCACTGCACATGATTTCCTATCATACTGGTACCACTGCACATTAACTATAGGAAAAACACAATTCTCTAAACCATCACTAGAGCACATATTGAGTTGATTAAAGAATGGATAATTTTCACAGATCTTTAAAAAGTGGTGGGGAAGCTGCAAATGGGAAATCGTCATTTTCAGGATGGGGAATCATCTAACAGATGAAATACACAGGTATGACAGTCCAAAATAACAGATGAAATACACAGGTATGACAAAGGTTAGAAGAGCAGCCAGTGCAATTTGTCTGCCTTGGTACACTATGCCCATTCAAGCAAAATATGTTTTCAAAACAAAAGTTCCGGCAGCTTGGAAGAAAGAACGTGGATTGAAGCTCCACAATGGGAACTGCCTCGGGGCTCCACTAGACAGCTAATTGAGAAGAACAGTTCATACTTAAGAGCATAAAAGACCGCTGGATGAAGAAATAGGGAAATAATACTGAGTGGCAAGGAGATGGTGCTTTCTGTGCATATGTCATCAGTGAGCTCATTCCTGGAATTCGATGTCCTTTTGGGGAATCCACACTACAAAACAGGAGGTCAAAAGTTTGAAAAGGGCTCAGGGGAGAATGGTTAAAGCAGACAAATACAACTCTTAGGTGGAGACTAGAGAAAATCTATTTGAGATTATCAAAGAGGTTAAGAAATTACTTGATTATAGCCTACTTGCATTTAGAGTGGGGCAGAGATTTAAAAAAACAAATGGCGAAAGAGACACAGTAGTTGGAAGCTGAAATTCATCCTTCAACTAAAATTCAGTGAAGATAACAAAGAATCAGTAACCACTGATCGTCAGAAGTACATTTTCCATCACATGAATGNCAAAATGTGTTTTCAAAACAAAAGTTCCGGCAGCTTGGAAGAAAGAACGTGGATTGAAGCTCCACAATGGGAACTGCCTCGGGGCTCCACTAGACAGCTAATTGAGAAGAACAGTTCATACTTAAGAGCATAAAAGACCGCTGGATGAAGAAATAGGGAAATAATACTGAGTGGCAAGGAGATGGTGCTTTCTGTGCATATGTCATCAGTGAGCTCATTCCTGGAATTCGATGTCCTTTTGGGGAATCCACACTACAAAACAGGAGGTCAAAAGTTTGAAAAGGGCTCAGGGGAGAATGGTTAAAGCAGACAAATACAACTCTTAGGTGAAGACTAGAGAAAATCTATTTGAGATTATCAAAGAGGTTAAGAAATTACTTGATTATAGCCTACTTGCATTTAGAGTGGGGCAGAGATTTAAAAAAACAAATGGCGAAAGAGACACAGTAGTTGGAAGCTGAAATTCATCCTTCAACTAAAATTCAGTGAAGATAACAAAGAATCAGTAACCACTGATCGTCAGAAGTACATTTTCCATCACATGAATGCACTTCACTTCGGAGGAATAATGTGAAGGTGGGATTCAGTTTTCCCAGCTTCGCCACCTGTGAAGCATAGCTTTGCTGAAATATATGAGCTCCAGAAATAGGCTTCTGCTTGTCCCTTAGCTATCTCTCTGGCCCCACTTTGGACCTCTCCAAGGAGCTTTCCCCAAAAACGTACACACACACGCATGCACTCACCATGGATGGTTCATTTTCACACACATGTACACTCCAGTATTCTGCAGTATCATCAGCAGAGAACTTGGTATGCTTTCTCTAATGGTGATGGAATGATGGAAATCTACCTCATTTTAGGAACAATTACACAGAATATATAAATGCAATGCTTCTACTCTCAGACAGCCTAGCTTCCCTTATCTCTGTTCATAGTAACACTTTACCAAATGTTTTATTTTGCACTTTTCACAGTTTTAGCTTGTTGCAGATAATATTCTAATTCTGTCCACCTCCTTAGAATCACTCTGTAAGTCAGTCAGGCACAACAAATTTGGGACCATTTCAAGTGCTAAATAAAAAAAGTCTTTGCAGCGAGAAATCACACTATAAAAAGTACTGACTGATCATATACTATATGTTCCTTTTTACAAATGTTTATACAGCAGTTAATGGAAGGTATTCTGCTCTTTTGTTTTTAAAATTTTTCGAAAATAGATATAAAAAAATCAACATTTTCCTTCAACACACTACAGAAGTGTGCAATCCAAACTTCTTATGTAGTTTCTGAACACGTAATAAATGTTAAACTGCATCATAAACAAATGGAGTGGAAATATTTTTTAGTTCATTCAACAGTTTTCATAATACTTTTCCCTGGCTTTTGGTGAGGTAGAAACAGACTCTGTAATCTGTTTTTCATCTGCCAAAGAAAGGGAAGATATTTATTTTTCGTCTGAATCAAATTGATACTTTTCACTTTCGGTTTTTTTGCTTTTTATTAGCTGAAGAAAATGAGGAGGTAATAAAAAAGAGGAAAGAAGATACGGAGCTTTCAGTATAGTTTCAGCACATAGTATTCAAAAAAGAAGAAGGGAATAAAGCTAATGCAATTTTGTATGTAGAAGTTTTCACAGCCATTACACTGAAAGTTTAAACAAAATGTGAACTTCCTGCAAAAAGCCTACTATCATCAAAACTCTACTCCCACAGACAAAATATTAGGTAAAAAGAAAGATTTATTACAAATTTTCTTCGCTCAGGTGCAATTGTAATGTGAAGTGGTGAGGAATTGTGTCTAGGTAGTTAACAGGGAATGAGGGGAGTTCAGTCTGAAAGAAGGTAAAACTAACAAAAATGACTTTGAATCTTCCACCTCAGACTCTACTTGCGGAATGGGTAAATCAGAAAAAATCTTCTATTTGACTTCTCATGTAAGATTAGATAGGGATGAGACAAACAATATGAATATAAAATTGTAATTGGATGGGATTGCTTGAATCAACGTAACTGCACTTAAAAGAATGCTCTTCAGCTCAAAACCACCTCTGGACACACACAGTATTTTAGCCACACGTAATATGATTTTATAGCAATTAATGTTTTGTGTATCTTAGAATGTCTACTTAGAAGACAGTCTAAAAAAATTGTGTAATCTTTGTGATTTAACAAGAGAGCATGAGGCATCATGTCTGGCTGTTTAAAATTGCATATAACATATATTTAGTAATGTGTATGACAAAAATTCGTGGGTTATATAGTACTAAACATTACTTAAAACATTTTATGTTATACCTAGGTCAAGCAGAAAGAAATACCTCCTATTTATTTACAACAGAAACAAAGAGCCTTGTAACACTGTTCGACGGACTATTTTGCAACACAGTCACCACCAATAGCTATGCATGCTCACCAGTGATAAACAACAGACTCATAAAAACCTGCAGCAGCAGAGGTGAACCACTGTCACTGCCACCACTGCTGAAATGCACCACTCACCCCTCACTTTGCCCACATTCACTGTTTGGTCTTTGGAAACATTCATCAAGCACCAATGAATGCCAGTGGGTGCCATTTTTTCCACATGGAGAAGTTCAGTTCCATCCCTTTGCTTCATCCACCCTTCCATGTCAGGTACCATTGTGTCAGACTGCCCCCCTGCTGCCATCTGACTCATGGCAACAACATGTAACGATATTGGTGGGAATGTTCAGCCTCTACAGCCATAACACCAATATCCAACTCTGTCATTGTGGGCCAACATCATAAAATAGGAGGTACTACTTTTGGAGCATCCCTTAAATGTTATACGATATATTATTTATCTATTGAGAACTCTGTGGCAGGGACATGGATAATCTTTTTGGATAGTATCAAGGCTGCTTGTCCTTTGATAAATATAAAAAAAAAAGTTATTAAAGATCTTCAAATGAGCCAAAGCCTCTTGAAGTAAAACTGTAATTTCATGTCAGAAGGCTTCTTAAAACAATTTTTCTTTGAAAAATGCAAGGATAAAGAGAATAGATTTAATGGTTTGTAGATTTTTAAATGTAAACAAACAATTTTTGATACTTTCTTTTTATCCAACTCTTGGATGCTCATCAGTACTCCCAAGAGCTCCATGAATATTCACCACCAGTCATGTATGTCTGACCTGTATGCACTTTACTGTACCATCATTAGTTTCTGTAGGCATATCATCTTTATCTCAGGTGGCCATTAATCCAGAAGTTACTGATGTGAAATCATAGGAATTGAAACTTGCTCTCTGGGTAAGCACAGGGCTCTTAATCTTCTGGCTGACATGCATTGTCCTGTAATTGTTCCTCCAAGAGATGATGGTCCATCTTGCACGTCTATACATTTGGATATATAATTGCTGGCTTGTCAGTATAATGGGCGAGGACACTGGAATTTGTGTTACTAATAATTTAAAGCGATAGGTAGGATAACCATTCGTATTATGGATAGTAAAAGTCATCACAAAATAAATTAATTGCCAGAGGTGGATGGCTGTCAGAGCTGATAGGAAAATTTTATTCCATTTGTGTTATGGCATATACATACAATAATAGAGAAATCACTTGCCTGAATCAGCCTGCAGATTCCTATTTACAGCACTGTAGAGTGTTGTATAATGCAGACCATGTTTTGAGACGAATAATCATTAAGTGTTCACTCATAGCAACAAAGCTCAAATTCACAGTCATAGAGATATAAAAATCTAAAAATAGCAAATGTATTTCCTATAGTCACCAGTAACTGACATAGGTAGCATCTTTAATTTTGTTATATCTATATCTGATATACAGGAAATTGTCTCTTCTGAGCAGGGAACACTCCACACAGTATTCATGTCCACAGTTCATGATCAGTTCTGCTAATAGGAAGATTGGTTTCCTATGAAGACATAGCCTTTGTTCCTTTATTCCACCATCACTGATGCAATAGCCCAATTCAGCCTCTAAAACACTTGCTGCTGTCTCCCCTTTATCAACTCAAGAAAAATGTTTGTGCATGTGCTAGCCAGCACATCACATGTGCTAGCCAGCACAACCCTGGGCATATGCTGATGGGTCAGCTGCTACCACCAAGGAGAGTATTGGATGGCTGAGCTATACCTGCCCCTCCTGCAGCAACACAGACCTATCTAACCTCGTCCCAGGTAACATGCACAAAAATAGGACCAGCCAAAAATTTCATAACCTACAAGGAAATGAATGGCAGAGAATTGGACAGACAGATGCTGTGTTAACACAAGTCACATTTCCCTCAAAAATCACATCAGTAGTTTCATGGAAGTGGAAAAAAAAGGAACAAAAATTGTTCCTCAGGTGCAGTTTGCGCTGCTGTGTAAGACACCTACAGACATTCCTCTGTTCAGTTTGCCAAAATGGAGACCCAGAGGTAATATGGATAGTGAATAAATGCTCTCAGAAAGGAAAAATACAATTTTCTAATGTAGAAAAATAAACTGAAACCAGCAGTTTCGAGTCATCAAGATAAATACATCTTAAGAAGTACGTACATTCTTTAACAATTAATATGATCAACTTCTGGCATGCAGGGAGCAAGTTTTGGGTTTACATTCCTCTGTGTGCTCAGATGGAGGACCAGTAACTTTAATGTGGGTTGAAATTTGGTCAGGGACACCATGCTAGGCTCAGAGTAAAGACAGCCTAAGTAATAATTTTGACTCCACATCACTGAAAATGTCACTTTGGATAATCACTGGATCTTTTTTACTTTAAAAGTCATTGAGTAAGAAATTAAATGCCAAGTTAACGACTTCTGAAATCAATATACCTGGTGTAACTGACAAACCTGTAGTTATTAGTACAGGAGACAGCAGTACACACAGTCACTGAACTATAATAGTAAATCTTTCTCTCATTCTCCCTTCCTGCTGAAATATCATTTACAAGGATTCATGAAATGACAAATATATTAAAAGCCTAAAGCTTTGGTCACATTATCCATAGAAAGGCTCTCACAAAGGTCAGAGTGAAGATTGCAAGAATGCCAATATAAGAGCATATGTTTCTGTTGGAACAAATCGTAACGCTTGCAACAGCAATAAAACTGCAGTGATTAGAAACTGTGGCATAAAACACAGTCATACATTTTTTTCATGAGAGCAAAGCTAGGAATATTTGGGCCCAAACTGATGAAAACAATTCTTTGTTTAAATAGGAAGGAAGCTTGGGAAAAAAAAAAAAAA
>VXAB01002284.1:254829-298728 GCA_013399175.1 Odontophorus gujanensis
ATCCATGCTTATTTTAAATCAGCCATAATGTTTGAATTCAAGGAGAGACGGGAAGAGAACTTATAAGTAACATCTCTGAAGAGAAGGATGTTAAAGAGAAAGTACATTACTTATCAAGTGCAGATGCTGGCATCTGAAACGTGTACAACTCATGGCATTAGATCGAGTATTCATTGTGCATATTCCATTTTCCTATTTTCCCTTTCGTGCTTGTCTTGTTCCTACAGCTGGGGCCCAAAGGGTGCCTCACACACCCACATGGGCACACTGCATCCTCTCCTGTTCCTGGAAGGCTCAGCTCATGGCACTGCTCCTAAGCAGGGACTGCAGCTCTCTGCCAGCACTGAAATGAAGGAGGAAGGCTTGCACAGATGGGCTCCCTCCTCAACCGGGTAGCAAATAGCCAAAAAGCAGCCAGAAAGCTTTTCTTAAAACCCCTCTCAGCTGTGATTTGCTGTTTGACCCACACACAAATAGCTAGCTCCCCTCTGAGCTCCAGAGTCCCAGGGAGGGCTCCAAAAGCAAGACTTTGGGCTTTACACAAGGGTACAAACAAGTGTGCACTTAATGTAGACATAACCTCCATCAGCCTGAAACACTGCAGAGAGCTCTACCTCACATTACCTGAATAAGCTGTGGAGTAAACCAAGAGGTTTGTGATTCATTGCTGGTTCTGCCACTGCCCTACTGAGAGACATTTTTCACTCTCTGTGCTACAGTTGTCTCCATCTGCAGGGTACTATTACTATTTACCTTTCATTGCATATAAAAATCTTCTATTGTGCATTTAAAGAATCAAACGCGGGCAGGATTCCCTTTCTGCGGCCACATTCTTTCTCCCTTTAAAAGCACTGTAAAGTATCTAACATCACACACACTTCACATTGTAACTTAGGTGGAATCCCTACAGACATCTGCCTTCTCTTTTGTATGGGCGGAGCATAGGCTTTATCCTTGTGAAACATCAGGATCTGATGGATACAAATGTATTTGTTTTCAGAACCTGCACACTAGTGCACTACCCAGATGTTATTTACAGTAATCAGGAATCAATGGGAACTTTTTAGAGCTTATAAAGAAATTAATAGCCATAGTTTGTAACTGGAAGAAAATATTAATGTCATCTTGGAAAACAGTTTTACTTTCCTCTGTATTCTAAAGAATCAGATAATAGCAAGCACCAAAATAATCAGTTTTATTAGATCATCTTGATAGTATGAAGGTTAAAACCCAATTGTGTTTTTATAGCACTGATGGGAAAATCTTGAAATTAAGCCACAAAATATTCAACTGCTTTCTTTTGGTCTATTTCACAGAATCATTCTTAAGCATCAGTTTTTTGGAAACTGAAACTTGCTTTTCTTTGAACTTATTTTCAGCGGTGAGGATGCATGAAGTTGAAGGAAAGACAGATGGAACTTCTCGAAATGAGAAGGTTATTGCTCACCAAACATGTTTTCACATGAGAGACATTTTACGTTTTCTGGCTGAGAGTTAGAAGCAACCATAAATATACAATAAGCCAGTCACTGTTGTTCAGTGACACTTCTGTTAATTTGCATAGGGTCTATCTAATGATGTTAGTCTATAAAACATGAAGATTATATCTCTTGAATCACTATCTGTTCTGAAAATGACTCATAGTTCCAAAAGGTTGGTTTAAACTTAAACAAAAGCAAGAAAGTACAAGAGAAATATTATGAACCCATTTACATTATTTTTGCTTTTCACTGTGTATTTTTAGTGAAACTTTTGTTCCAGCAAAATCTCAGACTGTCCCCAAGGCTTTGCATAAAGCCCTGAGTCTTTGTTCCTCGAGACTGTGTTCAAGCTTCCAGAAAATTCTTTTAAAAACCTGATGTCTTTTTTTTTTTTTTAATATATATCGTAATGTTGGAATTGCACCCTTTACATAAGTAAAATGAATCCTTTGTGATTCAAAAGGAAAGGCAAGATGTATGAAGACTGTGGCAGATCTGCTCTTATGCTTAAAGAGAAAATTAACAAAAGGTATTCAGCACACACATTCCAAACAGTGAACTCTGAGGAAAAGAAATCACTTTATGCACATATGCTTTTGTCACTGAGTCAGGAGTTGGGGCCAATAATACCAATATATATATGTTAAAAATGTTTGGTATGAATATTCTTTTCCTTTGCCCCACAGTTCTTGAAAATACATAACTCTGGTTTTAATTTGAGTCTCCTCCAATGAACAGCCTCTTCTGAGTTTAGTAACAATTCATGCAGTAAGGTATGGCTACATTTTAGTTAGATCCAGTGAAGACCATGTAAGAAATGTAAGACTCTTTTCCAAACCCTCTTGCTTACTCTTTGCTTCTTGTATCTGGACAGCCATTAAATGCATGCCCTCCAAGCCCATATTCACAAGACACACAGGAGGTCAATTCATTGTTTGGATTCCCCAGTCTGCCACGTGCTTGCTGTGTGATTTGAACCAAGCCAAGCTCAGACCCTCCAACACATGGAGGAATTTCTGCCACGTAGGAGTCTGGCACCTCAATGAACAGTAGAATATGAGCTTCTCTGTGCTTCTTTTCTCTCCCCATCCAACTATGACCTGAAAAGAAAAATCAGAGAACTTTCCCTGTTTCACATGGACCTGAAAAAATAAACTCACCTTAGACCAAGACACTCAAATATTGTAGTAATGGAAACCTGAAGCATTATTAAAAACAAACAGTTAACGGGCAACAAAAAAGTCAGAGTGGAAAACTGAAGTATGGTTGTAAAGACATCTTCTAAGGGGCTTGTCAAGAATTCTGCCCCACTGGGAATATATTTATTAAAACAACGGGCTGAGAGTAGAGTGGGCCATGCAATGGCAAATGACGACTGTCACTTAATATGCATGCTCAAAGCCATCTTCCCTGCATTATCTCCCACATTAGCAAAGCAGTAATCAGGAAGCTTCCTGTGGAAGAAAACTGAGGTGTAGGTAAGAATTTCTCTGCTCAGATCTACCACTAGGGTTAATTTTCTAAAGTAATTCAATGGATTAATTTCCTTCCAATGAGAAAAGAAAATAAATGTGAAAAGGAAATAAGAAATATTGATCTTTTTTAGCATGTGGGGCTGATGTAAGGCTTTTCCCCCACAAGCCCACAGGGAGACATGCACTATCATCTCCAGGCAATAAACTTCTTTCACATACCAAGGAACTCCAATTTCTTCACTGTTAGCAGCTTGGTGAATTCATTCACTGGTCAAATGATACTTCACTTTGACATTGATTATGCCTCAGCCATTTGACTTCACTTACAGAGATGTATTTATTTGCTTTGAAATATTGCTCTCTACTTGAATTTCAGTCTACACACTATGCTAAACAGAAGAAACTGAGCTGCACCCTACTCTTACATTGCAAATTATAGCAGTCTACAGGACTGGAAATCTGAAAATGATGCAAGAAGATAAATATCTCAAACCAGAAGAATAAAGAAGAACTCATTCATCGTTAGAGGAGCTATGCTGTTTACTGGCAAGCCTCCTATGGATGCCTGGAGACTTATTTCTGAGCTGGGTATGCTAAGCATCAGCTACCACCAGTCAAAGTGGCTGCAATTCACTCACTGGAGGGGAGACACTCAGGCACCTGAATGCCTCTGGGGGTTGCAGCTCATAATTTATTCATTATGTAATAGTAATATACATATGCTGCAGTTGGGTGTGAATTCCATAATAAACATGTTTTGGTGAATAAACCATCTCATTTAGTGCAAAAAGTTTTCATATATCAAAAATGATGTGCAGCCATCATCTTTGTCCTTCAGCATAAGATAGCAGTACCATTATACAATGATCATTTCTTATGGATATTCCAACCCACCATTCTATGTACGCTGCCTTAAAAGTGGTAAAAATACATTCAGAGGTGGCATTCTGTATGTATTGGCAGAATAAAAGTGATACATATTCTGTCTGTTTTTTAAAGTTTCTTAACACTGTTAAATGGAAAAAAAAAAAAAAAGGACAGTAACACAAAAACAACCAAACAGGTTGAGCAAGCTTATGCATTGGACTTCACACTACTTAACTTGCTCCACTCCAGCTAGCTGAACCCAGGACACATACTTTAGAGAGAGCCGACCATAAGAAGTTTGGACCAGAGCCTGTCCATGCTCTTGGTCATGGAGCTAGAATTCAGAAAACTGGTCCTATTGTGTTTAGAAAGATATGTACAGCCTTGAGCTCTCTCATTTTTTCTTATTTTATCTTTATAAGGAAAAAAAAAACAAAGAAAAAGAAAATCTCAGAACTAAAGCCTTTGAGCATTAATGGGACAAGGGACAAAACAATGACCATCAGCCAACTGCTGAATGAACAGCTGCAGTTTCAGACCTGCCTCAAGGAGAATGGTGTTTTATTCCTAAGGACCCCTAGAAAAGTGAATTCCTAAATAAAAACTTCATGTACCTTTCTACTATCTGGCACCCACAAAAAAATCTGTGCTCACTCCTCCTGGGCATCAGATTATATGAACGTTCATTCTAGTTAGAAAGTATGCTGTTCTGCTTCAGTGAGACTTTTAAAGGTCATCTTTCATCCTCCGCAATCTTGTGTAAACTGTCACTTCTTTGGAGCCTTGCAAAGTGTGAATTCAAGCATGCAAACCACTAACAGTATAGCAGGAACTTGTATCAACATAATGCAGCTGCTGCTTTAAGGTCAGGCAAGTAGTTCACTGTCACACTGTCAACCAGTCATCAGCACACTCCCAAATAACGTGTTCATTTGGGCAGAAAATAAAAGAAGAATAAAATAAAAGTCACTTCAATTGTAGGAGTCACCACGTGACTCTTTTATAAAATTCACATATATCCAATACCATCAAAGTAGTAAAACACAATAAAACCATTTGAAAATGAGATAGGTAGGGGTCTACATTGTAAGCTGATTCTGTGCTGAGGTCGACAGCACATGGTAAAGCCTGTAGCACACAGTAGACGAGAAGCCTTTGTCTCCTGCACCTCTCTGACACATAATCGCATTCCCCCCATTCCTAGCCACCTGCACCCCACACCTGCCTGTTCTGAGCCACCCTTTGTGCAGAGAAATTCCCCACAAGTTTGGAAGGAGCTATGGAGAGCTCAGTCAGCACACAGAGCTGCCTCTCTCTGCTGCTAGGGGCAAAGGCCAGGTGGGAGACACCACCCAGCTCTGTGGGAAAAATTAGGGGGCTAAGCAGCCCCGAGGAGGGGGCACAAGAGGAGTGTTGCTGACAGTGTAATGGTAGTCACGGTAGTTAATATTGCTATATCTTGGAAACAGACACATTTAAATGGTAACAATGCCCAACACCGTTCTCAATTACCCCTCTCCAAATCCTTAGTTATGATGAGGATTTATTTATTCTCTGCTTGAAAATGTTTACTCAACAAGCAATAATGATTCTGTGTTGCCAAACCTCCGTGTCATTTGTGACACTTTCACAGGAACCATAATTTCCTTTAATGAAAAGGAAGAATGCTGGCAGCATGGCTCAGCAAGTGAGATCATCTTTTCTGCAAGGCAAACTGCCTGGGAAAGAAAATCCCCGGCTCGTAAATATATTTGAAATGTTTTTCTCTCTGAGAAAAGCCTAAAGTTTTCAATGAAATGAAATTAAGGCAGCCAAAGATAAAGTTCTACCACAATCTTGGTATACATATGAGCTTTTTGTTAGTGGTATGTAGAAGGGATATAATTGGCATGTATAGTCCTGAAAAGAAAATTTGGATACTAACTTTACTCTTCCCCTCATAATGACTTTACAGTTCAGTGTTTAAAGCCCTCAGATAGGGCACAGAAGAGTTATATTCAACTTCTTGCTCTAACATGCATTTAAATTACTTATGTAAACACAAACAAAACCAACAGCAGAAATTAAAAATTATATATATATATCTAACAACAAAAAAATATTCTTGGCGGTCATGGCAACTTCCATGGCCCTTTGCAAACTGCATCAGAGCAAGTTCTGAATGTGGGACATACACACAACAAGCAAACATTCTTTTCTTTAAGTTAATGACTATTCTGAAATGCGGTTGTGAAGCACATGGCCATGGCCAGGTAGGTTAGGGTTGTGGGGAGCTGGAGCTCAGTCCTGCTGCCTTACTGGGGCAAGGGTTAGTGGCACTGGGATGAGCCGGTGGTCCTGGGCATGTCAGGGAGCCTCAGCAGCAGACAAGTACAGGCCATTAGTATCTTCAGGCCATTAGTGCACTCAGGGCACTGATAGATACTAGAAATCTTTTCTGATTTGGCCATAGGTAAGAATGATTAATAAATGCAGACAGTTCATTGTCTTCATTACCAGGAGACTTTGATGGAGGCTTAGATATATATATTTTTTTAAATTTTAATGATTTCTATGAAACATATCTAGATTGCCAGTAATCATGTCACATGCCAGGCCTCATGTTAAGATAACCTGGCACTCACAGAAGAAAACGTATTGAAAGGAACCGCTGAAGGTCACCATGTGCCATCTCAAAGTAGAGCCAACCTCAGGTTAGATAGGTTATTTCAAAGAATTCCCTGGCATGGAGTTTCCTGAACTTCCTCAGATAATAGTTACACTCACAGACCTTTACCTTTATCCAGGCAAAACAATCAGTTTATCTGCTTCTCAGTTTTTCTTGCATATCACTGAATTGTAGAATCATATGCTAATGCTTTGTCAATCAATATCTTGCTGGTACCAAGGAACCTGAAGCTAGGAAAGGTATTTCAAATGTGGTCTCAAACATGAAAGGTGAGTAATCACTACCTTCAGCTTGATATAATTCTGCTAGCGTAGTCCAATACATGGTTGGTCTTTATCACTATAAGGGTACAAAGATGCCTTTTGTTCCTTCCTGCAGAGTTGTTATCCCTATAAGATGCATGACATCACTCCATCACAGGTGCAGGACTTTGTTTATATTCATGATGTCTCTACCAGCCCAGTTTCTCAAGCTGTCAAAGTCCCTCCAGGAGACAGCCCAGCCATACAGGGCATTAACTACTCCAGTTTGGTGTCATTCATGAAAGCAAAATCCTATCCCATCAGCTAGATTGTTGAGAAAGATGTTAAATAACAATCTCTAGCATCAACCTTAAAGGATGTGTCTTAAACTGGTTGCCATCCAAACTTTTAATACTGACATCTACACTTCAAACCAAACAATTCAGCCAGTTCTTCACCAGTCTCATAGTCTAGCCATCCAGTTCATATCTCCTCTGTTTGTCTCTAAGAATTTCTAACAGACCAGAACAAAAATACAGCTAGAATCAAGGTAATCTACAGTCACTACTCTTATCCATAGAGCCAATCATCTTACCATGGAAGGTAATCAGGTTTGTCAGGCACAATAAATCCACACTAACACCTATTTACCTTTCATTATGTGACTGGAAAAGGTTTACAGGATTTTCTCTATAATTTGTAACAGGCTGAGGTAAGGCTCACCACCCTTTGGTTTCCAAGACCCCTTATCCTACCACTTTTGAAGATGGGTATGATGTTTCATCAAACAGTGTTCAAAAAGACCCTCTGATGATAAAAGAGAGGTACCCAGTAATGACATCTCCCAGCTTCCTCAGCACCTTCAAATTAATTCATTCCATCCTGGCCTATCAACTTCAATACTTCTAGTTTGCTTAAGTAGTTTCTAACTTGGTTGTCCTTTACTATTTCTAACACCTCTTTCTCTCAAACTTCGCAACTAGACAAAGGAGCCTGATAAATTTGAGCTGAAACCTTGTTAGTAAAAACCAACACAATGAAGACACTGAGGTTTTTTGTATCCCTTGCTACAAGACTGCCTATCTCGTTCAAGGTGCCCACTTTTTATACCCAGGTGATACTTACATATATCTTATGTATCAGTAGCTTGAACCTGCTTCTAGCTTCTATCCATTTCTTTTCTAGGCTTAGGTTACCTTTTTCTTTCTTTCTTCTGATTTAAATAGAATATTCTTGATGTTTAGTCAGTTCTCCTGGGTATATTTGCCCTTCAACCTCTCACGAGATTCTTTCTGCTAATTCCCTGAAAAAGCCCATTAAGTCCTTAGTTGAGAGACTTCTATTCCCTTTCCTTAATTCCTTCAGCATCTTTTTAAGGTCTCTGTAGCCAAGTCTGCTGTCAAGCTTTCCCATTCTGTACCAGCTCTTACATATTCAGGTCAGGTCAGTGGAACCTTTCTAGTCAGTCTATCTACCTGAACCACAACTTGTATACCATGTACTCCAGAAATCTCATCAACTGCCCATACCCTGCTGTGATGTCCATCCAGCAGATGTCAGAGTGGTTCAAGACTCCATGTGAAAAGCAGGGCCTTCGGGGCTTATTCCAATTGTTTAAGGAAAGCTATGCTCACCTTCTCTTCTTGTCTGGGCAGTCAGTAGCAGAATCTTATCACCATGTCTGCTTCACCGTTTCCTTTCTGATCCTGCTGAAAGACTTTTCTTTCCATAGCAAAGCTCCTTGCATCTGAGCTGCTTCGTTATATAGAGCACAACTCATCATAGCACTCCAGTCGGGGGAATCATTCTACAATATTGTGACTGAAGAAGCAGTTTTGATGCATTGTTGTAATCTGCCAAATTACTGACCTCTCAAATGGTTTTCCTACGAGTTCTGACTCAGTCTCTGATCAGTCTGGTAAATGGGTTTGATAGAACCATGCAGGGAGATGGCACTTTTGTACTACACTCTACTTACACTGCTGATATGTCACTTTTTAGATGAGCATATCATTTAGTTCAGGAAATGGGAAATGTTCTTATGAAGATGGGAATAAATTTTCTCATTCTATAGCTAATGGAAATGTAACTTCTCTCAGTTGCTCTAAGGTTGTGAAGTAGCATTCAAAAAGAGCATCTTAATCCACTATTTGGCAGTGCAAGTTACAAACATGGACCATCTGCCTCCTGTTTATCCTCTTCTTTCATGGACGTTCTCTTTCATTCTTGTGTCATATTAAATTTCTGGCTGAAGATAAAGCTGAACATTTGGTTCAAGCAGCAGAGACACCTGATGTCTATTTGCAGAAAACAAAATCAATCTATTGACAAGTCAAAGGACCAGATTTTTTATGTATTCACTTAAGACACAGTTACTGAAAATAGCATTGCATAATGATTTATAAGAGTAACATCTCACTAACCTGAGAAAACACCTAATGACTTCATCCTAAACAGCTTCTTAAGTGTCACTGCTATTGTACTCTAAACACTTTTAAGAACTATACGCAAGCCCTTCCTTCTTCACATCCTACCAGTGATAACATTCTGTATCATTTATGGAAAATAAACGTGATTTTCTATCTCATATGATATTGTACCTATACTTCTAATGGGCATCTGCATGCAATCCACGCTTTCAAGTGGCTCTCTCTGTACAGGTACAAAGGCATACATAAAAGCCATAGAAAGAAAGGAATATTTGTTCCCAGTTGCTAAAGAGCACATAAATATATATGTAATGTAAGGAAAAATGATCAGAAATTCACAATGTTAATATATTCAATATATAGAAGAACAAGAAACTGGAGCTTAAATTGACACACCTCTGACACTGTTCCAACAAATTCTGTTGCATTTCCCTGCACAGCAAGTTCTTCAACTAGAAAGTTGAGAATACACTCAGTAAGACTCCTCAGGAGTGATTTTTTTTGTTTGTTTTTTGTTTTTTTTTGTAATGCTCAAAGACAACAGGAGTACAAGAAAGTGAGCTGGGGAGCTGCCATAGTTTACTAAATTAAATAGCTATCGCCACCTACTGGCTATATTGCAATAATAATATTAAAAAGGGGGATTTCAAGCATAGGGTATTAAATATTTGTGTTTTGTTCATACAAAAAATATGTACACTAATAATAGAATAATACATTGGTTCAATCTTTTTCAGTGAGGAAATTACTGTTTTCACCTTTTTACAAGGCATGTCAATAAAGCAGTTTTGTACATTCACAAATTCCATATTCGGCTAAAATTTGACTATTAATAAACGTTAATTATTGTCCTGATCTGTCTGTACCTGCTTCTTTTTATACATATACAGGATGACAGAGGAAGGAACCTATTGACCTGTTTTTCTAAAGCACAATGGCTCCTGATCACTGGATGGGTGTAGGCGTCAGAAATATTGCCATTCTTAAGCAAGGCTATGCCCATGAACTAGGTGAAGAGTTCAGGCACCAATAAATACATTGCATAATTTGTGTTGTTAACAAGCAATGGAATTAATTGCCCTAAATGCACTTCTAATTCTTCTACATAAGCAGCATTGAAGAACTGAAGAAAAAAAAAATCCACTCTATGAGCACAGTTAATCATATTTGCAATAGTGTTTTTTTGAGATAATCCAAAGCTAAATGAACAAGATGTGTTTCAAGGAACTTTGGTAAACGATAAGGAGAGGTTGTTGTTAATTCTGGTTCAGACCAAGCTTTGCTAGTGAGAACAAAAGAACAACGGAGAATGAAGAAAATCACCTTGATTCACAGCAGCACAAAATCCCCTGCTTTGTCAGCAGATTGCTGCTACATCATCTAATGCACACTATCCTACCAATTCAGCCAGCAGAGCACTTCTTCAAAGCTTCTGTGCAAATTATGTGACTTAGTTATTATAAAGTATTAATGCAGTTTGCCTAAATTTGTACTAAAACAGGTCAGAGTTCTTAGATAACCAGCTATATAGGTAAAGGTAGCAGTTTTTGTCTTATGAATTATGATCATTTGTTTTGGGAAACAGGTTTCTTAGCTCAATTTAACCAGAGACACAAGAAGATGTTAGCAAACACCCTCAATTGGAGTCAGTTACACAGCTTGGATGTTCTCATTCAGTTGTAAAGTAATTTTACCTTTTGGCTTACTATGCAATAAAATGAAATCACTTTACTCCAGAAAGAAATTATCCACGGGAGAGTTTAAGACAGAGTAATTTAGGTGTATTGACTTTGTGTTCAGCCAATTTCCTTACATTTATGAATTGCCCTCTTAAATTTCACATATGGACACGTCAGGCACAATGTAGTCAAGAAAATTTACACATTCAGCAGAAATTTATATTAGATAATTACACAAATGCCTTGTTGAGGTTGGCAGCAGCACTCAGCATTTCAAGTAGGACATATACCAGTAAGCAGTCTCAAATGAACAGCTATTTCCCTTTCAGAAACAGAAAGCTATTTCCCTCCCATAGCCAAGATTTACTTTGAAGATTCCTACTGAAAACAGAAATTGTTATCTTGTGTAGAGTGCTCTAAAACTCTTCTGTGGAGAATGCTTGGAAAACAAGTAGTTGATGTTAGCTTATTTCAGAAAGCATCCATAAAAATGTAAAAGTTATCATAGCTCCCTAAACAACATCAGGTATTCAACCATCCCCTGTGAGAAAACTACAGCATAGTGAAGTACTGCAATACAAAATTACTGTAACATCACTGTTCATCTCATTACCAAATAAAGACTATTTTCAGGAACTAATTTGGCCATAGCTCTGTTACAGCCAACTAAAATGTAGCAGCATCCAAACTGTTTCTTTTATGATACTAATATAACTATACTACAGGTTCTGGCTGTAATTTTTTTTGTTTGCTTGTTTGTTTGTTTCGTTTTCTCATTGTTTTCCTGTGCTCTCCTGCCTTTTGATAACTTTCCAGAGCTATGAAAGTTAGATGCCATAGACAAGTGAAGTTGAGATTTTCTGGCAGCTGGGAAGAGGTTTAACTCAGCACACAGCATGTCAAAATACAACAGTGAAAATACGTAGGATACAGTCTTTTGTTTCAGTACAGCCATGCTGCAAATGGAGATGGGAGAGGGGTAACAGACATTTATCTCTCTAAGAACAAATCCTAGAGCAACCATGCGAGGGCGGTCTCGATTCACACAAGTACAGCACAAGCAGTACTACAGAAAGACTCGCAGAGATACAAATTAAGCACATCCAGCCATTTGCTCTTCATCCAAATACATAGCAAGTTAGTAAATTTCTTCAAATCTATATTCACATCCTCAAATAATCACCCTTCAAATTTTAATTTGTATGTTATTTTCTATTTTGGTTCACTAAGTTCTCTCTCAGGCATCAAACTAAAATTGAGGGTAGAACAGGTACAGTCATATGTATTTTATCAGACAGAAATTGAGCAGTAACAGTAACAATGGCAATAGGCTAAAAAAAGAGAACACTTGGAATCCTGGTGATTCCACAGTGATTGCCTTGTAGTTCCCAGTACACAAATCCAGTTGTGATAAGTTTAATGAGTCATGAGCTGAAACAACTTCAGCTGTTTCAGAGACAACCTGGGATCTCTATGCAAAAGCAGGATGTCAGGCAAACTGTGAATCTCAACAGCATGATCAGAACAAATAGCGAACAAACAAAGCAGCATTAAAATATACCAAGTTTCAAAACCAAATTCCAAAACCTCATCAAGTTTCTCAGATTTTTTTTTAATTAAAGTTCACTCCGTGAAAGAACAGCAGGCGTCAGAAAAAAATAAAATGTAACACCTACAGCTGTGTGGAGACAGGCCATCAGTCTTTAATCTACAACACTACCGCAGGTTATACAAACTACAAAAAAAAAGCACTTAATGACATGCTTCCAAATCATCCACTTGAAGGAACATATCTCAGACTTGCTAGATTAGTCCCTATACCCTAGGGGATATGAGAATGTGTACACTGAGACACATAAAATTAGCTAAGGCTCTAACAGATTTAAAGTCCAAAGACTTTGGTTATTCTGTATCTTTTCAGTTATTTGGAATTTCCCTCAGCTTTCTCTGAAGATTAAAGCAAGTTAAAACACTTTTATTAAGTTCTGAGACTATATCCAGGCTCAGAATTTCCCCAAATGGGGATTTCCAACACATAGCTCCAGCATAAAAGCCCAGTGAGTAGCAGAACACATTACTCTAATGGCCACTGGATGCTCTAGGCTGCTGGTGTTGCGTTCAGATTTCTAGAACTGCACCTATGAGAAATGCCCCTACAGAGTGGAAGCAGCTAATCCTATCAGAGAACTGCTTTTGCTTGTAGCATCCTACAGTTAGAGATTGGAAAATAGCAGAAAGGCTGATTTTCCCAGCCATTCCTGCATGCTGAATTTTTACTAAGTCCCCAGTTTATTCAACAAGCACTTATTTTTTGCCTTATTCACACAAGGAAGTTAAAATACAGGTAAGTAAGCATGTGAATTTGCAGCTTATCTACTATATGCTAGAAGTAGCTGTCCATATTTTCAGAAGTAACTTACATGATACAGTGTTCTGTAAGTGTTCAAGCAGAGAGATGCTGCAGTACTTGACCACCAAGTAAGTTCACAACTCAGTCTACTGTGCACTGATATCCACAGGTGAGGAAGTCCCAAAACTTGAGCAAAATCAAGAGAAGGGGACTACTGATCTGCTTGAGTATAGGAAGGCTCTGAAAAAGAATTGGGATAAGCAGGATCAATGGACCACATCCAGTTGCATAGCATTCAAGAAGGCTAAATGCCAGGTGCTTCACTTGGTCTTAACAACCTCATGAAGCAGTACAGACATAGGGCAGAGTGGCTGGAAAGCTGCCTGGCAGAAAAGGGCCTGGGAGTGCTGGCGAACAGCAGGCTGAATGTGAGCCAGCAGTATGCCTAAATGGCCAGTGGCATCTTGATTTGTACCAGAAATAGTGTGACCAGCAATGGGAAGTGACTGTCCCTTTGTATTCTGCACTGGTTGGACCACATCTCCAATCCTGTGATCAGTTCTTGGTCACTCACTACAGTAAGATGTCAAGTATGTGCAGAGAAGAGCAACAAAGCTGGTGAAGGGGCTAGAAAACAGGAGATATAAGGAGTGACTGAGGGAACTGTGTTTGCTTAGTCCAGAGAAGAGGAGGCTCAGTTGAGACCTCATAGCTCTCTGCCATTACCGGGCTGCTGCAAGGTGGGTGTCGGTCTCTTTTCTCAGATGACAAGTGACAGGGTGCAAGGAAATGGCCTTAGATTGTGCCAGGGGAGGCTTAGATTGGATATCAGGAAGAATTTCTTCATGGAAAGAGCAGTTAAACATTGAAACAGGCTGCCCAGGGAGGTGGGAAATTCACCATTCCAGCAGGCATTTAGGAGATGAGTGTATGTGGCACTAAGGACATGTTTTAGTGGTGAATTGGTAGTGTTAGGTGAAAGCTGGAATTGATGGTCTTATGGATCTTTGCCAATTTAGATAATTCCATGACTCTGAAGTTCTGTGATTCTATAATTGGTGATGTTTTCTTTGAGGACATTACTGCAGGAACCAGAAGCTAGCAAATAAAACATGTTCCTTTTTTAAAATGGCAGCAGCAAAGAGGGAGTGGTTGAGCGATTGTGGGGAAAACCCAATCAAGCGTCTTTTCTTTAAGAATAAAATAGCTCACTTGTATTATGTGGCGGAACCACAGTACAGAACAGAAGTTTGGACCTTCATCTCTGCTAAGCCCTCACTGTGCTAGGATTTTTACTAACAAACTCTATTCCTGTCAAAAATACCATACACATGCTTTAATGTGTGTGAATGTATTTGTCTGCATTAAAATGAAAGACTGTTACTAGTGCTGCCTGCTTGCCACAAACTGTGTGCATCTGTATGTACCAAAAACTCAGTAGTCACAAATGCATATTGCTAAAACCCTGATCTCATAGAGCCATAGAACCACCTAAGTCGGAAAAGACCTCCAAGATCTTCTCATTAAACCATCCAACTACTAACAATATTTCTCCACTACAGCACATCCTTCAGTGCAACATCCAAACATTTCTTGAACACCTCCAGGGACAGCAACTATATCACCTCCCTTTGCAGCCTGTTCCAGTGCCTGGCCACTCTTTCAGGGAAGAATTTTTTCCTAATATTCAACCTGAACCTCCTCTCATTGCTTTTCAATAGAGAACTCTATTCGAGAGGTGGATGGGTCTTTCTGTATTTACATGCCACCCAATATAATTGCCTACCTCAAACTGAACCCACTCCCTGGGTTACAGGCTGCATTATTTCACCAGATGGCTCACAACTTGTAAAAACAAGAGGTTTGACTATCCTTCAGACCAGACTCATTCAAAAAGCTGAAAAGAACAAACCTCAGAAAGATAACGTTAAGTGTTTGGGTTTAGAGCAGTTCTCTGCTCTCCTTAGCTAATAGTAGAATCTTCTCATAAAGTTTTGTTTATGTTAGGTGATAGCTTACAGTGCTGTTTTTGTAAGCACCGTATTCACATTGTATCTGCTTAAGAACATATTTTTCTTTATTTTCAATGTTGTCTTGTACTGAAGGTGTGAAGTGTAGCTCTGAGTTCCGTAAGAACTTCTTGGCATAGTGACAACTTTTATATACCAGTAGCATCAAATTTTCATTTGAATCAGTCACCAGTAGCTGCTACTTTTTCACCTGTGAAAAGCACATGCCCCAAATCACAAAACAAGTAACTCCTAGAGAAGCCGAAGCAGAGAAGCAATGTACTGACACAACATCAGTCACTATTTTGTGTATTAAACATTTTATGGTTTAACATTTGGTGTTCTAGATACACTCTATTTGGAGCTTATTCATTTCTTTTTTTCATTTTTAAGACGCTGAATAAGCAGCAGAGGAATGTATGCATTCTATAGCACTATTTAAATTGCTAGGGTACTTGTAAAATGTTTCCTTGATTCTCTTTCAACAACAGATTTGTTTTCCTTTCCAAAGATATTGGTTTTTAACTCGTAAATTCTGTAAAAGCTTCCATAATCAAAGACAATACATGTTCACATTCTACTCCAGTATACTTACTCAAGCAAACAGTAGCACAGGCCACTATCTGAAGCTCCATCTCTACGGTTAATCACTACAAGGGAACTGCCTTGACATTTCAGAATCATTAAGTAGAAACTTGGAAAAATACTGTTCTTCCAAAAAACAACCATTTGCAAAATTTATGGAAGCACATGAAAAATATTCTATTGCAATTCCGAAACAAAAGTACAGCCCTCAGAAATTATCTTTGTCATTTAAGGCAAATAGTTACACCTCAGTTCATGTATTACTGTAGTAAGACATAAAACCCTGAAGATGAAAGATTATGAATATGAAATATGATTAGTGTTTTTCCAGTTATAGTTATTCCTTGCTTTTTCATTGGCACTTTATCACATAGTAGTGAGACTGAACTAGAGAAGATACTGATTTTTGCATGTTTTCATTAGATGTTTCTTGACCTCTGCATCCTAAGCAGATTGAGAGTCACGCTAGATCAGTTGGTCATTGTGTATAGATTTTGTCTTCTTATAATCTTAGAAGGCAAAGACAGGAAAAGATAATATATTTTATTGTTGAGAGTGGAGGTCACTACTTTAGTTCCTGATATCCCACAGCTAATGACTAAGAAATCTTCTCAGAAATGTAAGCAAATGAGTAGACAACAAAGCACTTCTTGGATTCATCAGCCCACTGCAAAACTTTAAGTGGAAGGATAAATATTATGGCACTAACCTCTTTTTCGTGTAGGACAGTAAAGACTTAATCAAAAGTTCTGTTACACTGATCAAAAGTTATCTGTTACACTGAGATCTTTAGAAGGAATATCGTGGCCCAAAGTTTCTCAAATTTTCCAACTATGCCACCTGATCTAAAAAAAATTAACATAAAAAGACATTACCTACAAAGATTACCTTGCATACTTCCTCAGAACACTATGCTACAGCAAAATAATACAACAACATATTTCCATTCGACATTTGTCAACCACAGTAATCACACTGCTACAAAATTATTATAAAGGTGAACACATTAGCCTTGGCAGCACCTTCATTTCAGAAACAAAAAGTAACATCACAGTCTACTCTGGCAGTGCTCAGCACAACTGCAGAACCTCTGCTTCACTCCACAGTTTTTCACTATTGGAAGGGAATAGTGTGTATCCTACTGCCTTTTTAAAATTTATTTTTCAGGTGATAGTGGCTGGCTGCTGCCCAGACCTTCACAGTCTAACACCATAACAAAATGGAAGAAGATTCCCTTATACAATTCCTTGAAGCTCTCTAAAATACAAATGATCACAAGCAAATCAAAGGCTCCTTCTTTATCAAGGAAATGGAAGAGAAAGGAAAGGAGCAAATGAGAAAGTTACAAATAACTTGAGGAAAGGAAAGTTGTCCTGACTTCCAATGCTATGCAGCTTTGGCACTGGACACACTGCTTTGGAAATGTACATACTGCTGTGTTCCTGGATGCCTCTCATATGCATGGGGAAGGGGAATATCTGTGGAAATATTCAGAGAGGCTCAGAACAGCCTAGGCAGGTTATACTGTCTTGTTTCCAGTTATGGTAGAGGTTTTCAGTATGCAGTCTGTGGAGCACTGATACTAGGTCTGCAAACAGCTGAAAAAAGTGAGTCTAATATGGGGTGTGCACAGCTGACACTCAAGTAGAAACTTCCACTAGGGAAACAAACATTCTACAAACTGATAAAAGGCAGCAAGACAGTGCTCTCTGTCAGGGCAAGATGTTCCTTTGAATATTGGATGAAAAAATGTAAAAGACCATGGGCTAGGTTTGATGCATTTTACTATAAATATACACATTGATTACTATTACAAATAAGCCTGAGCAGAATCCGAGCAATTCAAGCATAAGCACTTTGAGTTAAGGCATTAAGAAAAATCTGACTCTTAACTGCAGAAAGAACCTAATGAGACCATTCTCCCTGTGCTAAAGCTAACATTTGTGAATATCCATCACACCACTTAACATTCAACTTTTTCTTTATGTTCTTCTGCCTTATAGGAGGACTAATTGTAAGGAAATTCGAATGTAATGGCACAGATCTGTAACTGTTCAAGCCTCATTACTATACAATTTTCCTACATTATTTCTCACAATCTGAAAATCAGCAGTGTTTCTTTCTTTTCCCTAGTAATTGTTATGGATGATATATATATCTGAATAGGACTGTTTTCATAACTGGATGCATATTACCACTCCAAATTTATATCATCACAGCCTACTACTATAAGAAAGATTATAATATATAATAAAAAGATACTCTTCTAACGGACTTTAGTCCACTATCTAGCAGGAGGAGGAGATATCTCAATGACTTAATGCAGTCAAAATGGATGAGGACAGATGAAAAAACTATATGGGAGCACATTTCCTGACTGCAAAAAGAAAAAGAAAAAGATAAGACAGAATATAACACTTTTTACATCAAATCACACAAGATCAGAATTTATTATTGATACTAATAAATATATATATATACTGAATAGAGTTGGTAGAAATCTGTATCAGAGCAATGTATTCTACTGACTTAATGCAAACTTTAAATAAGGCAATTCTTACAAAGACAAGCAACTTTTTATTTTCTGTGGTGTCAGCAAGTATACAGGCAGAAGCCTGTGCTTTATGGAGAGCACGTCTCTTACCCATTCATACTCTAACTTGCTCTGTGCTCACCTCTGCCTCCTACAGCTTTATCTACAAATACAGTTATACCATTGCAACAAAAAAGTACAGTTCAATAACGACTCTGTGTAAAGCAAGAAGCCTCTGAATAGGCTGCTCTGTGTTAATGGCTAAAAGGACCCATAGTACGCCCACAGCTTCAAAAAGCTTCTGGATAAGGAAAGAAAAACTGGAAACCTGAATAGATGATAACCCTAATCACACATCATTTTCATTTTGTCTTATCAGATTATCTTGCACCTGGATGTTTGATGCTGCCAATGATGATTTAAATTAAATTAGCACAGCTTCTGTTAACATAAATCCCCGCATTCCCCAAGATTCTTCATATCAAAGATCATATCTTTGACTTCTGATCCACAAAAAGACATCAAAAAACATGAACATTACTACTTTATTACTTATGAAAGTATGTGAAGTGAACTAATTTTGAGTAAATAAGGAAAACTTCATAATATTCACACACCAGATAATAGAAGCAAATACAAATGCAATAATTCCTCTTCTATTCCACAAGTTCAACCCGCACTATGAAGATACTTTTCAACCAAACAGAAGTTATATTCATGCCACAGAAAATAAAGTTTCATAGTAAGATAATAAAAGGTGCCATTTCTATTCATTAGATTAAAACCCTGAGTAAATTCCATTAATCCATGATGAAAGTTTTCACTCGCTGTGAAAAAAAAAAAAAAAAAAAAGCCTTTGCTCTAATCTGGTAATCTAATTATGAAATACTCTGCTTTAATATGCCAAAATCTTGTTGTCTCTGAAGTCTAGAAAATAAACATTATAATTGCTCTAAATATGAATTGATCTTTTCTACTTGCCATGTTTCAGTTCTAAAAGCTTAATCCTCGCATTAAAAGATCCAGTCATGGCATCAAAAAATCTTGTCCCTGAGGCTAAAAAGCCATGTAAGAATTCATGGAGCATAGTACAAATGATAGTATATGTAGTATATTTTAATGCTTTATCAGATGGTCATAGCAGATTACAAAGGCAGAGTCAGATATATATAGTAATACTTGAACAAAACATTTTTAAATCAGGAAACAGTTGTGATTTGTAGGAAGCCCATAATAGGCTGCTTTAAAATAGATGAATCATGCTAATGAGTTCTCAAACAGCTTGATTCAAAGCCTACTGTATACCCACAACATTACTTTGCAGTGTTTACAGCGACAAATTCTCAGCAGCACAATCAGAAATTGTGATAGTTGAACTACACAAGGACATATAAGTACTGCTGATGCTCTTCTTTCAAGCAAAGAATTCAAGCAGTGAAATATCAGATCCCTCTTGACCCTCAAACATGCTACTGGCATCTATGAGGGATTTTCATAAAAAAAACCTAAACAACACATACATTGATATGTGAAGCAGGATACTGATACATCAGTGGAAATGCTTTTTGCTTTTTCATGCATTGTCTTCTTTAGAGAATTTTATAAGATAAGACCTAAGTGTATGCAATATACATATACATATATGTCCTACAATAAACCTAAAAAGATAATTTTGGATTATTTTATAAGAGGTTTTAAGGACATCCTTCTTAAGAATACGATCTATAAACATACTCCAAAACATATTTGATTACTGAGCAGGACCAAAGTGCATGGAGTGAAAGAGTTTTGCTATACTTATGAGTTAAAAATGCCTCATGGATATTCAAACTGATTCAGAAATTGAGAGTAGAAGATGAACAGAGAGCATCCAATAGCTCCTGCAAACTTTTCCAGTTTCTTGTTTATTGGTCTTCTTTTAATTTGAGTATGGTTATTTCTTTAGGAAAGGACATAGAAAAAACACGGAAGTCACCCGTGTCCCAGCGACCCATGTTAGGCAGAAACTCTGTCCTATGGCCACCTCACAAGATGAGGGCTAAGGGTACAAGACAAGTCACTATAGAGGACAACATGCGATCGCATGAAGCCCTCATCAGTCTGCACTGAAGCTCCCAAAATTTAGGGAAGAGTACAGCACCAGGTTTGGCTTAGAATCATTGAATCCTTAGGGTTGGAAAAGACCTCTAAAGATGATCAAGTCCAACCGTCAACCCATTGTACTGTGCTCACTATCCCACATTCCTCAGTGCTACATCCACATGCTTCTTGAACACCTCCAGGGATGATGACTCCACCAGCTCCCTAGGGATTATAACAGTTACTCTGAACTCAACAGGTTTTTGGTGTTTTGCTCTCTCTGCACATGAACCTTGAAATAAAATTTCCACAAGGCACTGAAGAATTTCAGAATCCGAAGCAATAGTAGTCTCTTAGCCAGGATTGTATCAATCTGGGAGAAAAATGAAATGGATCTCCCATATCTACAGCATGAAACTCTTCCTATAGTTACCTACAGAAACACCTTGTCACAAAACAAGATCCCTGCTAAGTTCTGTGAATGAAGTGTACATACTGCAGAAGCAAAGGGCAAGCAGCACAAGCTACTCCAGTCATTGAGCTGGAAATGGGGAGAGCAGAGGTCCTGAGCAATGGGAGTTTGTGCAGTGAGAGTACACACACAGCAGGTTCTTAATTAGCCAAGGAGCATGAATATATTTTGTTCAGTGTCAGAAAAAGAGTATAGCTGTAGCTGAAGTCACATTGTCATGGAAGCACAGGGGAAAAAAAAAAAAAAAGCACAAATCCCCTCCCATATAGAATCAGTCATTCTTTACATCCAGGTACTGGTCTACACAGTGCTGTTCTGCTGTATTCACCTAGCAGCAGGGTTGTTAACATTACATTTCAGAAATATTCAGGACTAGATGAGGACCTCCTTCTCAGCCTATTTTTCTTTGATTTTATGTTGGAGAATGTGCTTTCTGATCCCCTTTATTAATTTTTTTTTAGCTGACACTTGGGAATTTGTTTATCCACTTACTGTGCCTACTCAAGGCAGTTGTGGGCTATTGAGTTCAATGGACCTTGAGAATTCCTGGGAGCTCTCACATTTGCAAAGCCACATACAGAGCTCTTCACTGGTGGAAAGTCACATGTTCACAAAGATACGAAGGAGTTAATGGCTTTGTTCCACCACATATAATGGCACCACAGAGAGTAGAGATATAATGAAACTCCATTAATAGAAAAGCAGAATGAAGGCTGGGAATTGTTTCAACACACTGCAGTGCGAGGACTGCAAATTTTGTTACAGTGAAATCCAACACAGCAAGTTTATTCTATGCTTTGGGAATTGAGGGATGGAAAGCAAAGCAAGGGAATCTTTTCTCTGCTTACCTCTGTAGTTGATATATTTCTGAGTACTTCGAGTTTATTCTCCTCTTGGCTGAATTTTTTTTCCCCAAGTCTTTTCCATCCTGCAACGTTTTAGACACAGAGCAATTTTCTACATTGCTTTTGAGGCCTCCTGATCCTTTAAATGGCTTACACACAGTAACAAAAGTCTGACAAACAAACCACTATTTTATAGCAAATCCTCTAAGCCCATTCCCATTCGTGCCATTTCTTTCACTTTCATACATGAATGCATCCCAAAACTGAAAGAGGAATACATATATCTGTGTCCTGTAATTATTTTTCTTGATACAGAAAATCCAACAATTACCATAACTAAAAGGCACGTTATGCCTATCTTTTTTATTATAGTAGAAAGACAGAAGTTAATGCTATGACTGCTAATAATTGAGTTTAACTATGTACTTGATAAGTAACTACAAATATTAGGTGATTATCCCTTTGTAAAATCACCACATCATTCAGTGCCACATACTTCCTAGATCAGGCAGAGCCAGAGATTAAGTATTTCTGTGCTAAGTACAGAGACTGGAAAAGAACAGACAGAACAGTTCAACTTCATTAACTCATCTTACTCATTTTTTTAAGCCACTATTATGCTCAATTTATCAGTATCAATTTTCAGCAAATGACCGTTTCACTTAAACTGGAAATAGCTGTATAAATACCAGAAAGAGAAATGGCTTTTTTGAAAGCTGAATTCTGTATCACTGCAGACGATAGTAGTTGCTAACACTCATGTACTTCCTTCTCTTGTACTGCCCATTATTTTGGATTCTTGCACAAATATCCTGTCTCAATTGTCTCTGAAATGAGCTCAGCTCCATCCAGCTGTGGTTTATCTTTTGACTGGACATGGAACTGGGCTACAGAATGAAGTACCTAATGAGTCTGCATGGGGTAACAGAACAAGGACACAGAAGACACAAGCCTGAATTTTACTTTGTGTCAGTTTTAATCCTTCTTTTTCAATTCTCACCATTTTCATGATATTGCTCCACAATCATGTTTGTGAGTTTTAGAGATTCTTGTCAATGGCAAGACCATTCCAGAATGTTATTGGCACACAGAGTACAAGGAATCAGACATTTGACCTCCTCAGACTGCCTAATTGGAATCCTAAGCTAGTTCCTATTAACTGAAGAATAAAACCATCACAGATACCAGTGGAAGCAGAGACAGAATTCATAGCTGAATAGCAGAGCTCAAAATTAACCTCTCATATATGATTTTGAAAATATGGAGATTTGTCATTTTAGCATTTCAGTGTTTTTGAGGTAACAATGACAGCAAGTTTGAACAGAAAAGGTAACAATAAACAAGCTATTTACTATTCTATGAACATACTTTACTTTTCTCCACCACCCAGTCCTTTCATATTTCCCTTTGTCTTTCTGAATTTTCTTTTCAACACATTTTGCTGTTAAAGCAGACTGAAATAAGGTTGAAGGAAGTAAGGAGAAGCTTTATGCCCTTTTTTCCCCATATTCATTCCAATTTCTTCTAAATAACATTTTGACAGGACATATTTACCCCAGATATGCCCACTACATGGCAAGTGTCATGAATGTTAGAAAAGGGGAAATATACAAAGGCAGAAGATTTTTAAAATCTTGCTTCAAGATCAGGCCATTGATCTGTTACAAATATTAAAATAAATCTTAAGAATCTAATGAACTATCAAAAAATGAAGAAAAAAGTAAATTAAGCAAGCAGAGGAATAGAAGTTTTTTTTTCAGAAAGCACCAACACAAATAGATGTAGCAGAAATTAAACTGACAAAGGATTTTCTTTGGGGCCCTAAGGGAGTCTAATTAACTGATTTTCCTGAAATGGACTGAAGCATCATTCTGATTTTACTGCCACATATTTGGCTAGAAATCAAGAGTTTCAAAAGACTTTAATGTGGAAAAATGTAACATCTGATGATGAAGCAGGCAGACTCATATAAACTGTGGGCTCCTTAATTTAAGAAATCCTGAGTATGTACTGAGAGTAGACAAATGACGGACTGCAAAATAGAGTCTGAAGTAAGTACTGATGAAATGTACCAAGAAGAGATTATCAGAAACACAGCAATTTCCTTCCCATTTTCTAAGACCTACTATCAGTCTGAAAAATGAGCAATAAAGCTCAGAAAATAGGATATGGGTTTACTCTGACCTGTCATGTCTGCTATAGGATTCAGGCCATCAGCTTATCAGCATTCTATGCAAGTGCATGAAATCATTACTGGCAGATAGGTACTCTACTCATTTTCATTTATTGCTTTTCAGCCAAGGTCAAAGAAGAATTTTCAATGAAGGTGCAGTATTCCATATGATGTTATAATTCAGAAAGCAGGCTACATGCATTCCTTCAGTTAGTTGATACTACTTTCTCACTAGAACTCTTTTCTAAGTTGAATTTCGGTGTGTTACCTTCTAGAATATTCTATTTTTTACAACACGTCATCAAAGCCACCTTCTACACTCAAAAAAGGTCCTCCATCGTAATAAATTTACCATGAGTAACCTAAAAAAACAAAGTATCGTCAAATGTGTTTTTTTCTTAAAACACATCAGGAATGGAAGAAGGTTGGTACTGGTACTATATGCATTTCTCCTGTTATAAGGTTTCTGGGGGAATGAGATTTATAAATACAAATTAATGTACTGTAATTTATAGATCTGATTAAGTACAAAACTCCTTCCAAACCCAAATAAAATGTAAGCTTTCTAAGAAGATTAGGCTTGTGGTGATTAATTGCAAAAACAAGGTACTTCAGAACTATGATTCAGTTACTCTGGGTTTAAGCAATATATCTCAAAGAAGTATGGAAATTAATTTCTGTTATGGATGAGAGTTTCAATTAAATTTGTAAACAAGAGATGATTCTCTTAATTATAATTTTTATGAACGATCAGCTTGACTGTAGGTGATCATTTTCATCCATTTCCATTCAACCTGCCTCCTCCTTACTGGGCATTTCTCCTCCCACAAAGCACACACTGCATTGTGAGACAACTACAAAAATCCCTGACAGCAAAACTTTATCTGAAAGATTTAAGACTGTTTCTATTAGTGTAAGAGCCACTTCAGTTAGTTCCCTGCTCCCTTGACTCTCTTTTACATTTCACTTCCCTGTACAGATGTCTTCACATCCTCCACTTTGCCAAATTCTAACTCTGCCATTTCCATAGCCATAATATAACTGAGGTGGGAAAATAATAGACTATAACAGTATCTGGATTTAATCTTATCCAATTAAATGAGATGGGTTTTTCTTTCTTTTTTTCCAAGTTAATGATAGGCATTGCTCACAAGAACTAATAAATACTCCTGCTTCCAATAAAAATAACTCACTTTAATGTATCATTTTCAAATACCTCTATTATTTCCACCTGGTAGAATTCCTGCTGGAAGAATTCCAGCTCTATTTGTAATCAAATGCTCATGTTGTTTAAAATTTTTAGTCCTCAGAGCAATAGAATACAGAAATTATGTAAAAGAAGATCCCTTGAGACCTATGAAGTCAGAATAACACTCAAGGACAGAAGTAAATGTGCATTCCATAGTATTGTTGTCTGTATTTGGCAATATAATCCCTTTAAGAGAAGAATAAAGAAGAAACACCATCAGACCAAACTAATATGTATTTAATATTTGTTTCAGAAAACCAAAGTAGGTTGTAGAAATAATTATTTCTGTTGGCCTCTTCAAAATGAGGAAGGAAAAAAAAAACAACTCACTCATATCACAGGTCACCGCACATTTATTTGCAAAGAAACAAGCCATTAACTCAGCAGGTATAAATCAGTGCAGCAACTTTGACACAGGTGAGTGTTGTGAATGCATTATTTCTTTCAGGCTGATTCTTTTACAAACCTGTAGCAATTTTGGTAAACTGAAATTACACAAATGCTGAGGGGAAAAAAATATCTGTGAGTGGTGCTGATCAACTGTTCCAAATTTTGAAGATTTTGAATTACTGTTCATATCTAATACTTTGTGAAGAGGCAGAAATCACTGAATGGTTTCCCTTTTCTTTCTCATATTTTGTTCAGGAGACAGGTTCCTGGTGACTTGCCCAGAGTTGCACCATGCCTTTTGGAAAGTAGGAACCAAAGACAACTTCTTGCCAATGACTCCCTTAAATAATGGCCAGCTCTTTGTTTCCAAGGCAATAAAGCTGCAGTTTCAAAACCACCTAGCCTTGAGCATTCCTGGACACAGTCCTCTGCACCTGGGTTTGGAAGGATGTTTGTTGTCAGAAAATACATTCTTTCCAGGCCTTAAATTTCAAGATGATGTGAATAGTGAGAAAAGATATGATCGTGTCTGTGAGTAACTGACAGCTACTAACCTTGAATCTGCGTGAGTTGTACTTACAGACATGGATGGATGCAAAGTTGAAACATATGCCACACATTCCCACATGAAGTACTCTATATTCCATTTCCTCATCTCTCAGGAATCCAGATACATCAGGCAACAATGCAAAGGAAACAATGACATAATCACAGACTGCTGCATGAAAATTAAGTTACTTGATGCTTTTTTTCTAGTTTTACTAGAAATGATCTTCCTAGTCACAGGCAGAATTGTCAGGTCCATTTTTATCTCTGCGTTTTTCACTTTATCACATCAATTCTTCTCAGAATGCTGACAATCAAGTGTCATCAGCATCTCACAATGTCATTGGTGTCCACATCTGTGAACATGACTCTGAATGGATGGATTACCAAGGTAGCTGACAAAAACAACTAGAAAAGCAAACGGTACAAAGGTTAGGATTTGATAGTTCCTAAATCAGGATTTCTGCATCTGCATGTCCCATGAACTGTGAGCTGTTCCAGAACTGCCAAAAGACAAGGAAGAGCAATGTGGAAGAAGTCAGGAGAAAACATGCAATAAAAATATGTGCAGCTTTCAACTCAGAGCATGAATATCAAAGCTACAGTTTCATTACAAACTTAAGCCAAAAATCAATTAGATTTATAAAGCAGTTATTCTATCAACTTTAATGAACTTTGGTTAGGAATAGATTGCCCAGAGAGGTTGTAGAGTCTTGTCCTTGGAGATCTCCAAGAACCTAGTGGACATAGGCCTGAGCACCCTGCTCAGGGTGTCCTTGCTTGGGCAGAAGTTGGACAAGATGAACTCAGAGGTCCGTGCAAACCTCAGTCATGCCATGACTCTATGAACAATCTTTTAGAAGCAGCTCTTCAGTTCTGGTGACAATGAGCAGATCCAAAACTCAAAAAAAGAAAAATTTTCAGCTTTGTGTGTTCACACAGAACTGAATTCCAAACATGATTAGACTGCAGGACCACCATAATAAGGACTAATAATAAAATCTTACTCATCCCAATTATTTCGTGCTGTTACATAAAACTTATGGAAAGAAGTCTCACCATAAAATTTGATAAATGTATTAACTTTCCTAATCCTGACTTTAAAAGCCAACTGTTAAAATGGAGATTTACAACAGAAAAATTAATACACCAACATACTGGCCCTTATAACTAGAATTGCAGCAGTATTCCTGTTTCCTTACAGTTTCACAGAAAGAGGTATACATCATGAAGTGCAACTTAACAATAGGTCCAATAACAATAGCTGTAAAACGGACAGAGTATTCAGCCTTATCAAGCTCATTTGAGCACCATATCTGAATCCAGATTACTGCACTTAGACTGGAAACAGGTCTAAGACAGAAGTTCCTTGAGAATATTAGTGTATGCACCGGTTCAGTAAAACAAGGGGGAAGGCAAATGGGAAGATTAAATTTTTTTGGTCAGAATAGGTGTATGAGTAATTACAAATCTCACAGAAGTAAGAGAACCTCAAAACTAAAATCTGTTGTTCAGCTGAGTAATTGAAAAATATTACCAGCTGTTTCCTAAACTAGGCAAAAGACTTTATCAGTTTGATGGGATTTTTCAGTTTTTTGGTTTTTTTTGCAAAAAAAAATAAAAAATGCTGAGCTGAATCAAAGATACATTTCACAGATTGGTATGGTTCACAGCTGAAGCATGTTGCAAAGTACAGTGCTGAAAATACATTCTCTGTTCTTTAAAGGTACGTTTTATGCTGATACTGGGCAACAATAGGCAGACTGTACCTTCTCAACAGATGCTAAAAGTCATTTTCCTTTCCAAGACCATTGAGCATTACTGACACCTCTAAGTATTTTATTTGAAATGTGAAGACATGATTTTTGGATGTAACTTTACACTCTCAATAGAAATTTATCTTCTACACTGACCGAGCCTCCAAGCAAACACTGTATTGACTTAATCTCTCATCATTTCTGGGCATTAAGCCACAACAGCTAAACGCCTTAAGTTAACACAAATCTAATAGACTCAAAATTGCATCCTAGAAATGCGAAGTCACTCCCAAGTAAAACTAAGTAACAGGTAGCTAATCCTAGTCATTTATCTCCATTGGTTCATAGAAGTTTTTCTGATCTTCTTGTACAATGGACTTGCAATAATACTGGGCCACCTCTGTAGAAGTTCTTCAGTTCAGTGTAATTACTGTCCATCGTGTATAAAAATTAAATACTTTTAAGGAAGAAGGACTGGTCTATTATGTTTCTTTTAACTGTATTTTGAGTATGCAAGTCTTACTAATATTTCTGGTATACCAAACCAAGACGCACAGAGGGAAAGCCACCAAAAATTTCAGAACAGAAAATAAGAAACCTAGACATTATGGAGACAGAAAAGCAATAGAAGGAGAAGAGAAAGAAATGTCTCAAACACTTTTACAAAGTTAGAACAGATTATTGCACAGATGAGGAGTGAGAAACATGTTCTGTTTTCCAAGAACAGACCCACAACGGGAACGATATAGTTTGTGTTCATCTCAGAAGGACAGTCACAGAGCCAGGTCTGAAAACCTTGCTGCAAGGCCAAATTATTCCCTTGCACACACACATTTATTTCTTATTGTGAAGACAAACAGCAACATATTACAGTCTAGGATGTAATACTTCTCTGTTTTTCAGTCTCCTGGTAGCCACTAACCTGCTGACTACAACCAGAAAGCTATTCATTATTTGTCGGTTTTCTACTTACATGCCAGACTAGTGCAGAATTCATACTTTCAATGACAATGTTACGCTTCCCCTAATTTAAAAGGCTGATATAAGTTAATCTCCAATTTGGTGAAGCAAGCACAGAAAAATACAAACTCACAGACACCCTTAACCAGGATAATAATGTAATATCACAAGTAGTAAACATTGCACAAATGCACTGAACTAATCTTCATGCATTTCTATATTCCCAATTCAATAATGCTATGAACACACTCCTTCCTGTTCTTGTGCTTAAGAGAGGATAAACATTGCCTTGAGACCTGTATTTTACCACAGAGACAGAATTATAGACATTTGCTATTTTACACCTGGCCTAATGTGTTCATAATTACCATGAAACATGCCTTCCCTGTAGCTGAGGAAAGCAGTATTCCCTTTTCCCCTCTGCTTAAAGAATACATTCATGGGACTTGAGAACTCTGGCAAACCCCGACTGCAACAGAGTTACTCTTCAACTGGGGAATGAAAAGAAAGAACAAGCCATATATCCTATTTTAGGTATAGCATATGGTTTAGTGCTTGTGGCAGCAATGGTGATGGGAGGACAGATGGACTGAATGATCTTGTAGGTCGTTTCCAACCTTGTTATTCTATGATTCTATGTTGCTTCACAGCAGCAGTCTCCTCAGGCAACTCAGCATGTGTAAAATGACTCTGACTACAACTAACTACAACAACTCTGGTCAGATTTGGCTTGAAATGTGTCACTCGATTGATAATACACAGGCACTATGGTCAAATATCCACAATCTGTCCAAACAAAGAACAGAATACAGGACCCTTATTTTTGCTCATCGTCCGCAGTAATTTCAGCCATGCTGCAGACATGCTGCTGCCACGTATCCTGAAGGAAAGGATATGACTCTGAACCTGAAATGCCTATTTGTTTGGTTTTAACTGGGGAATATGATTTGAAGAAGACTAACAGCTTTGCAGTCTTCAGAACTACCATGAAGAAACATATTTTTGTTGGCAAATATTAAAAAATAATCTAGAAAATCTCTCTTCTCTCCTGTTTGTACAAGAAAATGAATCTGAAGTTTCGGTGCAACTTCAATTTTTGAGATTTACAGACACAATTCACTATTTACTAACTTTAGTATATACTTACTATAAAATATTTGGGATGTTAAAAATGACAATGATTCTATTCAGAGAATTTGTATTGTATTTTTTTAAATTATTATTTAAGTCCATAAGGTTAGTTTTTGTTGAAAGCTATTCTCCTAGGCTGTTCTAGAGATATTATAAGAGCAAATCTTACAACAAATGCATTCTCCCTGCCTTTCTTGAACTGAAAACAACATCATTAAGCACTGTAAAAGGAAAAAAAAAAAAAGTAAACAGTCTAAGCAGAGTATAGACAAAATGAAATAAATTTTATGCAACCACAAAATCATCAACTCTTGAACCGAAAAATAGATTTTTCTGTTCATTTATTAATTAAGACCTTTTCCTTGTGTACTATTCCTGATGTAAGTATAACACAAGCACTATCCTTACATTTCTTTTTCCACACACAGAAATTTCAGTTTCCTGTGTGACTACACAGGGAGTAATTTTCTCATGTGGTTTTACCAGCATCATAACAGAGACAATTGCCAGAGTCAGGTTCTAAAACCACAAGACTTCTGAGTTTCAGTCCAAGAGCTTTAGCAAAAATACTCTTCCTTATTTCTAAAAGACACGTGGGCCTGAATATTCTTTCACTCTAAATTCAGGGCAGACACGAGGTCCAATTTTATGATCTTGGGATTTTGATTTGTGAACATAAAATAGCTCAGCTTTGCTGTGGCAGGTAACCCTAATTCATAGAAAAGGCTATTTTTAAGGTCTGTACCTTGGAGATAGTCTGTTGACCTACAAAATTCAACAGTTTCCACCCTTTGTTTATTTGGTTCAGCCCAGTAGCCCTTTTTCAGAGATAACCCAGAGATAAGCAATAATGTAAGAGCAGGTTTACACAAATACTGCTAAAATGTGGAGCACATATTCGATATGTAATGTCCTGATCTAATGGAAAGATCACCTCATTTTGACAATTTTAACGTTATAACTTTGTTGTTACGAAACATCTCCAATTTCACAAAAGCAACATTCACTATATAAACTCATTTTGAAAGTGATTGCTTTGTAGTTGTAATAATCCTCCTGGCAGTTTTAATGGCAATTTTCAACCTTGTTTACTCCTTTTACTGTTAACTTGAGCAGATCATTAAAAAAAGTGCACATTCTGCTCAGTATCTCTCAGATTTCAAGAGAATTTAGTTAGAGATGGCACGTCAACAAAAACCTTAAATGCATTTTGAGAGTGATGTGGAAGGAATTAGACAATAATAATCCACGCTTCAGCAACAAAGGGAAGATAGCTTTCCACCTCTTCTCATTCTCACTCACATTTTAGTGACAGTCACTCCAGTGTCTCTCCAAAGTGAAATTAATGAGAAAGACTTATCTACTTAGAGTCTACCAGAAACACAGAAGCAAAGTTAATAAATAGGCATCCACCATTTTTGCTAGCTAAACAGTACAACAGAAATAAAGCTGGAAACAATTTAAGTGTAAAACAACAGTTTTCCATGCACTTCTGTACTTTTCCCTGCATCTTTTAGTAACAAAGCTGAAAGAGTCTCAGCTCAAAATAAATGAAAGCAGCCAGTCAAATAAACACTTGCATATAGATGTCTTCAAGCGGGAAACCTGAAAATTAGTCTCTACCGAGTTGAGACCTGAATCTATATACAGATGAACATGGATGGGGTAAACAAGATATTCACAAAACAACTACAATGGCACAACAGACTGACTCTGTGAACAACAATTAGCAGATGGAGATAGAAGATGATTAACACAAAAATTCTGACAGATAAATGCACAATAAATTACTCTTCAGAAATGCACCAAAAATTAGAAGCCCCCCACAATGTGGCTAGCATTAAGGGTGTTTTAAAACAGACAGAGACTGATGTCATCATGACCAAAATGTTTGGGGGAAGCAGGACCTGCAAGTGAAAAAAATCAACACATTCTCTCAGAAACAAGTTGACAAGACTGTATGTGGTAGCTTGTGCTGCTATTCCTACCCAGACTATCCATGTATTACTACCAAGGAGAATCACCTCTAGAGAGGAATCCAGCCTTTGTGCAAGCTAAGTATCATCAAAATAAGAGCTGTATGTTTCCAAAACAATGCCTTAATTTCTTTCTCTTTTTTTTTTCCTCAAAAGAGAAAGACTCAAATTAGCTTGGCAGTGCTGCCAGTTTCACATCAAATTCCAAAATTATGCAAGGAGTAAAATGTTATGGCTGAGTAATGATTATGGTGGAATTTCTGTTGTGGCCTGACTACAGAAGGCTTCATGTGCTGTAATTGTACCAGAAAATTATAACTTCAAGTTGACTTCATCCCTCTCTTCCATCAAGTCCCCACAGTGATCACCTATATCTGTGCTACAATCAACACAACGTTCTTTAGTTATCATACTTTCAAACTGAGCTCAGACTATAAGAGCCCACTAGCAGTTAAATTCAGTGAGTTTTGATTTAATGTGAAGCTAGTTGGAAGAAAAAAGGAGAATTTCTCATTCACTGCAGAAAATCTCCTGATCCAGAAGTGCAGGTCAAAGTAGTCCACAGGGAGAAAGAAAAAAACAAGTACAAATTGACAAAACCAATGTTACTTAACATTCATATACCAACTTTGATCATGAAGTTTCAGCTCAGCTATTCAGTTTCTAACACCTAAGGACTCAACTCAAAGGCTGAAGCTTCTCAGGAATGCTACACAACATACACTATAGACCTGCTCACTAAATTAAAAGCTCCATCCTAAACAAATAAACCACATATTGTTATCAAACAAACAGAAAAAAGAGCATAGGCTTTGTGGTGAGATGGCTGGGATTTCTCCACTGTTTCCCATTGTTTTTTCTCACATGGGACTATTTTATCAATTAGCAGCACACCTGTGAAATAAATTTCAGTTAAACAAACAGAGCTAGCACAAACACGTACTAAAATCTTTACAGATGCTGGTATTCATTCAGTATTATAATCCTCCTTTAGAAACTAATGAATGGGAGACATTTATACAGTTTTCTTGTGAGATAAGAGATTTTTACAGAGATCACTCTTGTTCAAGACAGGAGATAGAACTTAAGTCTCCTAAACAGCTTTCTGAGGAGAAGCAGGGCATTGTGCAATTGTTTCTGCTTTGTAGAGACATGAGCACAACATTACTTATCTGTACATTATTAACTGCTCAGACTCACACTGTAAACAATACTAATTTTAAGAACAGAAAAGCCCATGTTCAGAATCAAAACACTTTTAACACTCTAGAGCTCTTACTTATTCCTTCTCTCTTTCGAGCAAGACACCAAGCCTACCCTGAAGAGTCTGAAGCTCTGGATAACAACTCATTTTCCCCTTTGATTTCTTTTTCTTGCACCCTGCTGCTTGAAAAGCCCACAGGCTCTGTGCAACTTGCCTTGTCACGAGAGTTCCCTATTACACCACTGAACAACTCACTGGATACCTCCCATAAACCAGATTTTCCTTTTAAATAAGCTACATATAATATTATTTATCACTTATTTAACAGTGCATACATTTACTGATAATGGTATCAGAAATAGACAGTTGTAAAATATCAGTTTCTAGAACCTCAGAAGCTTACAGACGACAAGGAAGGGTTATTACCAGCTTCTAGTCCAATTCCCAGCATTGTCATATCAGTTTCTGCTGCTTCTAGCAAAATAAGAATCTCAATTTCTAAGTTTGTCGACTGAAATTAAATTAAATTCTAATTTATCAAGCAAACAAGATGACTGATGGAACTTTCTGGAAACAAACAGTTTTCTTCTTCAATTTCCGACCATAACCATTTCATTAAAATACAATTAATGGACAAAAAGTCAACTTCTACTTCCTATTTGTGATTTGTTTTTGTTTTTCCAGAAAATAGCAATTATATAGCATAAAAAAGGTATATTGGAGCAAGAAAAAATAGAGTTGGTCTTGGGAAAAAAAAAAAAGTGTCTTTTAAAAATATACCATTTGGAGAATAACCAGTTATTCATCTGTGCTTTTGTATAACGCTGCTTTTTCACTATAGATGATCAAGCATCAGTCCAAAAACATCAAGAGCTGCTCTGAAGGCCACAAAATGAATGAAGCTTTTCCAAAGATCTCTTGCATTTCTACTTCAGAAGATATTCCTTTTATACAGAATACTTAAGCACTCTTCCTGTAGCAATCTGGTTTTGGTAATTAATGTATACAACAGAAGTTGCTATTAGAAGACAAGGGAATAAGGGAAACACCAAACAAGAATCATAGGGGTTGGAAGGGACTTCAAGAGATCATCGAGTCCACCCCCCCTGCCAAAGCAGGTTCCCTACACCAGGTCGCACAGGTAGGTGTCTAGGAGGGTCTTGAATACCTCCAGAGAAGGAGATTTCACAACCCCCCTGGGCAGCCAGTTCCAGTGCTCCGTCACCCTCACCGTAAAGAAGTTCTTGTGCACATTTGCGCGGAACCTTCTATGCTGCAGTTAGAGATTGACGCAACTGCAGATACAGCTTAAGGAATCTGGATCAGGTTAATGATGTTGGCCCACAACATCAGAGGTGGAAGTACTGGTATGGTAGCAGAACTGAACCTTTCCACCAATGTCCTGTTACATTTTGTTTCCAAGTGACAGCAGCTGAAGGACAGTTGGACAAAATGTCATCAAGCATAGAGAAGTGGATGAAGAAAAGGGATGGAATTTAATTCTTCCATGCAGAAAATATATTTATTGATGCTTGCTGAATGAATATCCTATGTTTCTGGAAACCAGTGGATAACAGCACAGTGAGGCAGTGGGTGGTGTGTTTCAGCAGTGGCAACTGCAAGTCATCTCCAAGGGTACAAACTTTTTCAAGCACAGCATGCAGGTTCTTGTTCACCACTAATGAAAACAGAGCTCAAGGTAGCAGGTGTTGAAAAAGAGTATTTCGTAGCTGAAAATTTGATCAAATAGTGTTATGTTCTTTGCATCAGCTGTAGTTTCCATGGAAATAAATAGGAGGAATTACTTTTTGAGAAACCTATGTACAGGCAACTCATAACAATTTCTCTTTAGTCAATGCAGCCCAGGAATGCCAAGAGGTTGGACACCCATACCTTACCCAGTGGCAATCTTGTATTTCACAGTGCATGAGAAAAGACTCAACACTGCCAGAGAGATGTAGCTTATTTGTTATTATACTCAGGTAAGAAAATCTTATTTCAGGTTTGCACAAATCTGGGGGCTCAGTGGTTTCCCAAAAGCCAAGCATACCAAACAAACCTATCCACTCCATATTTATACATTGAATTTACGAAGTTAGTCATTTCCCAAACTCATCCTTTTTGCAATGTTCATTTAGTAATTCACATATGCACACTCAGGTATCATTTTTTAATATTATAATGAAAATAGCTCAGCTAAGGGCACATGAACCTTGAATTTTCTTGTCAAGTTGGCAAAATACACAAACCATTAGAGTTAACATGGCATTCTGGCTTGCCTACTTCTGCCCAGAGAGGTTGTGGATGCCCCCACCCTGTAGGTGCTCAAAGCCAAACTAGACAGTGCTTTGAGAAATCTACTCTGAGAAGTGTTCCTACGTATAGCAGAGGGGTTGAAACTAGATGATCTTAAAGGTCTCTTCCAACCCAAACCATTCTGTGATCTGGAACTGCTGTTCCCATCCTCACTGTGGCCAAGAGAGCCACCAATCAACACCTCATACAAAAACCCTCCTGTATTCACAAGCAATAGATGCAGTAACACGTGTTTCCTCATCAGCATGCAAATCACATGCTCCAGAGCAGTCAAAACATTGTGTATTCTAAAGCCATTCAGCACTCCATGAAAAAAGAAAATCCTGTGCCATTTCTAGTGGTAAAGTCATTAGTTGCAAAACAGAACAAAATGACTGATTGGTAGAGCTCAGAGGACTGCAATCAGCAGCACAAAAAATCAACTTTGAGGTCTGTAACTAGACAGTGTTCCCAATGGATTGGTACTAGGTCTGGTCCTGCTCAACACCTTCATCAGTAACCTAGATGAAGATAAAGAATGCACCCAGTTACCAATACAAATCAGGAAGACTGCCATGGCTCCCACTAATGTCATAGGTAATCAATTGGCCTCAGCTGTTCAATCAGGTGTTTCCTATCAGTTCTTTCAGCATCTTGTTTGAGACAGTTGTGTTACTGTTATTGAGCCTTAATTACAGGTTCTTTTATAAGGGCTGTTGGTAGCTTTGAGTAAAGTCGTGTTGAATGAAGAAGTAGAGGCTGAAGAGATAGCTTACCATGTTTTTTTTTTTCTTTTTTCTATATGCTTTGCTTTTTCATTTTGTTACTTGCTATAAGAAAGAAATAGAGCAGGTTTTCAAAGCACGTGTTTATTCAGTAATGTGAAAGGAAGCACTGGGTGATGCTGTAATCTCTCACAGCAGACAGTTTTCCTGTCATTGTCCTTTCTAGATAATCTCAGATATAGGACGAAACAAGCAAGCAAAAAAAAAAAAAAAAACCAATTACCCTATGCAACCAATACCCAACACAACTCAATATGTGACAGCTGTGCCTTTTGTGGATTGAGGCATTATAAAAATGTGTAACCTGTTTATGGCTACATGTAGATCATTTTTAAGTCACTAAAAATTGAAAGATATGTTCTCTTTATTAAGGTTTTATTCCATGACCAAGTTTGCTCTCCAATTTAGAGCTCTTCCATTTTTGGTAAGTTTTCTTCAAATCATTCTTCTCAGACTTTTTCCCTACGTAATTTCATTTTGTAGGCAAATACTAGAATTTCTTCACTTTCTCTTCCTATTTCAGACTAGGATAAGTTAATGTTTCTTGATGTGATAATCATCAAGAAACAACACTGTAGTGCTAACATCTTATTAAAAGAAACTATTATCCATTTCATTAGGAACCTCATGAGTATAGTAGAAATTGACATTTCAATTTGCTGCTGCAAAACTGCACTTCTCCTGGCCCTGTTCCACACCTGTACTGGTAAGGACTATCAAAGCCATACAGTGTAAGACTATGTTCTGCAGATTACTTTTCTTACGTGATACCAGTATGTAATAAGAAAATTTTCTCCCTCTTGTCGTTCAATTACGTTTCCTATCTCAACCCTAAAATATCATTTTTCCTTGTGGTAACTGAATAATTTTTCTGGCATATGATCTAAGAGTATTTTTAAAATAATGTTTGGTTTCCTTAAAGCTTTTCTCCTGCCTTCTCCCTTTCAGTATTTAAACATTGCACAATGATCTTCCCTTGCATCCATATAGGTAGATCTCTTTCTACATACAGGTACATCAACGCTGGTTTATTCCAATTGTCAGCATGTTATTTCTCATACAGCAAAAAAGAAGTTCAATTTTAATTTATTGTATCTGTGAAACATTATATACAACCTTAATAACCCCTGCAATCAACTCAATCACAATTTCTTCAAGCAAGCATTTAAGAACTACCTACTAAATAAAAAAATGTATTTGTTTCTTTATTAATTCTATAATAACCTTCTCTGAAAAGTCAAGAGGCCCTGACACCTGTGCTACTTTCAATAAACAAAGGGGTTTTTTTAAATCACATTTCTCAAATCCAATATTCTGAAATTCTATCATAAACCCTTATTGGGTTTTCTTACTTGCAAAACTTATCTCCTTAATGGAATAATATAAACCCATAAATAAGATTATTTTGATTTTCCTCCACATGGTTGATCTGCCTAGTTAGAAAGTACTGTACCAGTCTGTAGTGCCATAACAAGATGGAAAGCACAGCAACAATAGCAGAATAGCTATGCTCTAGGCTGCAGCAAGCAAGCAAGCATATGCTCAATGCAGCAGCCAAAGACACAAAACCGAAGAAAAAAAATCTGCTTACCCTTAGCAAGCCTCAGGTAGGTAGGGATCTCCAGCAAGATAACCTTGCCTCCTCTGCCGACCCTCAAAGTCTGGGAAGGGGTGGATCCTGGCTCCACCTCTTCTGGTCACCCAGGTGCATTGCATGCAGCTGAGTTGCCCTGGGGTGGCACTGCTTTCCCACCAGGTGCTCATTCACTATTTCAAGACATGACTTAGTATTTCCACCACACAGTGTATGGCCACAGCACTGAATAAAGCAAAAAGAACAACTATCATAAGTAGAATAAATGGTGTATGTTTGTATAGATACATAGAACTACATACAAATATTTACTTTACAAGTTGCATAGATCCCCTTAACAAATATTTCCATCACCTGCATAATCTCAAACAATCCTGGAGGCTATAGTGATAATGTTAAACAATGTTTATGCTACCCCAACACCACAATCATTATAATAAAGAAAAAAAAGCCATGTATTTACATTTTTGAAACTCATGTATGTAGCTCTGAAGTCTACAATTGTGCTCAATCTTATTAATCAAATCAATTAAAAATCAAACTGTTCATTTTACAACAGATGAAAAACTAGGTTTGCTTGACTTCACTTGACTAGAGGAAATCACTACGGTAATTCGTAAAACTTACACAGCTATGAAAAGGATAAAAGAACGTTGTGCATGCTGAAGCATGAGAGGGATTGTTTTGTAAGTATTGTTTCTGCAGTTTTTCTTGCATCCTACAGCCTACTACTTGAATGAAGATTCCATGGCCTACATTTAAATAATGACTTGAAAAATCACAATGCAATACATAAAATGTCTCTTAGTATGTCATTTAATTTTTCAATGTTAAAATTGTGCAGCATGTGACATTTTGATGTGCTATGGGCAGATTCCTCAAATGTACAAAATGCAAATACTATTGCCTACAGTACATTTTTACACAGAATAATGAGGAGTCAAAATACCAAATATGCCCATAGCTGTATACCTATGCTTACTTTAGCTTTGTCCCGGCATACATTTATAAATTACACAGTTTGACTGCAACTGTGGGTTGAACAAACATTTCCTGACTGCATAAACTAGGCATAAATTTTCATATATTCTGCTAGAAAGCCATGAGGTGGGGAAGTGCAATTTAACCCTAACAACATGGCTTTTGTGTGAGCAAAATTAAAGCATGCTGTGGTATCAGAGTGACCTTTGTTGAAGTCAGTGAGCATTAAGAACTGAAAAAGCTTCTGGGATTGGGTACGCAATTTTAATTACAGAGTGCTGGCCATCTCCGTTTGCCAAGGCCTGAATGCTTTGCTGGAGAACTTCAACAAACTGTAAAGGTAACCTGGAAAATATCTTACCAGATAAGGAGATAATCAAGAATTAAGTTAAAATTAAGAATGATTCTGATAATTCAAATGTTTTCCTTTTAACTATTCACCATGCAGCAACGAAGTTTTAGGAATTCTCTCCATGCTTTGGTTCATGTCTTGTAATTTGGCCTACGAAAAATTGAGATTATTCAGAAGATAGGTTATAATTGAAGTAGGAATTAAAAATTAGTCCCTTAGGACTGTTATTTAATTACATTTTCCTGCACTATAGATTGAAACCTAGGGTATGAATTTGCCTTGTAAGAAATACTGGTGCTGCTCCAAAAGTAAATCTGAAATTACTGTGCCTGATCAAGAATGGTGATGCTCAAAATGCATGGTGCCCTGTAACACCCCACTGTGGCAGTGTTTGTAACTGTTAATACCATGGCTGTGAGTCTGGTTTTGTTGATAGTACTGCTGAGCCCTGCTGATAGCATCATGCAGTTTGCTTCTATAGCTGGCACCCATTCTGTCTGCATGTATACTTATCCACCTCCACCTGGCTGCTCAGACAAATCAGCCACAGGGGAGGAATAAGCCAGACAGTATATAAATTCATCTGCACTGGATTACAGAAGAGTTGGATATTAAATGTTGTACACTGAAGACACTTTAGATTTCAAAATGGAACAATTCCTTCTCAAGAAGTGGGGAATCCACAGTAAGAACAGAAAAACGGAACACATAAGAACAGCAGATAGCAGTGAGGCACAACATCATAAAACTTGTTCATTCTTACTATCAGCTAGGAGTGTCCACTGTTAATCTGCAATGTCTATTTTCTTCCAGCCTTTGGTATGGGATCTCTTTCCTCAAACAGAATGGTGTCATAATAAAAATGAAACCAGAGGGGAAGTATATCAACGGGTGAATAAATCAAGTTTTTTTCCACTGGATAAAAACTCAAGCAGGCTAGTGATGAAAATGTTTTTGTTTTCATTATACTCAGGGATAATTATATCATTCTTTTCTGCTCAAAAGAAAGATAATCCTCGAGCTTTAAGTCAAAACTTTTTCTTGTTTTTGATCACTCATGATCTGGTAGTATTTTAATGAGACAAATGGCCTCTCCTTGTCAAATTTTCTGTTCACACTACTATGTTGTTTGTTTTTTTTTTTCCATGTATCAATACACAGAAGAAGGTTTGGGTTCTCTTCTTCTTTCTTTAGAGTTATGCAGCTTTCTGAGTTTGAGAGTTTGCCTCAATGTATTCTCAGAACAAACCACATACAACTCTTGTCTTCTAACGTGATGGGGAGAAGAACAAGTTACTCAAAACGCTGTAATTACACAAGAATCACAGGTATCGCTGTGCTTCTGTGAAATCACAACTCATCAATATAATCTTAACTTCCTCTTCCACTGAAGAATTTTACCTATAAGAAATATTCCTCAACAGTTCTTGAACAATGGCAAGGAACAGAGCTTTTCAATCTTCCAAAACTCAGACCACACAAAATAGTAGATTAAATGAAAGAACATCTATTAAGCAGGCAGAATGACTGATTGCTTACAAACTTCACTTAGAAGGATACTATACATTCATAGGAATGAACTGCTTGTTGGTGGTGCAAGCAACATAATACTGAACTACTGTAAGTTAAAACAACAGCTATTCTTCTAACTGAATTAATTCTCCTCTAACTGTGGTAAGCACAGCATCCAGTGTGACTTGAAGCCTGAAGAGTATGTGATTGAGATATTTCAGAATGTTGAGCTTCCAGACAATCAAATAAGGATCATGGAAAAAAACTGCTGAAAGCCTTTTTGAGAGTTTATGGTGAGAAAATAACAATGCTATTCACAAAGAAAGCTGGGAGGTCCTCTTTCTCTGACAATTGCCATGCAAAGATTAAGCATGGAAACTTCTTAATGAGCAGTGTAATTTTTTTTCTGTTTAACAGTAATAAAAAGCAGATGCTTCCAAACCTCCCCCTTGAATGAAAAGAGAGAAAGGATGGGTGAGAAATGCAGTTGGACATGAACACTGTGCTTCAGAATCCAATTGTATTTACATTAAGAAAAAGAGAAGCCACAAAATGCAGCAAAAAACACTTTGTAGGAGTGAATTAAGGCGTACACTTAGCTTTATATTCTGCATATTAGCAACAGATAGATGTTAAACAGATGTTTGTTGTAAAAACATCCACAATATTATATCCTCAGATACATATTTAAGAAATAAATGGCTCACATACATAATTTAAAGTAGAGGAATACATGTTGGAGGAAAATGTTCCAAGATAGACTGGCTAAGACCAGACATAGATGTCTACTCTGCAAGCAAAAAGAAGATAAAGTGCCAGTGAGGAAGAGAGTGGCATAGTACAGCATGGAGCAATGAAAGGTCTCTTATCTGAATTCCAGAAGCCTACCATTTTTATCACTGGAGGGAAAAAAAACATAGTAGATCAACTCAGTATTAAGTGAATAGTTTTGACTCTACATTAAGTGACCACTGAACTCTCAGTTATACCTAGCTCTCAGACTGAGACCAAACCCAATGATAACAGTATTAAGACCACTGACACAACAAAAAATGAAATGTGTGCACTTGTAAATATGAAGCTGCATCAACAGAATGTTTATGTGAATAGTCATTACTGAAAAAATAAATTTTAAAAAATGTTCTGATGCAGATTTTTTTTTTCATTCTACTTAATTCTGCATTGCTTGTTTTTGTTGGATACTCCCAAGATATTATTAAGATTTCTACATGGGCAGAAGTCAGAGCATTTATGACAATGAGGTAAAGGGCACTGACAAATATTGAGGGAATTCAGAAAATTCAGGTGAATAGCAAGAACATCTCCTCCAGAACTCAAATTATTTAACACTTCAGTATCTTTCCCTACTAGGTTCTAAACTCCTGAACAATTTTGGTATGGCAGTCAGTGCCTAAAGCAATAAAGCAATAAAATTAATTTAAGATCCTTCCTTTCCAAGTACAAATTTCATCAGGAAATGTTTGCATGCTTTTTGTCTTTTTCTATCTCATAGTTTATAGACAGTGCAGGAAATTTTGGTTTTATTACAGTCAGATTTTAAAAGCATCAAAAAATGGCACTAGAAGGATTACAAAATATGTTGTAATTGAAATATTATAACTGAAATACTCAGACTGAGACACATCTTCACAGAAGCTCCTAGGAGCCCAAAAAATTAAGAGGTACAATTTCTTTTATCTTGCTTTTGTTGGTTTTTTTTTGTTTAGTTTCGGTTTACACTGAGTCTTATGAGAATGAGAGAGCATGCAAAGTATTTAACGTTGTTTTTTTTTTTGTTCTGCCTACAACAAATGGGAACAAAGAATTGAGTACCAACCTGAGAAATGCATCAAAATCATCCTGCAGTCATTTTTTGGACAGATGTTTGCTATGGCTTTGGTGATATCAACAAGAAAAAAACCAACAAATTACAAGAATTTGACTGTGGGAGTGGGAGACTAACATTGTATGTATAGTGATCAGAGGCATAAAAGATACTGATTGATCATTAACAATGAAAGCTATATCAAAGCTATGTAGACTAATAAGGGAAGCAGCTAAAGCAAGATATCAAGTCACTTGTCATCCAGAAAAAGGCACTGTCTGCTCTTCATTTTCTGGAAATGAGAGTGGAAGTAGACTAAAAGGTTCACTTAGAGGCCATCCAGAAGTAAATTACATTTTCCACACACATGAAAATTCATAATACGGCTCTTTTAGGAAAAGAGATCAGTTAGGAGCTCTGTTTTATTGAGGTCTTCTTTTTATTTTTCTGTTTTTTAGTAATATGATGATAGATAAATTTTTGAGCACAGGAAAATGAAAGTCTAGAGAATAGGAAATAGTTTATGATATGAGTCACATTAAGATAAGAGTTGAGAGACAGATTGAAAAAACAACTAAGGAATTCCATTGGAAAGTCACTCTTCAAACAGCAAGGTATTTATTATACATAATATCAGTACCGTCCACAATACATAATGTGAAGATAGAGTATCTACATCCACATTTCAATTTAAAGCAAAATTAAACTTTTAAATTAAAAATCCTGATTGACCCTACAAGGAATACTAGGGTTCACACAAACCTTGTGAAATAGACTCCATGGATTTCAGCTGAAATCTTAAGATGCACTCCAAAAGCTCACCTAATGCCACCAAACTAGTAAATAATTTTTGTGCCAGAAAAAAAACCCAACACATTTACTAGACATTTCCACACACATTTTTATCCAGGATCCCCTTATATACTTCACTAATTCCATGTTGTCTTCTCTTACTTATCTTGAAAAATTTTTCTCAGCTTTCATTGAGTTTTTCTCTCAGGTTCTCTTGTATAAGTCATCAAATACACATATATATGCATATATCACATCCAGTTCAATCATTACTGACAAATATCTTTCTATAACCTCATTTCGAAATCCATTTGGTGGTAAGTCTAACCTCTCTCACTTCAGTGTTCGGAAAAGTAAACTACTACCCAATGATACAATATTAACAGTACATTGTTATTGTTGTATCAGGCCACCTACCATCTTGAATTCGTGATCCTTCATTATTTAAATATAACAAAATGAAAAACACTTCTTAAACACTAAGCTTTTACGTTTTCCACTATTTTGACCAGAAATAAGGATTCTCTCATAGAAACAAGAATTAACTAAATGCAATGATCCCTTCTTAGGGTTATGTGAGATCTATGGTGACTGTGCCAATAGATTCATATCCACTGCTTCACTAAAGTCAGCAGGTGTTGTCCCATGAACTACTGAGTGGAA
>VXAB01002284.1:299186-312327 GCA_013399175.1 Odontophorus gujanensis
TTTTTTTTTTCATTCTACTTAATTCTGCATTGCTTGTTTTTGTTGGATACTCCCAAGATATTATTAAGATTTCTACATGGGCAGAAGTCAGAGCATTTATGACAATGAGGTAAAGGGCACTGACAAATATTGAGGGAATTCAGAAAATTCAGGTGAATAGCAAGAACATCTCCTCCAGAACTCAAATTATTTAACACTTCAGTATCTTTCCCTACTAGGTTCTAAACTCCTGAACAATTTTGGTATGGCAGTCAGTGCCTAAAGCAATAAAGCAATAAAATTAATTTAAGATCCTTCCTTTCCAAGTACAAATTTCATCAGGAAATGTTTGCATGCTTTTTGTCTTTTTCTATCTCATAGTTTATAGACAGTGCAGGAAATTTTGGTTTTATTACAGTCAGATTTTAAAAGCATCAAAAAATGGCACTAGAAGGATTACAAAATATGTTGTAATTGAAATATTATAACTGAAATACTCAGACTGAGACACATCTTCACAGAAGCTCCTAGGAGCCCAAAAAATTAAGAGGTACAATTTCTTTTATCTTGCTTTTGTTGGTTTTTTTTTGTTTAGTTTCGGTTTACACTGAGTCTTATGAGAATGAGAGAGCATACAAAGTATTTAACGTTGGGTTTTTTTTTGTTCTGCCTACAACAAATGGGAACAAAGAATTGAGTACCAACCTGAGAAATGCATCAAAATCATCCTGCAGTCATTTTTTGGACAGATGTTTGCTATGGCTTTGGTGATATCAACAAGAAAAAAACCAACAAATTACAAGAATTTGACTGTGGGAGTGGGAGACTAACATTGTATGTATAGTGATCAGAGGCATAAAAGATACTGATTGATCATTAACAATGAAAGCTATATCAAAGCTATGTAGACTAATAAGGGAAGCAGCTAAAGCAAGATATCAAGTCACTTGTCATCCAGAAAAAGGCACTGTCTGCTCTTCATTTTCTGGAAATGAGAGTGGAAGTAGACTAAAAGGTTCACTTAGAGGCCATCCAGAAGTAAATTACATTTTCCACACACATGAAAATTCATAATACGGCTCTTTTAGGAAAAGAGATCAGTTAGGAGCTCTGTTTTATTGAGGTCTTCTTTTTATTTTTCTGTTTTTTAGTAATATGATGATAGATAAATTTTTGAGCACAGGAAAATGAAAGTCTAGAGAATAGGAAATAGTTTATGATATGAGTCACATTAAGATAAGAGTTGAGAGACAGATTGAAAAAACAACTAAGGAATTCCATTGGAAAGTCACTCTTCAAACAGCAAGGTATTTATTATACATAATATCAGTACCGTCCACAATACATAATGTGAAGATAGAGTATCTACATCCACATTTCAATTTAAAGCAAAATTAAACTTTTAAATTAAAAATCCTGATTGACCCTACAAGGAATACTAGGGTTCACACAAACCTTGTGAAATAGACTCCATGGATTTCAGCTGAAATCTTAAGATGCACTCCAAAAGCTCACCTAATGCCACCAAACTAGTAAATAATTTTTGTGCCAGAAAAAAAACCCAACACATTTACTAGACATTTCCACACACATTTTTATCCAGGATCCCCTTATATACTTCACTAATTCCATGTTGTCTTCTCTTACTTATCTTGAAAAATTTTTCTCAGCTTTCATTGAGTTTTTCTCTCAGGTTCTCTTGTATAAGTCATCAAATACACATATATATGCATATATCACATCCAGTTCAATCATTACTGACAAATATCTTTCTATAACCTCATTTCGAAATCCATTTGGTGGTAAGTCTAACCTCTCTTACTTCAGTGTTCGGAAAAGTAAACTACTACCCAATGATACAATATTAACAGTACATTGTTATTGTTGTATCAGGCCACCTACCATCTTGAATTCGTGATCCTTCATTATTTAAATATAACAAAATGAAAAACACTTCTTAAACACTAAGCTTTTACGTTTTCCACTATTTTGACCAGAAATAAGGATTCTCTCATAGAAACAAGAATTAACTAAATGCAATGATCCCTTCTTAGGGTTATGTGAGATCTATGGTGACTGTGCCAATAGATTCATATCCACTGCTTCACTAAAGTCAGCAGGTGTTGTCCCATGAACTACTGAGTGGAATTTAACTATCATACAATCACAAGGAATGATACCAAATATCAGACTAACACAAACAATCCACTATTGAGGGTATTTTAGAATTCCAGCCAGAAAAGAATGTTGAAGTAGTTCCAGCTAAATATTACTAGTGGCACAGATGTGTTTATACCTGTCATCTACCTATATGTCAACTTTTCCTCCAACACATAGTGTCAGTGAATCAATATTACCAGATCTCATAAATATCTGGATTTTTTACAGTTTTCCTAAAGCCTCAGATCTGAGTTAAACAACTTCAAGAACTTCAACATTCACATACTAATTTTTATAATCCAGATAGCCTCCAGCAATACTAAATGATTTTTTTTTTCTGAGACTCAATCAGACAGAACAAAAAATGTTTCACAAATTGCTTCATAACCATGTTTCTAACCCTACTCAGAAATTCCATTCATGACTTCTGTGTTTCTAAAGATGCACATGAACAAGAAATGAATGGTTTGCTCTTATTCTTCTGTTTATTCAGTTTATTCATTGTGCTGCACAAAAACTCTACAATGATTTGATCCGAAATTACTTGGTAAAACAAATGGGAACATCAGTAACCCATAAAAAGACATAACCAGAATGGCTGTTGTAGTGGTGTTTTAATCCTTAATGCTGTAACTGAGCTATTTTTTCATCCTAGTCAAAGCCTAGTGTAAATGTTCTTGCTCAAATCTTTCTATTTCAGCTTCGTAGATCCTTCAAGACTTCTTCACATCTACCTCATGACTCCTAATTAAGGATTAGGTAATTGTAGGTTCCAAGATTTTTTTATTTAATGTTGGAAATATCTTTAGCAGGCCTTTTATCTTCCCACCTTTACAATTCTGTGATTTAAACCAACACCAGCTTCCAATAATAAGGTACAGAGAGAACCTGCAACTCATATGTGTCTGATAACAAACATATTCCACAGCTAGCATTTCAGCTACATAAATCTGCCACCTGAGGGTACAAGACCTAATGCCTTTGTGATGTGAAAACACACAAATTCTCAAAAAAAAATAAAATAAAATAATCCACAGCTTTACATACGGAAATCAGTTTCTAGTACTCTTAAACTTGACTTATTGCTGCTATAAGAAAAATTTATCTCCAAAACTATTTGGATGCTCAGACAAATTAAAAAGAGGTTTGTATACATAACTGAATTACCTTAATGGGCTAAAGGGATTTCACTGTTTTGGCAGATACTAAGTCCTAACCCTTCCTACAGTCCACAAGTAACTTCAGCTGCAACAAGAGAAAATACCAGCTCTAGAAACTGAGTACTTTAACATGCAGAGGGGGTCTGATGAATTCTGCATCCTTCCTTCCCTCTTGTAATTTCATTTTTTTAATGAGTATAACAAGGGTAAGCAGTACTTCCTGTGCTAGAGTCCATCATGTTTTTGGTTTTAAAGTATAATTGAGATGTTAAATACTAATAACCATTTCAGTAAAAGTAATAAAAATCCCAAGAAGGTTGTGCATAAATTTTCAAGAAAATCCCTATAATTTTTAAATGAAGTTTGAAGTTTTTAAAAATCAAGTAAAATCTCAGGTCTGTGACTTTCAACCTCTTTCCTTTCAATCAATCCTATAAAGTTAAAACTATTACATGGAAAGCAGTCCAGGTTTCCCCTCTAAGTTAAGACTTTTGTGTTGGTACTTAGTATGACTGTTAAGAAATGATCAAGGAAACATCTTCAGGATTCAAGATAATAGGAATCTATTGTCATACTTCATAATATAATCTCAGCAACAAACTAACAAATGCTGAAGCACAGAAGCCATGACAAATTCAGTCTGGCTGTATCTGGCTTAATCCTGATGCTTTTTCATTATTTTGGAAAATGCTGAATGTTGCATTTTGATTATTCAAATATGAAGTACAAATTGTTGAAGTCTAAAGCTGCAAAGCATTGAATCACAGGGGCGTTCATTCACATTTAACACCTATTTGTGTGACAAAATGAAGGTACATGTTACACAGATTCTTTTTTTCCTCCACAGTACTACTGAAAAACTTTAAAATCACTGCTTATTCATTCAGAAAAACTAATCTGATAAATTTGCTTAGGGTACCATGTTATTGGGCTACCATATTGAAAACACTATGTATGAGAGGATCAATGGAGAGAGAATTCTTTTGCTGCAGGCTGATAGAGTCAATCAGTGAAAGACTCGTGCTTCAATATGTAGGGAAATAATATGAGAAAATTGTATAAACTTTTTTGGCAGGAGGCCTAAGACTAAAGAAAATCATGTCAAAAGTTAGGAATTTGTACTTCTAAAAATCCCTGGTAAAAACCACATGGTGATCTCCCATTACATTCATTCACTAAGCTGCTGGAAATGGCAGTCCCTAATAGATGTATGTATTGCATAGGAATCAACTACAATAGGCCAGGTGGGAAACAAGAGCTCACATGGGGGCCATTATACATCAGTACTTGTTAGGTTCTTTACATGCAACTTGCAGCATTCTTCAGAGTTAAATTGGAAAATACAATCCCTTTCTTCCTATTGGTAAGAATATTTCAAGTATGGGAAAGCTCTATTCTTTCACAGTCTCAACAAGCCACCTGCCACCCCACCCTTCCACTCCTATGAGTACAAGCTTTTCTGCCTCAGAAGAAAAAATACTAATAAAGCGTGACTCACCTGGAGTCACACCATTACACAGACTTCATGCACTCCAACACAGCATGGAGACTCCCACTCTTTACCTGTATGTGAGCTACAGGTGTAAACAGCAGGTCCTCAGTAATTTTCACAGAGGAAGAAGCAGGATTCAACAGTTCCCATCACACACAATCCACGCTATCTCCCAATTAGTTTTTACTATGAAGAAAGCATCTACACGTGTTTCTCTTGTGTCTTTTTACCATTTACTGGGTAATTTCGGAAAGCACGGTTGAGTTTTGAACCCTATAAAATCTTAGGTTCTTGCATTCAGAGATCTCTTTCCGTAGAGATTCTGAGCTTTTTTTAATCTTTTTTTCTTTTTTTTCTGTACCAATTCAATACAATTTAGCGGGGATTGCTATCAAGAATAATAATGGCTATGAATTATAAAAGACCTATGACTTTCTGTAGTGCCTAATCTGATCTTTACATTAGGGTTTAAGCCTACCTACCTTACTCATCAGAATTTTTTTAATGATATAAAGTAGAAGTTCTCACACTGCTCTGTGAGCAATGGTCGAATCTTAAAATTATAACAATAAAGATCGTTACAATTTTACAGTAAGATTACTTCTGGTTAAGATAAAATGTCTAATCTGTATAGTAAAACTAATCTAAAGCATCTTTTTTAACTTCAAATGGTTTATATTTTGTCTTTATCATTTATTTCAGAATTTTTTATTTTAAAGAATTGCAATATTTATGTCCCGCTAACCAAATGAAAGTAGGTTTTTCCACTATGTTGTTATTGACCGAGAAATTTTATTGAGTGTATTTTGCACATGACCAAAATCTGTCCATTTAACAAAGTAAGGGCAACCATGTTATGTGACTGACAAGTGGAATATAGAGGGATTATTAAGAAACCTAGTTAATCTCTGCACCATTTCACGTTATGGTTGAATCTTTCTGCAGTGTTTTTGAGTATTATTTTATAAGCATAATACACCCCTTAAACACAATATAGTTTTTTTATATTAATGATAAAAATGGGATTTAATTTCATCAAGATAAAGGTCACAGATACGCAGGAGGTGCAATTTAAAATGTGGTGTTCTCTTACCTCTTCTTGCAATGCCCAAATCTTCAATGAAATCAACTTTGAAATGCTGCAGTGTTGTTAACAAGTGCCAAAACGGACTTGCACAAGTCACATTTTGAGGCTTTTTACTCCTTCCGTCTTCTGACAGCTCCAGAGGTACAGTGTACACCTAAGTCAAGCACATTTAAATCTCATCAGAGGTTTTAATTTGAAATGTCAACAGCTCCATTCCAGTGATCTACTTATACACTTGCAGTTTAACACAAGCACAGCACAGCATACAGTTCCTGTGCAAGCACAGGCACAAACTTCACCACTGCCAGAAAGACACCTTGTTCCCATTCCCAAACACATTCTCCCTTCCCCTACTCCTAGATCTGGCTGCCCAGAGCCCCATCCAACCTGGCCTTGAGCACCTTCAGGGATGTGGCACCACAGCCTCTCTGGGCAGCTGTGCCAGCACCTCATTGCCCTCTGAGTAAATAAATTCTTCAAAACATCTAAACTAAAACTCCCCTCTTTCAGTTTAAAACCCTTCCACCTTGTCCTATCACTATGAGATGATGTAAAAAATTGATCTCCTCCCAGATTATATGCTCCCTTCAAGTATTGGAAGGCTTTAATTAGGTCTCCCCAGAGCCTTCTCTTCTCCAGTCTGAACAAGCCCAGCTTTCTTAACTTGTCTTCAAAGGAGAGGTGCTCCAGCCCTCTGATCATCTTAGTGGTCCTCCTCTGGACCCATTCCAAGAGCTCCAGGGACCAGCAGGGCTGACAGACCATAGAAAAGAGATAATGGTGACCTTTGGCAGAAGCTCAGAAAGGCAGAACATTCCCCTGAATTTTGCTTTGTACTTTTCCTTTTGCAGAGATAAGAATTATAGGTTCATTTGATGAAAATTTTGAGTATAAAATAAATACAGATTCACTGGTACAAAACAGTAGCACTGAAAAACAAACAAAACAAACAAACAAACAAAAAAAGCATGTTGTACAGGTGCTCAAGGAATATACAGAATGAGTGGCACCAAACCCCTACACATTTTCCATTTATATATACATCTCACGGTGACCTATCATTAATTTGGAAATGTTTTTCAAAGCATTAAAAAAATGCTAGAAGAGAGTACTGATGATGTTTATGACTGCTCTGACATTCATCATTAAGTAGAAAAGATGAAAAATCTTTTGCAGATAAGGTGTTCCATGACAGAAAGAAAGAACTCTCAGAAATTCTGCTTTTCAGACACTACTTTCCCTGTTGAAAAAGTTCTTATCTATCTTCTCTTTTCTTTCAAAAAATTATTTTGCTAGAGTTTTTCCTCTTTGCTTTTTTTTGTAGTTGTTGCTGCTGCTCCCTGGAAATAGAGTGTTGTGACATGAGGTCTCTGCAGCTGTGCTCCTGATTATCTGCCGCTATTTACACATTTATTGCAAAAATAAATAAATTCCTTCTTCTTAACTGATTTTGGGGGGAAAAATGTTCAAAAATGCATATAAAAATACGCATGTTTCAATCACACATTTTCCAAGGCACTGTGCCAATAATTTTGTTTTTGTAGCAAATTTGTTTACATTTGGCATTGTCATATACATCAATTTTGAAATAATGGCCTTCTTGTGCCACTTCAGCTAGTAGTCTTCTTTAACATAACAACCAAACCAATGCTTCCTGGCTGCAATCCAGTTATAAACTAGTAGTATATTTAAAGCGTAGGTTGGGCATTTTGTCAGAGTAGTAATTTTTATACTGAAAGAAAAAAAAATCTGCCGTGTCAGAAAATTACATTGAGCTTGTGTGCTTTGTTTGTAAATGAAAAAAAAATAAAATAAAAAAGAAGCCTGAAAGTCTAGATGGAGCCTTCTTATCACTTCACAAGTTCATTTCTATGCACCAGAGATTAAAGGCACATAGAGCTTAGCAGTGTTGAAGATCAACACTGTCAGCATTAGCTGGGAAGAACGTGGAGTGAGAAACTGCAAATGCATTAAAACTTGTTCCACCCACCCTGTTTGTGAGTTTATCAGTGTTCTGCTCTAATGGGTTAATGTTGCACTCACGGGGAAAATCAAATGTTGTGACATCCACAAGCACTTCTGCCTGGGGTTCTCTCAACTGTTTTTGTTTGTTTGTTTGTTTGTTCTAAATTAAAAATTACTAAAGAATATTATTTCCTTAAAGGACTGAAGGCTCATCTAACTTCTACCTTGGATGACTGTGCTGCCATTTCCACTGGTACTGAAAAGCTTGTAGAATGTAACTCCAAATTCTCTCATACCATCTCTGACTACTGAAGTAAATAAATAAATCTATGAACTTAAGACTAAACTCTGCTAGTGCATTTGGATGAACTACAGAGAAACTCAAGTTGTTTCCCTTTGTCTTCTGAATTGTTCACACTATAGACAGAAGCAATGATGCTCTGGAGTTGGGTAAACAGTGGGCAGAACTGAGATAGTTTCCCAGCACAAGGCAGCAGCAAGTTGACTTCCATAGCAAGCTCTTGGCTTACAGCTGAACAAAAGTTGAATGCAGAGGCTGTGCTTTAGTAGACAGGAGCAAGTGTTGTTGGAGACTTGACATCTTCTATGGCAAAGATGCTTGTAATTTTTTGTATCGTTAAGGCAAAATAAATAAATAAATTAATAATAATAATAAAATGAGAATAGAATCCATGTCCTATTTCATTCTGTTCTGTCTGTTCAGGAATGGATCATGACCTGCGACAAGGACTTCTCACCTTTGGAGTTACACAGCAAAATGCTATGTGACAGTGGATGTTGGGAAAGTTCAGAATCTTGCAGACTGCAAATGCTAAAGAATTCAGACGTAGAATCATTAAGGTTGGAAAATATCTCTAAGATCATCTAGTCCAAACACCAACTCATCACACCATGCCCACTAACCATGTCCCTCAGGGCCACATCCACACATTTTTGAACACCTCCAGGGTTGGTGACTCCGCCACTTCCCTGTGCAGCCTGCTCCTTTTATACATAAATATCCTAGCAAATACAAACATTCTCTATGAAGCACATTGCTCTATTTTCTTCTGTAATTATTATTCCAAACACAATTTCAGTTAATCCTTTTATTATCTATCCAAAGTCACTCTTTGTGAAAAAGGAAGATGTTAAGGAAATAATTATAGCCCTTAACAGACAACAAGTAATAACATTCATAACTGAATTTTCTTCTGAGCAATAAAAACTGTCCTGAGTACCGACAATTCTTGAATGGGAAGTCCAGCATCAAACAATACATTCATATCCATTTGTTGGAATGAATGTGCATAATGAAAACCACGCGCCTTTGAATACAGATGTAAGTAACTAGAATGCTAATTTAACTAAAATACAGGAAGGCAAATCTAGTGAAGAGAAGTCTGAANAATATCTCTAAGATCATCTAGTCCAAACACCAACTCATCACACCATGCCCACTAACCATGTCCCTCAGGGCCACATCCACACATTTTTGAACACCTCCAGGGTTGGTGACTCCGCCACTTCCCTGTGCAGCCTGCTCCTTTTATACATAAATATCCTAGCAAATACAAACATTCTCTATGAAGCACATTGCTCTATTTTCTTCTGTAATTATTATTCCAAACACAATTTCAGTTAATCCTTTTATTATCTATCCAAAGTCACTCTTTGTGAAAAAGGAAGATGTTAAGGAAATAATTATAGCCCTTAACAGACAACAAGTAATAACATTCATAACTGAATTTTCTTCTGAGCAATAAAAACTGTCCTGAGTACCGACAATTCTTGAATGGGAAGTCCAGCATCAAACAATACATTCATATCCATTTGTTGGAATGAATGTGCATAATGAAAACCACGCGCCTTTGAATACAGATGTAAGTAACTAGAATGCTAATTTAACTAAAATACAGGAAGGCAAATCTAGTGAAGAGAAGTCTGAAGGTACTACTGTGTTTCAGAAGGACAGCAGAACAGCTGCAAACTGGATTTTGTGCCCAATAGCCAGAGAAAGAAATGCCTGTGCCATCCTTTACAGAATACAATCAGCATTGCACACATTACTGGTTGGTTGTTGGGTCTGGAGGTGTGTTGTTTGTTGTTGTTTTTATGTATTTTTTTTTTAATTACAAATACTTTGAATCATGGGACTAAATTTCCTGTCTTTTAGTAGCTCCAACTTTGTACTGCTCCACTCTCTAAGATGGACAAAATTAATTTAGGGACGATCCCTGTAGTTTCAGGAGTCTGAAGAAATCAGTGGTACATGACGGTCTGACACATATTCAAAATCAACAGTGGATGGGCAACATAGAAAAACGTCACTCTGGATCATTCAAGAGCTGGAAAAAGTTACCTGGAGATGTGGTTGATGCCTCATCCCTGGAGAGCTTCAAAGTGAGGTTGGATCAAGCCCTGGGGAACCTTATCTAGCTGTGATGTCCCTGCTCAGTGCAGGAGAGTTGGACTAGATGATGACTTCTGAAGGTCCCTTCCAACTCTATGGATTCTATTATTCTGTGATTTTAGATGGCAAAGAGTTGTTATCCCAGCTTTCTTGGATAGCGTCATGGTTTCGTCACGGAACCGGGCCAAACCAGCCCGGTAAACCGTTGACAGATAGTCTCATGGTGAGGATGATAGAAGAAAGGGGTGGCCAAAGACTAGTGCTTAAAATACTAAATTCAACATGTTAGCTTACAAATCATAGAGTCAGTAAGGTTGGAAAAGACCACTAAAATAATCTAGTCCAAACATCCACCCATCACCACCACGCCCACTAAGTCACCTCCCTCAGGGTCACATCTACCTTTTAATGCTCTCCTTCAGCATTCCAAGTAATCCATGAGACAGAAGACAACCAGCAGCACTGACTGTGTCAACCATCCTAGCTTCATCTACAGAGCAGCGCCTGTTGACACCCTCAGACCTGAATGGGATAACCCACAGAGTGACTTGGTTAGAGGAGCTGTTCTCTTTCTCTGCCTTCGTCACAATTTCCTGGGTGATCCCAGATAAATTACTTATTTCCCAGCTTTACCTCTGCCAAGTAAAGGAGTTGCTTTCAGAAGGAACTACTACCCAAATTTCAGGATTGAAAAAATTTTCTCAATACTCTGTGAAAATTTGGATTGGAGTCAATACTTTAGAGTCATTAAGGCTGGAAAAAACCACTAAGATCACATAGTCCAACCACCAACCCATCCCCACCATGCCCACTAACCATGTCCCTCAGCTACTCCTTTCTTGAATACCTCCAGGGATGGCTGTCACCACCACCTCCCTCCTGGGCAGCTTGTTACAGTATCTCATTCTCTTTCTGAGAATAAATTTTTCCTAGCATCCAGTCTGAACCTCCCTGGTGCAACTTGTGGCCATTCCCTCTCATTCTAGTCCTGGGAGAAAAGGACAATCCCCACCTCGCCACAGTCTCCTTTCAGGGAGCAGTAGAGGGCGATATGGTCTCCTCCGAGCCTCCTCCAGATTGAACAATCCCAATTTCTTCAACCACTCCCCATAAAACCTGTGCTCCAGACCCTACACAGCTTCGTTTCCCCTCCCTGGACAAGCTCCAGTGCCTCAGTGACACAATATTCTCGGTTGTCAGAAAGCGTTTAGCAAGTAGATTAGCGTGAACATTGCTATCGAAAGAGACCTCTCGTCCTACTGAGCACAAGAGCTCCGTACCCCCCTCAGGGTTCCCCGCAGCCTCCTCCTTCCCCGGGCCCCGCTCGCCCCGCCCGGGGGTCGCCTCCCGCCCCGTCCCGGGCCGCGTGGGCCGCGCCAGAGCGGAGGCGGACCCGCCCCTCCACGCCAGGTTGATCAGCCCCGGTTCGCCACCCGCCGCCCCTCCGCTCGCAGAGCCTCCGCTGGCCGCGTCTGCCGCCTCACCGGCCGCGGCCGGGCCATGGTGCCGGCGCCCGAGGGCGCCCTGCTCGCCGCCTTCATCGCCGCCGTGCTGGCCGCCGCGGGCAGGTGAGCGGGGACCAATGCCCGGGCGGTGCGGGGAGCGGGGCCGGGAGTGGGCTCGGAGGGGGTGTCGGATCGGTGCCGGTGCGCACTGGAGGCACGGTGACACCAAAGCTGTGTGCCTTCCTTCGGGAGAAGTGATAGCTTCGAGGCATTCTTGAGGATGCAGACGGTTACGCCAAACGTAGAAAGGTGTGAACTGCTCAAGTTTTTGCTTGTGTGAATAAGTATTTGGCAAGTATGACAGGGCAGGTGTTATATTCCGCGGAGACAGGTATGTGCCAGAAACAGAATAGCGTTTCGGCATGGAGCTGCGTCTGCTGGGGGTTAGGGACAGGCTCTGCACCACAGGGCGGTGGGCATGGCACAGCATGCACACACAGTAGGCACTGCCCCGAGTGCCGGAATTCAAGGAGCAACGCTCTCAGACAGGGTTGGATTTGGGGTGTTGCTATGTGGAGCCAGGGGTTGGACTCTGTGGTCCTTGTGGGCCCCTTCCTCGGGATTTGCTGTGGTTCTGTGGTTCAGTGAGGAAGGATAAATAAAACTCTGTACTCCTCGTGAAGACTTTCACCTTGCAATTTAAATAAACCAAATAAAAACCCACAAATATCAAAGCAAAAAAGTAGCCAGTAAGAGGAGGGTTGACAGCAACTACAGCAGCAGTCTTCAAGATGCTGTGTAACTACTTTGCTAAGTGTCAGAGTTGTCAATAGATATGGACATGTGCTGCTTCTGCACCTTTGGGGTCATCAAGTTGTCCACTCTTCAGGAATTCCAAACTGCATGTACTCCTAAAGGTCAAAACTCTTAAATATTCACATTGGTTATTTCTTGAGATGTTGTGTATTTGCATTTCAAATGCCTTGAAAGATGTAAAACTGGTAAACAAATGCTGTGTTTTCTGTTGTAAGAATGCATAACCTTGGATGACAAGAGATTCTAATATAAGTGAACAAAGAAATTACATTCATTCTGAACAGCTAGGAAAATGGAACTGGAAATAGAAATTAGAATCAGTTTGGAAGAAAATGAATTAATTGTACTTATTTCTGTTTCTTGGAATTGTGGCTTTCACATCCGGAGCAGTAACTTTCCTGCTTTGAGCACTTCCTTTATGGAATGTGATGATGACATGAAGACTTACAGGAACTGATGTGAACCCAAGCTAAGCTTTTTTTGATATTTTGAGAGGGACTCACAATAAAGCAGAAATGTCATATGGAGTACCTGAAACTGTCCAGAGGGATTTCAAAGACAGTCATTAAAAGATAATAGGGTGAATTTTAGTTTTACTAAAAAGTTCACCTGTAATGTCTTTTT
>VXAB01002284.1:312827-372547 GCA_013399175.1 Odontophorus gujanensis
AGAAGTAAATAATAAAAAAAAAAGGTAAAAGCTCATAAATGTTCTTCTCCACAGGAGATGTTAGTAAAAGACAGAAGATTAATAATAGCTGAAAACAACTCTATTTTAGCTGAAATCACAACTGAATGTTGTATCAGTCTTTTAAAGACTTGCTCTCTTTTCAAATGCAGCTGTTACTGCCATATAATTTTGTTCAGACAGAGAGTAGATCAGTCATGAACGCTGGTCAGGAAAACACAACAAGAAACTTCTTCCATTTTTGGAATTTTTACTTCCATTTACCTTAACCATTACTATTAAAATGGCTGCCTATGAGAATTGCAGTCCAACACAGCTATTAGCCCAGTTAGTATCATAGAATCATAGAATGGTTTTGTGTTGGAAGGAACCTTTAAGATCACGTAGTTCCAACCCCCTGCTATAGGCAGGGATACCTTCCTCTAGACCAGGCTGTTCAAAGCTCCATCGAGCCTGGCCTTGAATGCTTCCAGGGTGGGGGCATCCACAAACTCTCCAGGCAACATCATCCTCAGAGTTAAGAATTTCTTCCTAATATCAAATCTAAATCTACTCTCATCCGGTTGAAAAATTTCCCCTCATCCTGTCACTACATGACCTTAAAAAAGGCCCTCCCCAGCTACTATGTTTGTAGTTTTTGACTGCCCATTGTTACACACAGTTTGTAGTAGCTTATACTTGGCCTAGGTCATAAACTGAATTTGAGAAACTGGTGCAATGCAAAACTCTTTTCTTAATTTATAGGTTGGCACAACAAAAATATCTTAGAGTGGCAGAGGGAGTCAGTTGGATAAGTAAGTCCCAGTGTCCAGGCATGCTTTGTTCCTTCTTTCATCCATTATTTTGCTTTTAATGTTTTCTTTTGTGGTTGTTTGTACGTTTAAACTATTGAGAATATTAGTCCTACTGTACCAATCAACCTAGATCAGTTAGAATCACAGATTTGTGGAATGGTTTGATTTGGAAGGGACCTTCAAAGGTCATCTAGCCCAACTCCCTGCAATCAAGAGGGATGTCCACAGCTGGAACAGAGTGCTTAGAGCCTATCCATCCTGACTTTGAATATCTCCAGGGACCAGGCATCCACTGCCTGTCTGGGCAACCTGTACCTTCACAACCCTATTTGCAAGTGAATGCTGAAGCGAAAAAGTTATTGAGTACCTCAGTCTTCTCCTTGTCCATCGTTACCAGACTGAAGTTCTTGTTTGCCACTTGATCTGTGGAGCAAGTGAACTTTCTGAACATAGAATCACAGAATCGTTAAGGTTGGAAAAGACCTCCAAGATCATGAAGTCCAACCCCAAGCCATCCCCACTAACCCTCAATCCCCACATCCCTCAATGCCTCGTCTACTTGTTTCTTGAACACCTCCAGGACTCAATGCTTTGTGACATCACTGTCACCACCACGGTCACTGGCCCACAAGCAAGTAGTGGTGGTGTCCCACGGTGAACATGTTTTATTGTAAATACATATGATATTTTCTTATTTGTATCAAATTAAATAAATCACCACAATAGGTCAAGCACTTTTCTCTCTTATTTTGAGCTGTCAGACACTTAGAAGGAACAACTGGATCCTGAGTCAGCTTTTGGACTGTTCACCTGAAATCAAGTTCTTCTTATCCCCTCTAAAGTGTTTTTTTTTTTTTTTTATCTTTTATCACCATGTGTACCATATATAATTCACATTTCTTGAACATGAATGTAAACAACTGTACATAATATAGCCTGATACAGCAACAGTAAAACTTTCCTATCATTACTGGAATGTCAGCTGATAGACCCAAGACTCCCATCTCTTTCCTTCTAAATGTTCTAGTGATTCACGGTGATCTTATGCTAGATGAAATGGCTAATTCTTTTTTCTCACTTCAACTAATGAGGCCCTAACTGTAGAAGTTCTTGTAATCCATCTTGAATGTACTTTGCTGAATACTTTTTTACTAGTGTCAGCAAAGTCATAGCCACATAATATCAGTTTGCTGCTGTTTTTGGCCCTTTGTGCAGCTCAGTTTGTCACTTTCTACCTGTTGCCCCAGTGCTGTAAGTTACTGAGTCTGAGGACAGGGTACTGCAGCAGAGATGTGGAGACTGATCTGTGCCAGGTGATCTGCACAGTTTTTCTTCAGTCACATACTTAAACTGCAAGTTACTCAAGGCCAGGCATTGTTCTCATGTCGAGTGGACAGTGTCAAGCACAGCTATTTCATTTAGACCTCTTGGTACTCCTTATGAAATCATAGAGAAATATCATTTAGGAAGGAATCAGACATCTCTGGTTCATATTACTTCTCCCAGTAGTGTCTGAAAAAGTCAAAGTGACGTTCTTACCACCAGCATCTACCCTTTTTCTTTCATTTGTGCAAAGTGCTGAACTCCTGACAGTGAGCTGATTAGTGATGTATTTTTATGGGTGGACTAACCTGGCAAAACTGTTTTTGCTCACAGATTTTTGAGGTCTGGGTGATCCAATTTACCCTGCTCACTGCCAGAGGCTGGCTTTAACTTGGTGCTTCTTGTGGAAGTCCAGGGCAATATCTATAAAGATCGGCTATGTTCATTTTATTTGGTTATGGAAGATTTCTGTTTTAACAGAAGCATGTTCTGAAGTTCTGTGGATATTATATACTTTATAAAGGCATTTTTATGTATCTGATTCTGAACTGAATTATTAAATAAAAAGTTCCTGAGTGAGTCTGTCTTCCTGTGGAAATGAGCATCTTTTGGAAAGTAATAAGATCCAATTTCCTCCAAGCTTCAGGCAGTTTAACCTTCCAGGTCGAAGCACTATCTGCTTGAGTTGAGAGGTTGCTTAGGAATGAAAGCAGAACACTTTTACTGCACAGACAAATTCAAGGGAGTTTTCTAGCCTGTAAGCAGAATGTGACCGTTAACTTGCATGTTCACAAGTGATGTAATCCAGCAGCATTTGGATGAATAAAATGGAAAAGGATTCTTCTACTGTCTGTACATCTTAGAGGTAGAGTGCTAATTACTCATGGACACCTATACAGGAGTTGTAGCTGTTCCAACATACACCTTTTCTCCTGCCTGAAAATGAGGTATATGTAGCCATGTAACCATGGGGCTGATGACAAACACTGTGTGGCTTCTGACCAGCATAACACAGCAACAGTGTCTTTCTGCTTGTGCCAAGTGACATGAGAACCATCTCTTAGTTCAGGGTGTGCCAGACACCTGTGGTTATGCATCCTCTCTGAATTCCTTTCTCTTTGCAATGGTTCTGCTACTAAAGGCAACTCTGAAGTAGCATCTTGTACCTTTGAAGTCTGTATATATATATTCACTTATTTTAATAGTTTGCATTAATGATGTTTGCAGTAACTCTTCCAATCAGAGTGCAACCCTTACAGGTAAGTATGAGAGGATACATATGAAGTTCAACTGTCAGGTGTTACCACCAGCAATACCATTACTATGCATTAGACCAAACAATTGCAAAAATTTCTGGCTTGTTGATTTTTTGTTTACCTTGGGACATGCTTTTGCTACATATTGCCCTGTCAGCACCCATGAATCACTTGATAGAAAACCCTCACAGATAAGGTATTTACTGTGTCAGAAACAGCACTTTGAGTTCTCTGAAGAAGGTACATTATGAGTTATCACCTGGAAAAAGCAATAGAGGTAGAGGATTTGGGTTAAAGAGAATTTTATAAGAGGGACATGCAAGTGGTATAGACAAGTTAAGCATCAGCAATTGGGAAGATAAGAAAATAGGGGTCATTGCACCCCTTGAGGCATAGACTAAGCCTAGAAGACTTAGGCAGTTGCTGATTTCCATCAGACTTATGAATTTGACAGCTAACATCTCAGCTCTTGATCTGCAGAATAATTTTGAACCACCTTGGAATATTGAGAGACTAAAATAACATCTGTATGACCAGGATGTGCAACCAGAACACACCGGGCTTTCTGCACTTCTATAATCAAAGTGCACATATGCATTGGCTGTGAGCCTGCAGGGCACTGGATTTTATGGAGTTGACTGGATGTTTGGGAAGGTGCTTTGCTGTAGAATCAGTAGTTTGTCATCCAGAGCAAAACAGCATCATATATCCAGTCCAGAGCCTTCTGATGTAAGCTGGAATAGCCCTGCTGACTTCACTGAGATTAAAAAAGACTCATTCTAGCAGGGACCTGGTCTATTTTTTTTTATTTTTTTATTTTTTTGCCTTTGCCATGTTTCTCATTAGAAGATATTTATGTGGTGCAGCTGATTTATTGCAGGTGAGATGCTCCCTTTGCCCCTTTCTCCAACTGAATGCGATTTCACAGGCTTGTCAAGAAACACTATTAAATGCTCCAAGGTTCAGTGAGATGAAAATGCCTGACAGAGGATAAAACATGAGGCAAATGCACAAAGACCTATAGGACAGAATGGACTAAAGTGTTTTTGCCTGCTGGAGCTCATCTTTATCCTTCCTCATGCAGCTCAAGAGCTCGTGGGCAGCTGGTGGCCGTGAGCCAGCCAGGGGTGTGTCACTACGGTTCTAGGCTTGATTGCTGTTACGGCTGGAAAAAGAACAACAAGGGCCACTGTGAAGGTAATATGAGCATTTTATGCTTGTTTCTTCTCCTTGGCTGTGTACTTGGTACTAATGAAGGGGTTTCACATGAGGCTCACGGAAGTCAGAGAAAGAAAGCATGTGTGGGAGTGAAATCTCTTAATTTTGTGGGAGAGTAAAGAAAATGTGTTTGAGAGTCTATCTACTTTTAAAAAGCAGAGCTTTAGGTAAATAGCATCAGGCAATAAAATATAGATTCACAAATTCTTAGGTCCAGAAGGGACCATCTGTTCTAGCATACGCAGGCTGAGAGATTGGAAATGGCAGCTGTGCTGTTACAGCTGTCAAATAAATGCTAAATATTCAACATCTTCTGGTGCTACATATGGACCTGTGTCCTGACTTAATGGCGAATCAGTGAGTTCTGAGAAATTTCTTATTTGTTTCATGAGTGAAACACAAAAAATCATAAAATACATGTTAGAGGAATCTCAGATGTGCCTGTTGCCCCAATTTGGCATTATGTAACTAGTTATTTTGAGTATAGGCTTAGAACTATTCGCTGATGAAAATCAACATCCTGATCTTTTAAGGGGAAAGGTATCCCAAAGTCTCTGCTCTGTGTAGCATGTCAGTCAATAAAAAAGGTGACAAATATGCTCATTAGTATTTCTGCTTTGTTTAATTGCAGCTTAGTTTTGGTGCACATGAATTAATGGAGGGACAACTGGCAAATGTAACTTTGAGGAGCCAGTGGAGAAAGCTGTTCTGTTTTAAAGCAGTAGGTTACTTTCCTACTAGAATCCAGATTTCATACGTTTCTAAGGTGATTATTTGTCAGATTTCTTTAAAAAAAACCTATAGTGTACTCCCTCATTATTCATCAAAATAATAATGATGTTCTCTGATTCAGGGATCACATATTCAGAGATATTCAGCTGATCTCACGTTATGCCAGTTTGCTTTTTAGGGACAATGATGAAGTACATCTATCCTGAAGAGATAGTGCCTCAGTACTTGTGAATGAACCTTTAAATGTAGGGACAGTGCTTGAATTGAGCAACATGAATTTGAATTACAGATTTGAATTATGAATTATGAATTTTATCCATACAGTAACTTACATTGTGATTTTCCTGTTTCCTGTATTTCAACTAGCGGAGTAATTACAGAAGATGGCTGTATGCACTACCTGGTGCATACTTGTTTGCTGTTTTTTGCTAGAGCTAGTGCTGATTTAAATACATATTTACATTGCTTTTCCTGAATAGCACTCATTTTGATCATCATATTGACTTTAGGAAGTCTAGCCTTAAGCCTTACAAAAGCTGCCATTTAATTTCTGGCTAATGATGAGAGTTAGAAAACTTCTGCTCCTTAACAGATCCAGGGTAAGCTCAGTCCTCTCACATAAGCTTAATGAATTCATAAATATTGGGATGTGTGGTAAGGAAATAGTTTGATCATTTGACAGGCGTGCTCTGAATATTCCACGATGGGATAGACATGTTCTCAGATGCAAGTGAGGAGATCCAAGAGCCATTTTAGGGTCATCTGACTATTGCAACTGCTTTTGCCTCTTCCGTCCTCCAGAGGCCAAATGGAGCAAGTGGAGCTCCTGGCTGTCTGCTTCTCACAGGTGGCCTCACAAAATAGGAAAGGCAGAGTATAAAACCAAATGTGAATTGGAAGTGTGGCAGAAAGGAGCACTGGGGAAGGTGCTAAAAGGAGCCCCTTCTTTCCCCATGTCTTTACAGGCTGGGAAAATTACTCACTCATGTAAGCTGTGCCATCATCCCTGTTCCCAGTTGAAATAAAGCACTGATAAGTAGCTATCATGTCCAAACTAGAAGCAGAGGTCTTGTGGATGTTGAATTTGCACAATAAATTTTGGGGCAATTAAATAGAGGAGGAGTTCCCAAATAGAATATTTCTAACTTCTTTTCTTCTCCTTTCTGTGCCTGATTCCTTCAGCTATCTGTGGACATGGCTGCAAGTATGGCGAGTGTGTGGGACCAAACAAATGCAAATGTTTCCCTGGATTTACAGGGAAAACCTGTAATCAAGGTTAGTGCACATGGGGATATCCAGAAAGCAGACTGGTGACATTCTGTCCTCTTCTCTTTTAATAGGGATTGTCATTTTCCAAACTTTTAAAATGAGACTTTTTCTCATTTACATATCAGAGTTTAGACTAGTTGGAGGCTCTTTCCAGGAGTGCTGGAGATGCAAGTTTGAAGCCTCCTCCAGCAAACAGGAGGAGCAAACTTAGCAAACTAAACTGTAACAAATAATTCTGTACATATATAGGTACCACAAAGTTTATGAGTGATCTGGAGTTTGCAGGGTGCATAAGTGTGAGAACAGCTGCTTCTCCTATTAGAAATTGAGCTGCGCAAGCTCTAGTGCTTGGAGAGTAGCATCTCTGTTAAGTTAAGCTATTGATCACTTGTGCTGGTGAGTGCCTGCTGAATGGGCTGTATATGCTGCTGTATTCTGTTAATGAGTTCTGTCTGGTTGCAAACCATGTATGAAAATACAAGAGGCAAAGGTGTCAGTTCACACAAGTCACAGCACAGATGTTGCTCCTTTGTTTTAGGACCAGTAGCATTGGCAGCAGTGCTGCAGACACCATGTAAATTGCACTTGTTGGGATTCTGGTTTTCTCCCTGTGAAAGATAGTGATGGGAGCTCAAAATCATCTTAGCTTCTTGCAGTCTTTTAAATTACAGATTGTGGAAAGGAGTTGGGATGCTTTTATTCTCTGGATTTTGAGAAACTGAGATTTCTTGTACTTTTATTCTTAACATTACATGATTCTTTTCATATAGTCTTTCATCTTGACTGTACATCCCTGCCCTGAAAACCTTGGTGCCAACATGCAACTCAGGGAAAAAAAAAAATCTTTGTTTCTTTGTTTCACTTTATCTGAAGCTGATTTGCTGTTCTTAGTCTAATGTGTTAGCCTTTCTAGTACAGAGGTCAGCTGGAGAGCTAAAACCTCCAGCTAGAATCAGAGAAGCCCAAAAGAATAACTCCCAGAAGATATAGCAACTACATTCTCTGCTGACCCTTTCACCTCTTTCTAACAAGCTGCCAGATGCGGCCAGAGTTTACCTTAGTTTTTCAGGTGTAGAAGTTTATGTGTAGAAGTTTGTGTGTAGAAGTCAATGTGGGATAGTTTTCCAAGCATTCTTCCAGCCAAATGGTTTGCTAAATTCTCATCCTGCAAGGGGCTGACTCGTTCTCAATCTGGGCTCTTTTACTGTGGGGAATTAAAGGCATTAAGCAATATTATCAGCCTGTATGTATTAATATATGCTCAGTACTCACTTCATTTCAATGAATTCTACAGATCTGAATGAATGTGGACTGAAACCACGTCCCTGTGAACACAGATGCATGAATACACATGGCAGCTACAAGTGCTATTGTCGCAATGGGTACATGCTTATGCCAGATGGTACATGTGCAAGTAAGTAACAGAGCTGACAGGCACACCAAGATCACCTAATCACGTTTGATCTCTGCAAAATTTCTTTTTGTGATAAGAGGATTTAGCTTATTCAGGATAGGATTTTTGCCTCAGCAATTTTGGTAATGTAAGCAGCTGACAGGGGCTTTCAGTTTGACAAAGTAAATCAGGTTGTAAGTGTATTTCTGGAATTCTTGTCTTTCTAGGAGTAAAAATATTTGGTAGTGCTACTTCAAATGAAAGACATCTTGTATAAGCTTGGTGCACAGCTCTGTTGGCTCATCTACTGAATGAATGAATGAAACTATCCAAGCAGTGCACCAACGCTGAGTACATTTTATTGTGCTGAACTTCATGCTATCCATCTTTGTTTTAAATTTCTGTGCGCCCTGACTAATTTATTTTCTATGAGTGCTGATATGCTTCCCACAGTTGCTGCTGGCTACTTGCTAACCTTTGTCCACTGTGCTGGTTCTTATCTGAACTCTATTTCTGCCTATTTTTTTTTTATGTTTGAAGAAGTATTCTGCTATCTCAGCCAGCCTGATTTTCAGACTTCTTATTTTTCAATAGTACTGTTTTGTTTCTGAAAAATGCTTTCTTTTTCCCCTCAGCAAAACCATTTAATTCAGATAGCTTTACTTTGAATTTCACAAAACCCATGGTAATAGTGGGAACAGGCTTTTTTAGAGTCTGCTAAACTGAAGAAGATATATCAGGGAGACAAGAAAGCTAGTTGATCTCAGCGACTAAACAACCTGCTTGAGGGGTCTGTCCTAAAACAGTGAGTCTGACTGCATCTGGTGCTGCACCATCATTCTTGTGGATAAGAGAAACAACCCTGAAGTCTGAAAAGATTTGATCTCCAAAATTCAGAGACAGCCATTCACCAGATAGTGTCCATCTGGTGAGTTTGCTTCAGACTTGAGATAAGTGGAAAAATATGCAGCCTTGGCAAATGCAGGACTGCTGGCAGAGAAGCCAGACCTCTTGTTTTCTGTCCGTTATGGCGGGAAGACTGAAACTGCAGCAAAAGGTGCCTGGGACCAGGCACCTTTGTAGGCTTCCCCTTCCTTGCAGTGCATGGTCCGTTACCAGCAGATGACAGCTGTGGAGTCTTTGAGATCTCGAAGAAACGGATATATATTTCTTCTGTTTCTTGTGTATCTGCTGACATCATACACTGAGCGGTTTTCAGCAAAGCCGCTGCATTATGTACATCTGAACTGTGGAAGCCAGAGGTGCTGTCAAAAGCAGCCTATCCTTTGAGCCCACTTCCCTTTGAACCCAGAGGGTACTTGTTCCTATTTTGTGCCATCCATCCCTCACTTTCACTACTCTGAGCACAAATGCTCTGTACAGCCACGTGACCGAACCAAATCAGAAGGCTAGATCCAGACTGTAACTAGCCATGTTTGCTGGATTAGTTTTAAGTCTTAGTTCTGGATGGGTTTCCTGATTTAGGAAACTGTGTTTGTACCAGATTTGTACAGAAATCAGAGTTTCAATGTCCCTTACTTAAACCAGTACAAAACACTGAATTTCTCAGGAAAGATGGGCAGTTCAGAGTATATATGGAAAAAAAGTGCTTGAGCAGCTGTGGGCCCTGAAGCTTGTATTTCACTTTGGCACATAAACATTATTTTCCATTAAAAACAATGGAACCCTGACAAATACTGATAGAGAATGAAACTCAATTTCAGGGGAAAAAAGGGTTTTTCAGCAGACGAGAAGCCTTTGTGACTTTAATTCGGGAGACAAAGACTTGTGTTCATCCATCCTGAGCTTCTTTAATTTAACCCATCTGTCACCATTTCCATTTTCAAAGAGATTCTGGGTTTTTTTTTGTTTGTTTTTTTTTTTTTAATAGAGACTTTGACTACAAAATAAAGTAATAAACTGTTTGTTCAAGTAGAAGTTATTCTTGGTTAACTCTACTTGACTCACTTGATGCTACCTTCAGCTTGTGCTCATATGAAATCCTGGTTTAATTCACTACTCAACTAGTTTATTTACCTAATTATCATTTTATTCAGGCAAATGTTTTGAGCAAATGTTGCTCCCTTTGAATCAAATTCTCCATGATGTTAATCTCCTGAACAAGAGGAAGACTACTTAATCTGAGCATTCAGTTATTTGGGGAACCATGCCAAGGACTGTGGAACCAGATGTAGGAGGGTAGCAGAAGTGTTTGGATTTTGGCCATGGAAAACCATTGCTTCATGTAGAGAGTAGGTTAGTGCCTAATGCAAAATCATCTGAATTCTGCAGGAATTATTGTGCTAAATCATATTAGTAGTTGTCTAAGCTAATATTGTGTCTTAACTTGGCCAACAATAGGAGCTTCAAACAAAAGAGGAAGAAAACAGAGAATGACCAATTGAGGAAGAAGAATATTTAGTAAGTTTCTTTATTGTCACTTAGGAAGTAGATACTGTGACAAAAGTATGTCCATGTTGTTTTTTTTTTAATCTTACCTGTTGTATGTACATGTTCATCAATATTAAAGTAAAACCCTTTTTCAAATATAGTCAATTTTATCACTCATCCACAGAGCCTAAGCAAGCCAGCTTAAGAAAAATAATTTTAGCACAGGTTATACCAGTTAATTTTAGTAGCAGCAGAATATGCATTGTATTAAAATAATATGGCTGGAGCTATAGGTACACCTGCACGTATCAGTGACTTTTCTGTACACACATTTTGAACCTTCCTGTGCCTCTGCCAATGAACAAGTTGTGTTTTAAAATAAAATTAGTATCTTCTTCTCCTTAAGAGGTGATCCAGTACTCAAGGTCTTGCACTTGGTTTTGTCTCAGATAACTTGACAACTGTTCCAGGCCTTCTAGTTAGAAAGAACATATATAAAGTTGTGTTTCCCTGAATGCAGTCAAAGTGATGTAGCGTAAAGTAATACCTGGGCACAGATCTCCAGCTCTAACACTTCCAAATGCTACTTCTCTCCTTGGCATCATAATATTAATGCATGCAATATATTTTCAGGATTTTAGACTTAATCTTCTTACTTACTTACTACATTTAGTCTGCTTTTCTGGCCTGTCATAATGCTCTCTCAGACAAGATCTAAACACTTACATTTCTGCTTAAAGGCTAATCAAAATCATTTCCAGTAATTCACGCTCTCAGCCAATCTGTGATAAACAAGACTTGTGTACTGACTAGTGCCTCTTTAGATTCAAGTATCTGTTCCATAAATGATCAAAATAGAGAGCATTTTCAAAGTCCATCAGGCTAAGTAATTTTTAAGTAATTTTAAGAATCAAAGTCTGTACTAAAAGCATGTTTAATGTTAAGCAGTAAAAACATTTCTCTACTGTAGTTTTCTGTGTGATAAGAAGCTGAAGTGAAGGAAAATGTACAAAGCCTTTTTCTAGTTTGAACAGTTCAGTCTGTACCTAAAAGATAAGCAAGTCAGAATTGAGAAAAAATGAATAAGAGCAGACAGGGAAAGAAAAAAATGAAGGGGAGAGGGAATTAAGATCTATCTCAGGAATTGTACTGTTAATATGTTTATATCTAAAGAGCTTGACTAATGATGAAAGGGATTTTGTTGTTCTAATAAATTTTCTACACTCATTCAGATCTAAATTAATAATAAAGTGTGTGATATCAGCCTATTCAGTACAGATATTTGCTCTTTTTGTTGTTTTAAATACTATTTTCAGGCTCTAGGACATGTGCCATTGCAAACTGCCAGTATGGATGTGAGGAAGTCAAAGAGGAGGTACAATGTCTTTGTCCATCAGCTGGCCTTCATTTGGGACCAAACGGAAGGACATGCATTGGTATGGTTAGAGAGCTCACTCTCAGCTTCTTTTCTTTAGGATCCCGAAAACCTCCAGAGTTTGGGAAAAGAATAATAAGTATTTAGCCCTCCTCACTAGCTTCAGTAATGCTTCTAGTTTCTTGCAGTGTGATGTAAAGTTTGCATGCTTTTTTAATAATTGTTGTTATAATATTGGCAGTGTAATTCTTTGGGGTAGTTCCATCCACAGTAAGTAATCAAATCATCAGATACTGTAGTCATTAAAAGATTCTCTGTTTCTCTGAAACTGCTACATACGATATAGGAAGCTGTCCCAATGACATAGGTCATTATAGGATTTGAGAGTTATGTTTGGATGGCTTTTTTCCTGTATTGTGATGACCCACAATGCAAACTTCTGTATTTTTCTACAGAAGCCTTGACATCATTTTACCTAGGTATTTCCTGTGATAATATTTCCTGCTTCATAACAGTTGGTACTGTTCAGTGACAACAGTTTTACATTGCTGCCTGATAAGGCAGGGCTACAGCATTGCAATCCAATGTTGAAATAGTACCCATTTTAATACTGAAGCTAAACTAACATCAGAACATCAGTGGACATGAAATGAACCCTCCAAAGCAGAGACCATCCCAAGATGGAGAAGAAGAGACAGTGAAGTGCAATGATAGGCATTTCCCTGAGGGGGATGAGCTGGGACCCCACCAGCAGCAGTGCTGTGTCTGCACTGACCAGTGCCCTCTTCCACAGCATCTGATCACTTTGGCTGACCAGGGCTGATAAAAGGACAAGTGACAAGGTGAGGTGATAAATCAGGTCCAGTGTCTGTTCAAGGAGTCTGGTCAAGAGGTGGAAGATAGGATCAGAGATAAGGCTGCAGTGTACATCCAAGGAGTCCATCCAGGAGATGGATCTGCAGAAAAACAGATCACAAACACACCTGAAAGATTATGGAAGCATTTATTTTTCAGATTGGATGCTCTCTGCTAAATTGTTTTATATTTAGTAGAAGATTGAAAATAGCAGCTGGGAAATGTTTCGTTTCCCAGAGTTGCCCAAAATATAAACAAGTTTGTGCAACGAGTGCTATTTACTACAATGTCTTTGACAACATACCTGATTTCACATTGCATTATTGTATTTTTCTAAGCAATTGTACAAGTCCTCCAGGTTACAATAGGTGGCTTGGACAGGAGGAATAACAGTAGCAGCTCCATGTCAGATACCATTACTTACTGGTTTAATGGTATCTCCACTTTAAAAAAATGCTTTAAATGTTGAGAAATTTGGCATGTCAGATGTAGTAATTAATTTTTTCTCTAATGGACAAAACAATATTATGCTTAACATTTAAAAAATAAAATAAAATTAATGCATCATCCCAGAGGCAGTGCTATATACAAGGACAGTTACTATATGAATTATTCACCTTAATGTACAGCTATAGCATCAGGTCAGGTATGAATGTTGTATAGTATGAGGCTATTTTTTGATTTTTAGGAACTATAGAGTACACACATACGCATACTTTGCTTAATTTCCAAACTGTAAACACTCCGACATGAGAACATTATTTCTCTCTTGCAAATAAAATGAATTTGTAATTGGAAATATTCAGCTTTGAAGAATCAGCAAGGCTCTCAGGCTACCAGCAAGCAAGTTAATTTTTGTTTGAATTGTTTAAGAGCTGCTTGAAGGTGAAATTGTTGACATATGTTATTAAATAGAGTCAAGAATATAAGTGGTTCTCTTCCTGAATTATTCAGGCAGTTATTTTTATTCTCTTCTATTGAGTCTAATTTGCATTTACCTTGCTTGCCCAAATAAATTTGGAGGAGTGCTAGTACATACTGATAGAAGGTAAAACACACAAAAAGGTAGATCTGGTGGTTAGAAATAGCATACCCCTTGTTCCTATACAACTTGTGTTAGATCATTCTTTTCTATCACCTGTTCTCCATCTCTAAAATGANCACCCAAAAGGAGCCCTTTGCACTGCTTCTGGGTTTCATCCCTGTTGGAAAATCAATTCTGGCTCCCTGAATCTATGGAATTGTATCTTCAAGTGGGTTTTCATTAAAAATAGTCCCTCGTTCAAGGATTCCAACTTAGTTTGATGGCTGTAGAGTTTGAAAATTTGAAAAGAAACAAAAGAATTTTGTCTTGAGACACAGCATATTGAAAAGAAAAGCATAATGTGAAAATCATGGCTGCTAAGTAAATAGAAAAATATCCTCTTATCGCTAAATGTTTTGAGGTTTTCTGTCTGAATATAGAGGATATTTGACTTCGTTATGCTCTATTATGGACCAAAAATGGGGAGAACCCACAAACTCAGATTTATGTCTTTTATTTTAAAGATTTGAACAATCTTGATTGACTTTTACTCCACTCTTAAGTTTTTCAGTTCTGAACTTCATGTTTCTGGGCAGGATCAGAAGTTGCAAGAGACTACAAGGCTGAATATCCTTTTAGTATTTGTCAGTCAAGAGGAATCATAAAGTAGTCAAAATCTCAGGAAACTGTATATTCGTGTTCTAGTCCAACTTGCAATTTCAAGATAATAATTTGGAGTTCTTGAATGCCTCTCTGAAGTTGTAGTGCTTTAGTCCTTTAGAACTTAATGAAGTGTGATGGATCGGCTTGATGTATCTCCCCTCAAAATATGACTTATTTCAGAGTTTTTCAGCCTGTGATACAAAGGATGTTAGGGCAAAGGAGTTCACAAAAGTTCTAAGGAACATTCTCACTGCTAGTAGGTTGACATCTGTTGTGTAGGGAATTGCATCTGTGGACAATTTTTAGTAGTCCACAAAATGAAGAAAGTTATTTTTTCCTTCAAGGTTTTGTATAAAAATGTTGAATATAAGGAGATCTGTGGCCTATGTTGCACAAGAGGCCAAGTGAGGTTGTAAGAGATGGTCACTTTTGTGTTTTCACTATAACTCATGGTAAATTCTTTACTATGAGGGCAGTGNAAGATTCTAAGATACTCTTAATACTTGGGTATTAGTCATAGAAATGCTAGAAATAGGTAAACATTTGAAGATCCCTATTTGTCTCAGCTTAATCCTCTTAAGAAGCTGCATTATTCCTGAATTAAATTGATAACATTTAATTACAGTGACTGTTTAATAGTGTTCTTCATTTCCTCCCATCCCAAGCTGTCTTATCTCTCCAAAACATCTGTCACTGTTACTCACCTTGCTGAGCAGAGCACTTGCAGTCTGCAGTCTCTACCTTGACTTGGCCCAGCAAGGGAAGGTGCAGGGATTCAGTAGCTCTGCTGCTCCTGATCCTTGGTGCTCTGTTTCTTGTTTCTGAGGCTTTCTCTTAAACTATTCTCTGACATTTCCTTTCTCAGAGAAATCATGGAATTTCAGGAATTTCCCTCCCTGTCCTGTTTTGTTACCTTAGGGCAAATCATTGACCTCAGAGGAGAGCCCCTAGAGCCAGTTAGAAGGGCTTTAGCCACGTCAGGTCTCAAAATCTTCCATTAAGTTAGTGGGTGTTTTGTTGTTTTATTCATATTTACACACACAAAAGCCATTCCCAAATGTATTCATTATAGGACTTCTTTATTGAAACTGTGTGATAGCCAAGACCAAAGTATTCCTGGGCAAATCCCATGCTTGACCATTTTAATTTATCTTGGATCTGACCAGTGCCCTGTTCCTGTTCTAGATACTGATGAATGCTCCACTGGCAGAGCTGTCTGCTCTTTCAATCGCAGATGCGTCAACACATTTGGAAGCTACTACTGCAAGTGCCAGCTTGGTTATGAACTGAAATACATCAGCGGCCATTATGACTGTGTAGGTAAGATTTAACCCATGGAATTTATTTTTCCACATTTAATTCTTTTATTCCCACATAATGCAAGTTTCCAGTCACTGCCTGAGGTATGCTGGTATGGAGATGCTACCCCAGAAATGTCACTACGAATATTTTTTATGACTCTAGAAGATTTTGTCTTGTTTTTTTTTCTGTAGCTTTATTAAAAACTTGATCACTGGTACTTGCAAATTGCCTCATGGTACCACGTCATCTTTAGGCCCTTGCAAATGATGTACAGAAATGTGTTGTATGTTAACAACAGTTGATGAACTCCAAGAAAGTGCTAGTTTTGGTACAGTTGCAGTTAAAGAGCCCGTTTTGTCCTTTTGACTTTCAACCTGTGACAACTAAGCAGTCTCACAGTCTTTTTCTGTTTTATTTTCTGTGAGTAGTTAGTCAGCAATGTGAATCAAGTTGCTTCATGACAGTAAAAATAGTTGCTTGGATGGAAAGTACAGAACCTAAGAAAAAAAAATGTATGAATACAGTAGATCTAAATTACTTTTCAGGTCTCTTTTGCGTGTCCACGTTTGTCCGAACAGAAATATAAGCAAAAAGTTATCTTGATCTACCCAGCAGTTAAAACAAACATCAAAACACCTTTATTTGTGTTTCAATCCATTACCTAATGTTGAAAGATTGGCAAGGAGTGAGGTTCTGCAGGAAGTGCTGCAGATGTATTGTTCAAGCAGCTCACTAACAGAGAGCCTGCAAGGGTTGGAACAAAAACACATCCAAAAGCAAATTCATCTTTTCTGTTTTATTTGCTTGAGATTGACACTTAAGGGTGGGAGGGAGATCTCAAAGCAGGTTTCGAATACTGGAATAAGAGCTCCAGTTTTAAAGAGGAAAAATGCTTAGATTTTATACAATATGTGTGGAAGAAAGATTGAGAGGCCTCAGTTGTCAGGATTTTATCATTTTATCTGGAAAACTGAATCTTGCTCTCAGACATTGTTTTTGAGTCAATTGTCCTGCTACTTGTGTCCCACCTGACCTACATTAGGCTTACATCAGCTGCTAAAAATGAAGCAATCTGGGTAAAATGCTGGTGGCACAAATATTTCTGCAATCACTTGACTCCCTCATGTGGGAGAAATCAGAAACGTCTTTGTGGTGCAGCGAAATAGTGAAGAAGGAGAATAAAATCAGTTATTCTTGGTACTTCTTGTCATAGTATTTTCTACTGAAATTGTACTTTTTTCATGTATGCATGGAACATTAGACATAGAAGAAGATCTCAAGATCTTGGCCAGTCCATTCTTAGTTTCAATTTCATTTCTAAAGTGGGGAAGACTTGGTGAATTATTTTGATTGACATTACATATTTTTGCAGGGCCTTTTGTTAGCAGAATACAGTGTACCACCTACAGTTTGAATCCTGTTCTCATTCAAAGGATGACTACATTCACTTTGCCTCTATCGGGACGCTTTATGTTTTCCACAGATACATATGCCTATAGCTGTGTGACTGGAGATACAGCCAAGCAGTCTCTCTTGGTGTGAATTCTTCCAGCTCCAATGGCCTCTGGACCACCTTTGCAGTAGAAACTCTGGTACTTGCAATAAGGCCACAAGCAGGCTGTCATGAAGCTTGAGCATCAACAGTTTTCACTGAGGCACTTCTGTCTTTCCCTAGATGTAAATGAATGTGTGACAACCGCACACAGGTGTAACCTCCACGCAGAGTGCCTCAACACAGAGGGATCCTTCAAATGCAAATGTAACCAGGGCTACCAAGGAAGTGGATTTGATTGTGCTGGTGAGTACCTGTGGATGCCAGGAGCAGTACAGACTTGCTTTTCTGCAGTAATTGATAGTTACAAGGTGTTTTCTAGGTAAGACCATGCTGGAAAGTGCTGTCATATCCACCAAGGCAAACATCTCTGTGAAATCTTGTATTTATGTCATTGCATAGTCAATACAAGAATTATTAGCTTAAATTAATTTTGCCTATGAATCTCCGTAGTATCACTTAGAATCTTAAGTAGAACAGAGAAGAGGATTATCCCTGAAGAAACAGAGAAAATAGCTTTAAAACATTTACTATGTATTGTCTTTAAATTTTCACAACTAGCCTCCTGGAGGGCTGCTAAATTCCTTCCAGAAGAGATTCAAGCTAACTTAGAAAAAAGTGAGGGAAAGGGGGAAAGCCACATCTTCTATGCTAAATTATTTTCACTTACAATTTTGCCTTTGTCTACTGAATATTAAAGACTTTCTTTAAAGACGTCATTGCCTGCTTCTAACTGAATGTGACCCTTCAAGAAGAAAGATGGAAAAGGCTGCTCTTTATATTTAAAATGAATCTTTTTACTTAGTGTCTTTACAAAAGGTGGCTGAGATTTTACTCACAATGTCATTAGAGGTGTTTTCCTCAGGAAATATTCAAATTTTTTTAATAAAAGATGTGCAAATATTTGTAAAGCTCTTGTCTATAGCAAATGAAGTCTATACATAATATATAAACCTTTTTTTCCTCTTTTTTGCCAAGTAATCCATGGTCAGATACGTATTATTATTATTCATGAATTCTGATATCCTTTGAGTCTCTCTATTATTCATGTTCCTACTCCCATCATAACGGTAGTTGAAACCTCCAGTATTGCATCAACATTGACACATGCAGTATTTGGGATACACTTTATCTGTATGAGAGTTTATTGATGCTAATCCTTTCTGCATTTAATTTTAAATATATTTGCTCTGTGTTGGCACTGGTTTGAAATCAGTGGTTCTGACACCGAAGGCATTTGTATCCTTTGGCTCTCGGGTCTGAGTTATTTTACTTTTTTTTTCTACGTTTCTCACTCTATAAGAATGTATTGGACATCTACAAATAAAGATCTTTGCCAGAGTCAACCCCAAACATCTGATTTTAATCAGCTTTAGGTTTTTTTGATAGATTAAGAATTTGACAGCACTATGCTAAAACTGTATACATGCAAACATACATGTGTATGTAAATATATACTTAATGTATTTACGTATATATGTATGCTGTTTCTTCTGTGGTGTACTGCAGGAGTTCATTGCATTCTTGCAGGCATAGAAGTTGTAGGTATTTATTCTTCATGGTTTTGTTACAGTATCTCTTAGCAGTCATGCTGTTGCTGCAACCTTGAAATGTAACTTCAGTGTTCCATACTTTTTACAGAGTTATAGAAATGCAACTTTTAAAACCCAGAGTTAATGTAAGATCTGAGATCGTCCAATGAAAAGTGAAGTGAGTAATAAGCCCAGTGAAGAGTTTTCTATCTGTTACTATCATCTGAAGTTATTTTAGTATATATCAATGTAAAATTGGAGTGTGTTGATGTATGTTAAACACAAAGTGAGTGGATTCCTTAATAGGGCTAAAACTGTATTTGGGAAAATAAAACAAACAAATGGAGCTTGACTCCTAAGTTAAACTTCAGTTAAGTTCCTACTTCCAGTGAAAAATGTTGACTTTTGATGAGAAGAACTGAACACACAAAAACCTGGCTGCTACTGAAAGGCTTGATTTGGACCTCAGCAAAGCTGTTTGGAAGGTTCATCATTCTCAGATTCCAGTTAGGAGTCAGTTTCCTTGCTAGACCACATCCTTTGTGGTTTATCACTGCAGCTGACTACAAAAGAAAGACAGTGAGGCTTGAGACCTGGGTGAACATCAGAGCAAATTGATAATACACATCTTGAGATGGTTCTCTTAAAACAAAGTACATCATCAATAAATGTTGAGCAAATATATCTCTGGGCAAAAGGGCTTGTGTTTTTCTGCTTCTTCCATTTTAATAAGAAGCCAAAAATTTCAAAGGGAAATCTCATTTTGACCTAGTTATTCTTTCCTCAAGCAGAAACAATGCGAGAGGAATGCTTGCTTAAATACGAACAAAGGAAATATTTTGCTTATGTAGAGGCCATCACACAGCTTCTAATGTCTAGCCCTATTAAAAAAAATGCTAAAGATGGACAATTTATTTTTTTTTTCACTGGCACGTCTATTAAATTGGTCACTCTGCACACTTCCTCATGTCCTATTTCCAATTGCTGAATTCCATTTGTTGTTTAGAAGAGGAAGAAGCTGTGCATTCATAAACTTAGACCATACTAAATAGAAAATAAATTTAATGCAAGAAAGGGTAGAGGAATAAGACACAACAATGAGAAATTGGAGCCATAGGGCAGGAAGTCAAAAAGCAAGGGACCAACTGCAAAGAGCAATGTAGCAGTAGAAAGAAAGTTAGTGGTATTTACACGTGAAAAGCAGCAGTGCTAAAAAGAGACTGGTTTCTCAGGTGGTGGTTCCCACACATACAGCACCTTTGAGGGGTAAGGGTGACTTTGAATGGTTCAATAATGATTTATAGAAGAACTGTCAAAAAAACCAGCAGTGTAACAGAGGCAGTCAAGATATGTTCTGTTATCTGAGCAAATCTTTATTCAAATAGTGACAAAAACACCAATTAGATCTACCAGTCTACACTGAAATGCAAAGTTTTCTCCATGTTGTAAGACAATTGTAGAAAATCTTTGGCTTCACTGAAGTGAGAGGAGGTTTTGCTGTTGGGTTTGATAGGCTGAGAACACTGTCTGTGGAACATGGGGGATGGAGGCTATGGCAGTGACTGCAGCTCCTGGAGCCAATTCCAGTTCCCAGCAGATGTGCCTGGGGTTCTGCTGCAGATAAAGGAAAGGCTTTTCAAATATGCCCTCAGTACTGCATATAATTATTCCCGTGGGGTGAGAATCCCATTTCCACAAGGAACCATTAATTCTTCATAGCAATTGTCTAAAGTATCTAATGAACTGATTACCATGGCAGCAGTATTAGTGTTTTATAACAAGTGAAAAACATTTTAATATATAGCTTGATTTTCAGACTATGAAATGGGAGGAACTAAGCACATTGTTTATAATGAAACTTCTATGACTGCATCTCCTCCTGCTACCAAATAATGTAATGAATGAGATGATGTAAAAATTCATCTTTGTACAGAAGGTGGGGGGATTTATGCAATTGATATATTAATATGCTAACTCAGCAGAAAGCTGCTGGGACATCAGACTGCAATCAGTGCTGCTTGTCTGAATATGACCTGAGGTTGTTCAGGCATCCTTTAATCCATTCAGCGTTCAGATAGATGTGAAATGTTGGATGCTATTTCTGAAACGTCTCTAGCACACGTTTCATCTGAGAATTTATAGAAATGTAAGCTTCCCAGTGCTCCCTGAGAGACTCCTAGCCATTTCCACATTTGGCCTCTATCTTGCTGCAATCTGTTGCTTTTCTCAGGTTCATATGTTTCCTGATTTCCTATTGTGAATTGAAAAACCACATTTCCCTCACCATATGCTTCAATGTGTATTCCAGCTTTTATTTAAGAATAGGGTCCCAGAAGGTTCCATAAGCAATTAAGATTCCTGGGGAAACATGAACCTATCTTTAATTCACTGTTCTTATAGGAAGCTACAAAATAACAGGAAAATGCAGAACTAGCTTAAAGCTTCCACCCTTCAGGCTTTAGTCTTACAGTGTTCAACTATGGCACTCCCTGTAATGCTGTGCTGCAGACAGAGGTTTCTGTTCTTCATTATGCTTTGCTGGATATCTAAATGGCAATACAAAGCCACAACAACTCTCTTTGTCCCTTTTATATTACTCCGGTTCCAGTTTTACTCACAGGGTAAACTCTAAAACCTACATATGCTTTTGTTTTCCAATTAACTTGCCAGTTCTGAGAAAAGTTTGGGTTGGCATCGTACAATTTCAAAGTTTAAAAAGCCACTCTGGTCATATCATTTGTCAGGTCTTTACGATTCAGTTGAATATGGAATCAAATACTGCTGTCATTCCTTGATGAGTAATGCTTAAGATGATGATGCTTAGAAGACCTTAATAGTCTACAATCTCTGTATTAAACCACATATTAAAACTTTCAGAATCATTTAGGATTCTCTGAAAGAGGTATCCTTCGCTGTGAGCTCTAGAACCTTTTAGAATGAATTCTGAAACTGTCGATTTAATCTGTAGTCATAGCCACAGACCCCCTAAATGCTGTAAATGTTTGTATCACTTGTCCCCTGTCCCTCTTCTGTGTACAGAAGCTACAGAGGCAGCCAGAGAAGGACTTGTAAGGCAGTCTTCAGGCCTGTCACTTACTAGGTCTTCCAATCTGTTGCTAGGTGCAAGGTGAAAGCAGTGCAGTGTCGGTGCGGGCAGAGTAAGCCATCTCCTGTTGCAGCCCTCTTGCACTTAGAGCCCTGCACAGCATCAGCTGCAATCACAAGGTGCATGTGAGGAAAACAGATTACTGCCTGACCCTCTTCTGTACCATCCCCAGAGCATTCAAACAGTACAGCACAGAGACAGGAGGCTGGCATCTGTTCTCTATATTTTTTCCAACTCAGCTTTCACAACTTAGTCATTAGACATCTTATACCATATATCTTTGGTCTTGTAGTCTTCCACAGCGACTGATGTTTGAAAAGATTTATTTCTAGCCCTCAACCACCATTTGCCTTTGTTTTTCCACCTCATACTGTAATTCCTGCTGATTGAAAGAAATAAAATACCTTTGGAAACGGAGATATATTTCACACAGTCTGTATTTATAGACTGTAAAAGAACAGGAGGTCTCAATCTGCATGCTTCCCATCAGAAGGTTCATAAAGAGGAGTGCAAATGTTTGTGAGAAATACCTGCCTATTTATATGGATGCATTGACACAAAGGATCCTGAGATATTTCTGCCTTGGCTGTGGCGTCTCAGCAACCTGTGTTGAAAGTACATGGGCCGTGGATTCTTCAGGACAGACTTATAGATGTCCTATCCTTAGACTGGTTTGTTCTTACTGCAGTTTATGGGTAGACATAAAAAACCTTAAATCCATACCTCAGGCTGTTCTTTAGCTGAATACAGATTAGAAGGATACTCATAAATATATCCTGGACTATGCTTGGTGTCTAGTCCCTCATTGTCCAGGATATAAAATACAAACATGAAGATTTTCTGGAGTCTGCAAGCATGAGGGGATTATACACTTTCATCCCTATATTTTGTCACACCTGTCAGTTGATTTTCTACGCTGCTTAGTTTCGCACATACAAGAAGATTGGTTTTGTGACATCACAGAGTTATTATGTTAAGCTGCAAGAATTTTTCATTTCACTGGGATGACTTCAAAGTAGGAACTAAAAGCAGATGTTCAGGTTGCCAAGCAGTCGGCCTGACATGAAAACTTCCATAGCCTGTTTATCAACAGCCTGCAGTGTCTTGTTACTGATTGTCAAGAGGAAATTTGTTTGGAATGAGTTCTTCCTGATAATTTTTATTGCTGCATTCTGAGGTTAGAATCAGAAAACCACAGCAGTTAAATCACGTATAACCTTCAGAATATCGTCCTCCAGAGGAAAGGCTTGCGGCGTGGAGAACGAGTAGAGTTAGCTTGCGAGTGTCTGGCAAGCAAGGATATGAGTTTTATTCAAAGGACAAGATGTAGAAATTTTTCAGTTTTTATTTATTTCATATTTTATTGACAGTAATTTATTTCATGCCTCCAACTGCTGCTGGCCATGTGCCAGCAGTGTGCCCTGGTGGCCAAGAAGGCCAGTGGTATCCTGAGGTACATTAAAGAGTGTGGCCAGCAGGTTGAGGGAGGTGATCCTCCCCCTCTACTCTGCCCTGGTGAGGCCTTGCCTGGAGTGTTGTGTCCAGTTCTGGGCTCACGGGTACAAAAAAGACAGGGATCTCCTCAAAAGAGTCCATTGGAGATGATAAAGATGATAAAGGGTGTGGAATACCTCTCTCATGAGGAAAGGCTGAGAGACTTGGGTCTCTTCAGCTTTGAAGAAAGAAGACTCAGAGGGGATCTGATCCACATTTATAAATACCTAAGGAGCAGGAGGCAAAGGGACAAGGCTGGATTCTTCTCAGCAGTGTGTGGTGATAGGATGAGGGGAAATGGCCACAAGCAGCATAGGAAGTTCCACACAAATGTGTGTGGGAACTTCTTCACAGTGCAGTGATGGAGCACTGGCACAGGCTGCACAGAGAATTCTATGATTCTGTGAAAATCTGAACACGCCAGTGAATTAACCAAAAGTGTAATTGTACTGGGATACTACATAGAAAATGTAGCTGCATTTGCTTTAAATGAAATCTGAGCAAATCACTTTGATAAGGGTTATATTAACCAGGAATTAATATAAATTCTGGGCAATTTCCTCTTTTCCTACTAGACTACAGCTTTGTTTAATTAAGTGGTGTTTTTCCTTCTGTTCCCCTTTGCTTATGTGAAAAGAAATACACAGGAAAGAGTATCAATGAATCACAGAATTATAGAATATCCCAAGCTGTAAGAGACCCACAGTGATCGTTGAGTTCATCTTGTGGCTCCACACAGGACCACCCAAAAGGAGCCCTTTGCACTGCTTCTGGGTTTCATCCCTGTTGGAAAATCAATTCTGGCTCCCTGAATCTATGGAATTGTATCTTCAAGTGGGTTTTCATTAAAAATAGTCCCTCGTTCAAGGATTCCAACTTAGTTTGATGGCTGTAGAGTTTGAAAATTTGAAAAGAAACAAAAGAATTTTGTCTTGAGACACAGCGTATTGAAAAGAAAAGCATAATGTGAAAATCATGGCTGCTAAGTAAATAGAAAAATATCCTCTTATCGCTAAATGTTTTGAGGTTTTCTGTCTGAATATAGAGGATATTTGACTTCGTTATGCTCTATTATGGACCAAAAATGGGGAGAACCCACAAACTCAGATTTATGTCTTTTATTTTAAAGATTTGAACAATCTTGATTGACTTTTACTCCACTCTTAAGTTTTTCAGTTCTGAACTTCATGTTTCTGGGCAGGATCAGAAGTTGCAAGAGACTACAAGGCTGAATATCCTTTTAATATTTGTCAGTCAAGAGGAATCATAAAGTAGTCAAAATCTCAGGAAACTGTATATTCGTGTTCTAGTCCAACTTGCAATTTCAAGATAATAATTTGGAGTTCTTGAATGCCTCTCTGAAGTTGTAGTGCTTTAGTCCTTTAGAACTTAATGAAGTGTGATGGATCGGCTTGATGTATCTCCCCTCAAAATATGACTTATTTCAGAGTTTTTCAGCCTGTGATACAAAGGATGTTAGGGCAAAGGAGTTCACAAAAGTTCTAAGGAACATTCTCACTGCTAGTAGGTTGACATCTGTTGTGTAGGGAATTGCATCTGTGGACAATTTTTAGTAGTCCACAAAATGAAGAAAGTTATTTTTTCCTTCAAGGTTTTGTATAAAAATGTTGAATATAAGGAGATCTGTGGCCTATGTTGCACAAGAGGCCAAGTGAGGTTGTAAGAGATGGTCACTTTTGTGTTTTCACTATAACTCATGGTAAATTCTTTACTATGAGGGCAGTGAAGTGCTGGCACAGGCTGCCCAGGGAAGCTGTGGATGCCCCATCCCTGGAGGCGCTCAAGGCCAGGTTAGATGGGGCTATGAGCATCCCAGTCTAATGGATCAGGGAAGCAGGAACTAAATGGTCTTTAAAGCTCTTTTCCAACCCATACCATTTTGTGCTTCTATGATTCTAAATCAGAGAGCTGACTGTACAGCAGAGGAAAATACATACATAATTCAGTACTGAGCTGAACTTAAATCTCATGGTAGAGAATTTAGCTGTATGAGTCTCTAGGTATTACAAAGGACAGTGCAGTGCCATTTATAAATGTATTTGCTGAGTGATTCATGAAGTGAATGTTTACTGTTTTTTTCTGATTTCTAGCTATCCCTGAAAAATCAGTGAAGGAAATCCCAAGAATCCCTGGAACGGCTAAGGACATTATTAAGAAACTTCTTGCCCATAAAAACAGTGTGACAAAGCATAAAGCACTCAAGAATGTGATCCCAGAAGCATCCATGACACCAGCTTCTAAGACCCACTTGCAATCACTGGACTATGGAGACGGTTTTGATCTTGGTGGGAGTTACACTGTGGGAGAGAAAGAAACTGAAGTTACTATAGAAAAGAAGGTAGATGAGACAGATGAGGAAGAGGAGGATTATGAGAATCAGATTGACCATGAGCAAAGCCTTAGAGGAGATGTCTTCTGTAAGTTTCTTTATTTTTACAATAGTTTTAATTTAAGTGTATATACTAATAAGAACAAAATAGTCACCAACTATTATAATTATTCTATCCTAATTTACTTGTAGAAACTGAAAATTGATCTAATATACCTACTGTGGGATTAAAGCTACTCAATCTCCCATTTAGAGGAAACTGTCCTGCAGTCAGTGTTGACAGAAAGGAGTATGCCATCCTGGCAGGCACTCTGCCAGCTGTTCTTTCACAGCAGCTTACATATAGCTTTTCCCCATTTTCTTCACAGAGGCTCTAACAAAACAGTTTATTTTGCTGTTTCATTATGCTTAAGACAAGAACTAGCTTTGATTTGTGATAGGCGTATTCATCACCCCAATAGAGTGTATTGTTCATAGGAAAAACATAGACTTCGGTGTCTTTGTGTTTCAAATACATGCAGTAGGCACCACTGTTTTTTGTGTCATTCCCATCAGAAAAATAATGTTGTGAATCACAGAGGGTTTTTATCCCTTTTCTTTAGATGTGAGTGTTGATCCGAATGGGCATTCTCACTCTCTAAACATTTGATGGTATTTGAGCATCCATCTTGCGTACCTAAAGGAAAGACTTTAAAGTCCTCCAGTCTGTAATATGGCTACTCTATGAAAGCCAAGAACCAGTGTAATGAGTCACTTCAATACATTTGAGAATACAAGCTTCTTTGCCTGAGGCAATCTTCTAATGTTGCCTTTATTTCGTTTCAATGTTGAGTGGAAATGGGCCAGTTTCAGTTCAGACTGAGGATATATTTAATACTGTTTTCCCAAACTATGCTAGGGAGCCAGTACACAGAATGAAGTCAGGTATTTGTGCACCAGCCTTCTCCCTTCCTGCAAATATTAACAGTGACTGTTCATTGGATACTTCAGGTTTGCTGACAATATCAAACTGGGGACAGCAACCCACACGCTAAAGGGCAGCGCTGATTTTTAGAGGGATATAACCAGGCTGTTGAAATGGGTTGACAAGAACATCAGAAACAAATGGAAAGGGAGAGAAAAGTGGTGTGCAACATTACAGATGTAATAATCAGCAAGTTTTGCAGAAAAAGACTCAATGATATTGTTAGATAAAAAGTTGAAGAATGTGAGCCAGGCAGGCCAACCACACCCTAGGCTACATTAGATAGGAGGTAACCCACAGGTTTTCCCTTCTACATGGCACTTCTGAGACCACATGTGATGTGCTGTGTCCAGTTTTAAATTCCCCACTATAGGAAGGACATGGATGTACTGGTGTGAGCCTGGCAGTGCTCCACTGAGGTCAGCAGTCTGGAGTACATGGAACAGGAGGAGAGGAAATGAATACAAGTTGCTAAAAAAGAAATTCTGATTAGATATAAGGAGAACAGTTTGTTACCATGAAGCTGGACAAAATTTGGTGAAGGAATATAGGTGCAATATATAGATAGTCATAATTTGATAGCCAGGCCTCTGGTAGTCTCCTGATCAGCAGGTCAGCCTATATAATTCTATGATCTCTTCTGTTCTTTCAAACTAGCATTTCAATGTAGTACCAAAAGCATCTATCTAGTGTGATTAGACATGCATCCAGGCTGTACTCAATCTCCACATTTTGTGAACAGTTTCTGGCTGATGGTGCCATGACTTCAAACCTGATGATCCTATACCCAGGGCACCACTCTTGCTCTGGCCAGCCACACCAGATACACCTACCTCCTCACCTAGCCTTCCACTCTTGACAAGCTTATGCAGCTTTCTGTCCAGCTTCTAAGGACTCCTTCATAAACCATTTCCCAGGAAAAGGTAGCAGGGGCAGAAGCTGAAGTCAGGTTGGAATTAAGTTTTCATTGGGTGGCAAGCTACCTTTAGATCAACCTCATCATACTGGTACTGCCAAATACATGTGAGAGCCTCCGAAGAATTAGGTGACTTGCCTTCCGTATCATGAGAAGCAATAAAGCCCAGGTCTTAACAAAATTAACTAAATAGGAATAAATAATACCGTTACAAGTTATTGATACTTTTATTCAGAACTCTGTGTCATAAAGGGCTGTGGGCCATTTCGCTTCCTCAGGCAAAGCAGCCTGATGAAAACATCATAAAGTCAGCCCTCATATTTCTTTCTGCCTTTCTGTGTTTCATGGATTGGTGGGTTGAGGGAATTGACTCAGACATAACCATAGGTGGAAAGTCCAGGAAAAACTGCCAGTCATTGAATACCCATGTATGGTTTGATATTTTTTTCTAAGTATTTTTTGAATACTCACTGCCACACTGTGTGGAATGGATTCATTTCCAAGTTGCCAGTGTGACCACAGATGCATCAGGAAAATCCTCTGTCCATAACAAAATCAAATTCAAAATAATACACAGGAGAGTTCTGTGATGAAGTTTGGTAAGGTTCCTCTTTTAGGACTTTTTCAACCAGGCCAGGATATTTAAAAAAACTTTTTCTACAAAATTGCCATTACAAATGACAGCAGTGGCTATGACTATTGTTGCCTGAAAGTATTATTTATCTGCTTTTTTTCCTCTGTTCTCTTTGTTCTAGTCATATTTGACTGGAATTTAACATCAGCAATGTAAGGAGTTTGTATGCTGAACATGCCAGTGAGGCGTTACTCTGCCTGGGAGCTCTTCACACAGAGGCATTACTATGTCCTAGAATTAGTTTCGTCAAATATATGAACTGTGTCTTATTTGTGGCTTTCTGTTTTGATCCCAACTTTGTGCATGACTTAACATGTTGTTCCATTTACATTCTTGTTTCAAGTTGGGTTGTACTTATTAACTGTTTCCTTCCCTTTTAAATTACCATGCACTACTCTTGATACTCATTATTGTACTGAAGTTCAAATGATTCATCCACTTAACTGACCAAACATTTGGCTTTAAAATGACTTTCATTGTTAATTGTAATGATCCCCTGGAGTACAAGATTATCTTAAATTTACAGCTGGTTATTTTACCCATCCTTTTTTCTTCCTCCTCTGCTGATGTCTGTTCAGCAATGATTCCCTTACTAGCGCCTTAAGTTCCTCTGTGTAACCCCCTGAAGTACTCATTCTGCATCTGCCTGTGGGATTATTAATATTGGTATTGTTTGTCTTCCAGGAAAAAGAGTTAATCAGGAAAAATGGATAGGTCATGTTTTTCAGAGATGCTAATTGTTATTTTTAAATGTATGCCTTTACTACATTTGAAACGTATAGGCAGCCACAGAAAACTGCTGTTGGGGAAAAGAGGATTAATATATGAAGATTTAAATTATTAAAATAGGCCATGTAAAATGGATTGTTTATGAAAACTACTGATCACTGTTTCTTAAAAAATGCAGTAGTTTAAGATAGCAAAAATAAAGCCCTCCGCATTAAAGAAATGTCAAAATTACTGTTAGTTGTGAAAACTTACCTTTTCTTCTCACATTCTTGTACCTTATGATACATTCTTTAATGAATTTTAATGAGTGTTTTCCATGGGGTCTTTGTCTTGTTCAGTGTGAAGGAAGGATCTGTCCTGCAGTGCAAGGGGTGGTTCAATACACAGAGCTGTGTCTTATTGATCATAGGAACTTGCAGATGCATAGAAAATGAGTCAGGAACTGCAGGGAAGGGGAAAAAAAAATATCATTTTGTGTTCTGAGTTGTGTTTGTTTTTTCCTTATTTACTGTGTGATGTGAGATCCTAAGGTCTGATTTCCTGAAGTGATAAACACCCACAACTACAGCTATTTAACTCAGTGGGAACTGCTTTTATACAGTGATATAAAATGCAATGGGTGTTGAAATGTCAAGTCTCAGATATCATACTCTGGATGTGCACACCATGGCATGTAAACAAAACAACTACTGGACTCAGTAAGAGTCACATGAAAATGAATAGATTAATGTCTGTAAAGCACAAGCATGTAATCTAGCCAGCTGTGTTAACTACCAAGCTCCTTCCTTTGATAGCACCAAGAATGATAAGAAGGATTTTGGCTTCCTGGTATACTGAGCAATAGCATAAGTGGACTGCTTTCCTTATGGATTCTAGGTTCTTAATTCTGAACAAGAGAGCTCTCCATTAATCAAGACATTTGCTGTTAATATCACTCCTTTCTGATAATTGGACCACTGTGTGAGCAAATAATGCTCAGGCTGCAGCTCAGTCCACAGCTATAAGTAAAAAGCTCAAAAGATGTCAGACATCTGGCAGATGTAATTCTTTCAGAGGTGGATGTGGTAGCAGAAACGTAGCACATTCCTTTCAGTCTGACAGTGATATATGGTGTATATAGGAAACCAGTCTTCATTTTACTATCCCTTATATTCTGATGGATTTCTTCTACAGTGCCCACCCTAGTTTGGGGAGTGGAAGTGGATCATCTTTTTTAGAGTGCTTGTTTGTCTGTCTGCTTTCATTGAGCTCAGACCATCAGAGAGCAGTGTCAGACTGACAGCAAAAATCGTTTTTCCGAGAGTTCCTACATGCTGCACAGTTTTAGACACTTCGGGATTGTATGTGTGAGGATTACTGGCAGTGAGTTGCTTCTCCCACATACAGTGTTATTTCTGCATGTAGACTAATCAGACTACTTAGGCAAAAACAGACGCAGGCGTTTTCCAAGGGATGGAGAAATCAAAACAGTCGTAGCAAGAAACAAAAATACACCACAGTCCCCATAGTTAATTCCTTAAACTGTGTGGGTGCCTCTATTCTGCTATATATGTGTTCTTCCAGTATTGTTGTCTGAGGAAGAGCCGACAGTGATTTATAAGAAATACAGACCCACTAACAGGAATACAAAAAGAAATTAAAGCTTTAAGGGTAGCACATGCATTACTGCACACACTTAGAAAATAACTTTCAAGCTATAAGCCAAACCATACTTTTTCAGACAAAATGTTATTTCCAGGAGTATAAAATGCACTTTATGTCATTTTATATGCAGTAGCTGGCAGAGCAGAAAGGTGAAACCAAGTGCATGTAAAGGAAAATCTATCAGTGTGTTTAGTAAGGTCCTTTAGCACAAGAGTCACTTACCAGTGGTCTGTTTCTGAAGCTTGCCCATAAAATATACTCCACAGATCTATTCTACTCATTGGGTTTGTGGGTTTTTTGTTTTAGTTTTCACTTTGGGTCCTTTAATATTGTATCTTTTCCAGATGTGCTCCTGCAGACTTCCTGTGGCTTTTGTGATCTCTTTATCCCTTATTTAACTTGTAGACTGACTTGAGAATCTATATAAATGGTACTTTGCAGGTGGACCTGTGCTCACTCCAAGCAATCCGAGTGCAAGCCAGCTCCAAACAAGAAGCCATGTAGTCCAAGTTGGTGAACTGGTAAATTGGTCGTACTTGGTTATATAGGTACCTCTAAAGATGAGGGCATTAATTCTCCCTGCCACTAATTTCTGCTTATAAGATCAACGCACCTTACCTCGTATGGGTGTGCTGATGGCACCAGCCCTTAAGAATGGGTAGCACCCTGAAGCAAAGAGTTTTATATATAACTGTAGATAATGTAACAGCTAGTGCTACAGATAGGTAGGTGTGTGGATGCCAGTACTACAGAAAGAAGGGGTGGACTCTGCTGCACCGGAAGTGGGCCATATGTGCACTTTTATTGGTGACTGTATTCTTAGGGATCAAGAGATGAAGACTTTTGAGGAAGGCCTGTATTTCTGCAAGCACCACTGGATAGCAGAAGAGATGAAAAGAGCAAGTCTGACTCCTGCCTAATTCTTAGGAGGGAACAGACTTTGGATTCTGGTTACGTCCAGTGCTCGATGTCAAATGTAGGCACCTTCCAAGAAATAAGGATTCTTGGAAGCCTTTCTATAAGCTGAAGCGTAGAGTTTCTCATAACTCGCTAGTGATATCTTCTAGTAAGTGGAGAACCTGGCTGTAATGTATGACACTGAAAGCAAAAAATAGATTTGGATACAAAATTTGACCTTTTTATTTACAAGGTGGTTATTCACTGGAAGCATATGCAGCACAGCTACACCTGCATGTATATCCCTCAAGTGAATTCAAATACAATTCAGTAACTCTGTAAATAAATCTTTCTGGCAGCTGCTATCTTCTATTAAATTTCTCCACTCTTTCAAGAACTGTTCACATTTTAATAGCTTTCATTTTGGCAATGGTTTGCAGAGCCTGAGCCTCGCTCACAAAGTATGAGGCCAAGTTTATGGCACGATAGTAAACTTAACAACTAAACCCTTACGTGCGTGTTCTTAAATGTATATATGTAGACATAGATTAATTGGGAGAATGATATGTTAGTCTTTGCCTTAAGTAAGAATATTATTTAGGTGATGTAAGCAGTGTTCTGGGTGAGGAGAAGGCTGCAAGGGCAGCAAGAGGAAACAAGCTTCTGGCAGTTCATCAGAAAGCTTGTAAGATCCCAGGAGTCTCCTTTCTTGGCTCAGTTGGCCCCTTTGGAACAGCCTCCAGGGCCTCTTCATTGCTGTGTGTTTTCTCTGGTGTACATAAGAACAATTTTTTGACGGTTTTGAAGAAGAAAAGTTAAGAAATGACATATTCTTTATAGTACTAGGAAACTCTGGTTTGCAGTGGGTTGTAAGCATGCCCTTAATATTGAGCATGTGCTTACAACTGCAAGCATGTTGGAGTATTTTACTGAGAATCCGTAGGTAAGTGGGATTCATGGAACAGACTGAACTCTTCTTTGAAAAAAAGAGGCATACATATGAAAGTCATGACATTGAAATACTTGTCATCTGCAGCTTCCTAAAGGCGTGACTAATACTGCACTGAGTAGGGAAATGTAATTTTGATTTCTGTAGCTGCCATCACCTGGCACTGCTGAGGAAGCCTGAGCTTTTCTTAGTGCTGCTGCCCATGTGGTGTGTCTGAAAAGTGGACTTTCTTATGCTGGGTCTTATGTAAGAACCTTTTGTAAGCAGCAATCCAAAGGATCCTCCCTCTCTCCTCTAAAATGGGACATCTTAGCTCTTCCTGTTTTCATAGGTATATATGTATATATTGAAGGTATCATCTGCATATGTGTTTGCAAAGGGTATGTCTTCTGCCAGTGAAAGCATTTCTTCCTATCACCTTGTTTGTGAGCAGTTACTTACTTACACAGACACCACACCAAGAATTTGAGACCATTGGCTTTTTTAGTGTGCTCTTTTCTAGTTGCCACTTACAATAATACAAAAGAAGCTTTACCACAGAACTTCAGAAGTTCTTAGGCACCAGGCTGACAATCCATGGAAAATAAGAGTTTGCAAGCTTTGTAGCTCATCAGACCTAAGAGTTTTGCCTTCCTCTGTCAGGCTGCTGCTAAAAAATAGCACTTCTTGCTATGTACCTCCTTTAGGCTGATACTGTAGAGAATGCACCTAACAATTATTGTTGCTATACTGACTCTTCCAGTTTGACAAAAGACAGGACAACTGGTTTCTACAAAAGAGCTTTCTCTGGTGTTTCTACCAAGCCTGATGATTGAAACATCAGGCTGTGCTTACCAGCTGTGGCAGTGAGGGTGAGGAAGAGGCAGGGCAGTTGCTATACCTTTCCTTCCCAACAGAAAGGCAAGCTGATGAAGCCTGCATGTGCCTCAGGAGAAACTATAGCTTCGGAAAAATCATCTCCTGGAGCTCCCATTACAGCAGCACAGATAGCACAGTGTGGGCCTTTGATTCCCCAGATTAATGGCTTTTACAAAGTCTCACCCATTACCCATGTTTGAGCTTCCTGTTGGCTACCAAGCGTTCACATCATTGTCTTTACCATCTCTTGCAGTTCAGCTACTTCAATTGGTAGCTGAAATTTTGTAAGAGAGAAAGCGGATCAGCATGTAAAGAAAGAGGACATACAAAGTTCTTTGACTTTGTGAACCTTGCAGCTCCATTGCCTACATCTTAGAAGGCACAGTGCTGGGGGAATTAGCAATTTAAACAAAGTTCTGCTATTTAGAGTTAGTATCTAACCAGGGTTAGGATGGAGAAGTTTGATGGAGAAGTGAAAAACACATACATTGAATTACCTAAATGAATGATTGTAATTGGTATGGAGGAATAAAGTTCTGTTTTCAGTTCCTGTTATGATTGGCACTTGACAAGTTGTTTTCACCAGTTCCCCAGGGTAAAGAAGTTGCTGCCTTTGGCTCTCTCCTGTCACAAAGCAAAGTTTCAGCGGCAAGACAAGAGCATGAAGGTAGATTCTTTTTATTTTGTAATATTTATTTTACTGCATATTATGTGTTTTCTTGAAAACCCGTATCAGCTCAGCTCCAGAACCAGTTAAAGGCCTTTAACATACAACAAAAGCTTAGTGAGCATTTGGAGATGGTATGTGGCCAAACCATTTCACCAATTCCAATGTGAGAACCTGGCTTTGTGTTCTTTCCAAAACATTTGTTAGCTCTTTCTAAGAAGGTTCCCCCGCATGGAAACTTAACTTGCAAGTGAATTTCACATGTTTATTTCATAGTCATGAAAAAAAGAAATCATTTTGATCATCTATAAAATTTAACCATGTTTGTTAGAGAAATGTTGCACAGCACACAACAGTATCCCAGTGCCCTTCAACCATTTTTTGATCCTGATTTCAGTTTCCCTTGAACAAGACTGAATAACTGTTCATCCTGAATCTTAAACAGCCTGTCTGTAAATTCATGATAGTTCCCAGGCCATCAGTAAGTTCTGTGGATATCAGAGTAAGATGACACTTTTTTTTTTTTTCCACATTAAAAGATTGTTGTAAAATCAGTTGGCAGCGTACGAGCCTCAAAATCAGTCAATTTATGCATACAAGTTAAACTTTGGTTGTGACCTAGGAAACCACTTCGTACATTTCCAAACAGAAAACTGCACTGCCTTCTGGCAACTATAACAGACTGCAGGTCAAAGCAGGGTGTGCGAGCTGATCAGTGGGTGCTCTCACCTTCTCTCCTGGTGGGAAATAGTTCCTCTGTGATGCAACAACTTGATTTTAAGTTGTGCAGCCTTTCTGAGGTAGGCAAAGATAGCAAGAACTACAGGACTACACCTGGAAATCAGCAAATCAGCAGGCATTCAGCATACAGAAGTCATAGCATATAAAATCATGTGCACATGGGAGACTGGCAGTAAAAAGACATGATAGATCTTGCTGTGAGTTAAGGAAAGAATTGCTACATAAATTCTCATGTTTTGCTTCTTTTGCAAATTAATCTACATCAGTGCTACCTGAATTGAAATTGGGGATAATTTTAGAGTGATTTGTGCACTTACAGCTGGGTGAATAAAGAGCTAATTATTTTTATCAGTACTTAAGATGTAACGTCTCTCTTATCTGTGTGTCTCTTGCCAATTTTTTTTCTAGTTGACTGCAGTTTCAGTCGAGGAGTCTGTGACTGGAAACAAGATACTAATGATGACTTTGACTGGAATCCTGCTGATCGAGACAGAGGTATTTAAATATCTGTCCTCTAGCTCAGCTGTGATTTGATGTCTTATCCTCTCCAAAAAAGGTGAAAGTGGTGTAGAAAGTAGAATCAAGAATTAATCAAGGCATTAGAGAAGGCTGAGAGGGGAAGTTGCTTTTCCAGTGGCAGTTGTTACTTAGTAATACATTTCAATACAAATGAATCAAAAGATGAGAAAAAGGATTTGAATATAACTGTTATGATCTGCAAGTTGCACAACAGTTGAAACCTTATTAGTTACACATTTTGTCTCTCCAAGGCAGGTAGGACATTTAACCACATCTACCATTCAGATGGATGCGGGAACGTTGCCACTCACATGGTGTGGACATAGCACTGTGTTAACTGTGCCTGGCTTCGTTGCCTTCTACAGTAGAGTGGTGATGTCATCTACCTGGACTCCTGCTAGGCCTTTCACTCAGTGCCTGACAACATTCCTGCCACTACACTGGAGGGATATAAGTTTGATAGATTGACTGTTAGATGGGAAAAGAATTGGCTGGATGGCCATGTCTGAAGAGTTACAGTCAACACTTCAGTGTCTAAATGGAAACCAGTAACAAGTTGTTCAGCCTGGAGAAGAGAAGGCCTTCCGGTACTTAGAAGGAGGACTGAAAGAAAGATGAGGAGGGCCTCTTATCAGGGAGTAGAGTGAAAAAACACGACACAATGGATTTAAATTAAAAGATTTAGATTGGATATAAGGAAGAAATTCTTCATGATGAGGTTGTGAGGCACTGACACAGGCTGCCCACAGAAGTTGTGAATGCCCCATCCCTGGAAGCATTTAAAATCAGGCTGGATAGGGCTTTGAGCAACCCGATCTAGTAAAAGATGCCTCTCCCGTAGTACAGAGGTTTGACAGTGCCCTCCAAACCAAACTATTCTATGATTCTATGATCTTCCCTTGTGATACAGGAAACACTGCAGATGTTACAGTAGAACCAGTGGATCCTGTGGAGCACTTGTTCCAGTTCCAACATAGACATTCTCTCCCCCTTCCTTCATAGTCTTTCCGTCTCAGCCTTTCTTTGCTAATCCTTCCTCTCCTGCACCTTGTATTTCCTTTTCCCCAACACCACTCTCTTTCTCTTGTGACAAGAGAGAGACAGCACCATGTTTCAGGCTATTGCATATGAAGAACTGAGATGATTTTGCCTTTGACATATACAGAAAATTGCAATGCAAGGAGGAATGACTGTAATTGCCAGTGAAATATGAACTCATCTCCTTCGTAAACTGATCTGACTTCCAACAGTGAAAGCTTATTCCTTGTAAATTACACTCCCTGCTGCTTTTCTCCAGTCCGATTTTAAATTATTCAAGTAACAAAGCTTCTACTTATTTTCTTAGCAAAATTGCTTTCAATTTGCTAATAAATAGCACAGGTCCATTAAGGTTGCATTTTCCATTTTTTGTTACAAGGTGATGGGTACTACATGGCAGTTCCAGCCTTTGTGGGTCACAAGAAGGATGTGGGCCGCTTAAAACTTCTCCTGACTGACCTCAGACCAAAGAGCAGCTACTGCTTGATTTTCAGTTACCGGCTTGCTGGAGAAAGAGTGGGAAAACTTCGAGTGTTCCTGGCCAACAAAAAAACTGCTCCTGTCTGGGAGCAGGACAAAGGAAAAGATGAAAGGTGGAGAACTGGCAAAGTAGAAATATTGCAGGGGACTGAAACAACTAACAGTGTAAGTGTGACATGATTTATAACCCAGCTACTATGACCAACACAAGAGGGTTTTTCCTAATCCTCGGGTGTTCCACCAGACGTTTTACAGGCATCATATACTTGCAACTGAAAGGCTGTTTTGAAATGGGGAACAGGAGTACAGATTTTTGAAGGCTGCAAAGTTATTGTATGGTTGTAATTTCAGAAGTGAATTACTCCAGTTTGCTAGGATACTGATGCCAAATAATCCCATCATTTTGTAAAAGCTTCATCAGATCTTCAGTTATCACAAAATGTCTGTTTATTATTTCATGCAACAGGTGGCATAAGTATATGCTTGGAAAAATGAAAGTGAACCCTGCTTCACAGAGAACGATGCTCTCACGCCATACTAGGACAGATCATTAGTGCAAAAAGGAAACATCATTTATAATCAAGGTTGGGCAATCACCATAGGTGCTGGATATGTTTAGCCAGCAGAGAACACTGTGCCCTGACACTTGTCTGTAAACTGCCTCAGTAAGAGCTTCAGCAAGTTTCTCCTTGAAATTCTGGGGCCTGATTTTTGTTTATGTGTCTGAATATTTTCAACACAGGGCAAAGGGTTATAAGTACAATTGAATACTGGAAGCATAAGGGAAACTGAAATCCTTTTCAGAGCTTCTTGCACTGCCAGAAGGACGTAGAACCCTTACATAAATAAAAATCCAACTATAAAATAAAACCCCAGACTCTCTACTGATAAAAACGAATCTACTATATGTGTGTAGTACTGCAACTATAAATAATAACCTACTATATATATAGTAGATAGAAAGGTGTGTATTTACTAGATATATAACCTAACACTAAGGATCCAAATAGATGGAAAATGAACAATTGGAATGTCTTCAAGAAAAGGAGGGCACTCACATCACATACAGTAACAACACCACATTATTATAATGGGATTTCACTCAATTTGCAATTTCTTTGTACAATGAAAATAAGCAATCTTATTAAATGAATACATTTGGCATTGTAAGTCTACACAGAGGATTATCAGCCTAGTTCAAATAATATATAAAAATTCTAAAGGCTGTGAGGTTTTGAGTCATTAAGTCTTTCCTGGATTATGATAAAACGTTCCTCATATATAGCATTAAAACTATTTAAGAGTCACTAAATGGTTGGATACAAGACATTTTCACTGTTATTACATCTCTTTTCTTGTGACAGATCACCTTTGAATCAGAACGTGGGAAGGGCAAAACTGGAGAAATTGGATTGGACAATGTTATAGTAGTTCCTGGTCTATGCCCAGAAGAGACCTGAGAATGGATAATTGATTATACTGGATTGAACCCAATTTTTAATAACTGCCTTACTAGTAGTATATTTTTAATCATTTTCATTATAAGAAGAGGAATACAAATGTAAAAAACTGTGCCTTGAACTTAATGCAGCATTGCAAACAGAAACTGACATGTGCAGGATGCACAGCACACTTTTTTATGAGTTAGATTGAATACATGCTTTGAATGTAGCACTACTGTATTCTGCCATTCAAGGCCAGGGTTTCTGAGGCACTAAAATATTTGTCTGGCTTTTTTACACATTCTGTATGCTTTCATTCCTTAAAGCTCTATTTGTAAGTCTTCTATTGCATTTCTTCTACTTCACAAGAACAGAAAGCAGTATTTAAGAGGATGTTACTACTACAGTGATGTAATTTTAACTTCTTACTTAAAGTGTAGATATTAAATTTGTTCAAAAAAAAAAAAAAGGAAAAAAAAGGAAGAAAGAAGATTTTTTTTTCATGTCGTGATGGAGCTACATTTTAAATGGTGTCATGTCTTTGAGGAGTATTTTAATTGCTAATAAAAATGCAAAATATCTTCCTTGTCATCAGTGTCTTTGAGTCACAGAAATCGCTGTTTAGAAATGATGCACTTTTTTTTTTTTGTAAGCATTTAATGCACATCACATAGAGGTGATGTTAGCAAGTAGACTTGAAAAGTAAAAGAAACTTCACACCACATACTGACCTTCAGGAGCAAACAGGTTTCTGCTGGGTTACAGACCTTCTTTACTTCGCAGCCATTTTCATTTTCCAGTAGACAGGATGTTTTAGTGAGCACACAGTAAGTCTCATTCTTATACAGTCTATTACACATATGGTTTTTGCAAGTCCCTTCACGTTCTTCAGACTTTAGCAAAATGGATAGAGACTGCTGTCTCCAGGAATGGAGAGGGAAGCAGAATCTTCTCCCACAGAGCAGAAGCTGACATCTTGCTGCTCTGTCACACACGCCTATGCACACTCATGTATGTACATATATGTGTAAGGAGGGTCTGGAATGCAGGTTCCACTTTTTCTGTAAAGAAGCTGCTAAAGTGTGGGCAAAAGACCATCTCCTTCGGGATCTCTTCGGAAAATGCCTAACATCTGCATCTCAAGCAGGCAGGGATGCCTGAAACTGAGAAGATAAAAGATCTGTTTGATTAAAATCAAATTCTGTGTCCAGCTTCAAACAGCAATAGTTTACGTGTAAGCAGTGCTCCTAAAGCCAAAGGATTCTATGCTTCCATACCAACTTGAGAACCACTGCACAAACAATACGGTTGAATTGTGTATTTAGGGCAAACAAAATCTATCAAAAAAGAACAGTGCTGCTAGGTGTTTCTTATGTGTACAGTTATTTGGCATGGAAAAATGATTTCATCCTCTATACTAGCTTTGGGATAAATTCTGCATGTGTAAGCATAGTATCTAGAGACTATTAGCTCTCAATACACAAAGAATAGAGAGCAAACACAATGAATGTGGTGTGATATGGAGCCAGATGAGCCAACATTAATTTGCTGTTGGTTAACTCATAGGCTGCTATGCATTATGACTGTCACAGTTGCATTCCATCCGAAAGACAAGATATAAAAAGAATCTGCATTTCATGGAACAAGTTAGAAAATGATTTGCATGAATGAGTAAAGTCTGCAATAACTGCTGTAAAGCTTTCTGTAGAAGAGCTGTTTCTTATTTGTTTGCAATGGTTTGCCAGGCACAAGCTAGCTTGGGTTACAGCCAATCATAGCACAAAATCTGAAGAGCAAAACTGAAACCTTTTTTGCAGAATACATTACATTGCCGATATTTGTAAACATCCCATTAGTGCAGCAGCAAACATTGATGGTTTCATTTGCAGCTCCTGGGTCTGATGTTAAGCTTTGGAGGCAGCACTCTGCCCGCAGGTTAGTAAAAAAAACCTACCTCATTGCCTAAATCTATACTGCATCCTTCAGAAACTACTCTACAGATGTGATCAGTTAATCCTGAACATTACATAACAAAAGGTTTCAATCACTTTTCTTCAACCGGAAGAATGAAAGGAGATCATTCGTTTTGTCAACCCTGAATGTACGGAAGGGCCAAGGCATGTTTGTGCATGATGGCTATCTTACAGCCTGAAACTGAGAACTTCACACGTTCTGCAGCCCTCAGATGTGGTTTCCATTCACTAAATAAAGATTCCCCACTGCAATTGTTAAGGTTCTTAAAGATAATGGGGAGAGACTTTCAGTGATTATCACTCATATTTAATTTGTAATTGCTAGAATGTTTTGGAGTAGAAACATTAACTTGCTTGCACTGGATGTGAAGAAATTCGTGAACTATATTCGTGAAAAGATAAACAGCAAGAAAGCATTGGTGATGTCCATGGAAATACTGATTTGTGTTAAAGGAAATAACATTTCCCCCACTCACAGGAGGCAGTTTGCAGATAGCAACCTCATTCTTCGTAGCACAGTGGAGGTGGTAAGTTTAATTTGCTGCCTTGTGTTCTATACACAGACAATAGCAAAGCCAGCAGCTTGTTCAAGCACTTCAAGGGAGGTGATCCTCCCCCTCTACTCTGCGCAGGTGAGGCCACATTTAGACTACTGTGTCCAGTTCAGGGCTCCCCAGTTCAAACAGGACAGGGATCTTCAAGAAGGAGTCCAGCAAAGGACTACGAAGATAATAAAGGGCATGGGGCATCTCCTGTATGAGGAAAGGCTGAGTAACCTGGGTCTGTTCAGCCTGGGGAAAAGAAGACTGAGAGGGAATCTGATAAATGTCTATAAACATCTAAAAGGAGGTGGGAGACAAATGGATGAGGCCAGGCTCTTCTTGGCAGTGTACAGCAATAGGACAAGGGGTAATGCCCTAAAACTCGTACACATGATGTTTCATACAAACATGCAGAACTTCTTTACAGTAAGAATGACGGAGCACTGGAAGAGGTTGCCCAGACAGGTTGTGCAGTCTCCTCTATGGACATATTCAAGACCTGTCTGGATGGTTACCTGTGTCACCTATTGTAGGGTACCTGCTTTAGCAGGGGATTGGACTCAGTGATCACTCGAGATCCCTTCTAACCCTGCAATTCTTTGCAATTCTGTGATGTGCTAAGACCCGTGTTACAGAGCTACTGAAAACAGTCAGTGAAAAGGTGAGCAACGAGGTGACAAAGTTTGCCTACGTTGTTTAAGAAAGTCAAACAAAAGCTGTCTTCAGAGAATCTCGAGATACTGAGTGCTATGAAGTAGGATGGGAAAATTAGTTGTGGTCGACTGCAAAGTAGCCAACTAGTAATAAATAATCATCACTATATCTACACAGTCTGGGTTTCTATACTAGCTATTACATCTAAGGACAATGATCTGAGAATAACTGCATTTTCCTTTGAAATTCTCACTTGCACTGAAAAATGCAAAAAGTATGTAAATGCTCTATCTCCATACCCAATATATCTTTCATAGAGAATCATTTGAGTTGGAAGGGACTTTTAAAGGTCATCTAGTCCAACTCCCTGCAATGAACAGGTTCAACTAAAGCTAGATCAAGTTGCTCAGAGGCCTGTCCAGACACTTCCCATACTGGTATTGCTGTCCACCAATGGTAGATCATAGAATTACGCTGTAGTTGATTTACTTGCTGATTCCCTCAGGAGGAGATTCAGTGGACTTATCCATGCTAATCAATCACAATTGGGAGCTCCCTTCTTTAGCATCCAGTTACTGTTTCAAGACCACTGTATAAATCAGTGACCCATGGATTCACAAAACAATTTTCTGACTACACAACATCAGAATGGTTAGCAGTGGACATATAGCAGAAAAAAAGGACACAGAGAAAGGCAACTATTCATCTCAAGTTAAGTACCCTGAGCCATACTTACCTTGTTAACATCTAAGTGAAATTTAAGTCACCCAAAAGGCTTTGTGAGACTCCACTGACTCAGTCTGAAATTTTTTCACAAATCCTCCCAGTAATTAAATTTTACATCTTCCTGGCCGCATGGCACTCCCACTGTGTGTTGGTTCTCCTGCCATCAAAGAGAATGGAAATAAATGGGAAATATCCCTCATTGATGTAACACAGTTCAGTGTATGTGCATCAACCCAGTTCTAAGTTCTGCACCTTCCATCACTACAGAAAATGCCCAGAGAAGATAGTGCCTTCAAGCGGGAGGCAGCTCCTCTAAGGCATCTTTCATTTTCATCACTGGCAGAAATGCACAGATGTCCGCAACCTTGAACTCAGAAACACAGTGGAGTGTCTTATTCTGCCTGCCCATGCTGCTCTCTGAACTAATTTTTACTACAAGACTTGTTATCCCAATCAATCAATTAAATTATTAAATAAGCCATTTTGAAAGTATTGTATTCTGCTTTTCATGCTATCCCAGCTGCATTCTACACAAGATGGAATTGATTTTGAGAGCTTTATGCTGAAATAAATATAATTGCATACTTCTACTCAAATTGCACGCAAAGTTAAAAGTCTTCTTTTTGATTTACATTTCCCTGACAGGAGACATATGCCTCATCTGGCTGGTATATGTTGGATTAAAGAGAGAGGTACAATTGCAAAGACATGACATCTCCCGCCAGTGACAGACTGAGGCAGGAACATATTTGCTATTCAGGATGCACACGGAAACTCAAGCAGTTGAAAGGAAGCATTTAAAACCATGGCAGAACATTCTGATAGAAACTCTCCACACAACCAGCTTCACCTGTTCGCAGTACCGGTCTCTCTGCCTGTTGCTGTTGTTCTGTTACTCAAGGAACACCCTTTCCCTAACAACAGTCCCTCTGGGGGTGGTCCTTCTTCATCAGTCAGTGTCACACTTAACCATCCTGGACTTTCTAGATTTCCAAGAATAACGTGATCTAATTCATCCTAGGTAGGAAATGCTATAATAAGTTTTTAGAGTCTGTTCCATAATTCTGAACAAATCAATTTATTCAGCCATGATAATAAAGAGTGTCTGAACTTTTGCCACCTCTCATTTAGCTTTTACAGTCATACTGTCAGATTTAATACAAAACTATGCTGCTGTCAATTCCGTGCTTTGCAAACCCACAGAAAATGCTGTAAGAAGCATTATTATAATTATTAATAATAATAGAGATTACAGTTCTCTATGTGATTAATGGTATCTTTATTATCCATATTTGTAATTCTGCCATTTCTCGACTTTCAGTCAGGAAGCAAGGGCACTTTTTTATCATTTATCACAACCTTGGTGCTTAAGCTTTCTGCTGAAAATATGGAGATAGATTCTGTTCTCAGCCACATTCATGTATATCTATTACTCATCTGATTTCACTATGGACACTTTGATGTATATTGCCGTTACCAAGAGCAGAACTTGAGTTTGCCTCCCCCACTAGAAGCACTTCTAGCAAGTGACCATTTACCAGTTCTCTTTTAGGTCTTCAGGAAGGATATAATCTCCTTGATTCCACTTCATTGGAAACAGCTGCTCCCATTACCTGCGCACAAGGTTTCAGAAAGTTCAAACCACAGCTTCAATGCTTGTGTCTAGGGATTTTACAGGAAATGCCTGTCCAACAGTCCTTCTCCCAGAACATGCATTGTCTGAGCTGTTCAGAAAAGGCGACTGTTCCATCTCCAAGAATAGGCAATAATAAGGGCACACTAAAGCATATCCTTTGGAAAACAAATTGCAGAAAGAAGGCTTTAAAGGAATTCAGACATTTTCTTTCAAATAATTCCATTATAAATAGTTTGTGAATGGGAGTAAATCTCAACAAAATTTCACTGCTAATGCTTTATCAGTACACAACATCTTCAAAACTGTTAGAAGAAAGCTTTTTTATTTCATTAAAAGGAACTGCATTGTTCTATAATTCTATTATTGCTCTGGTTTCAGCAACTGCAAACTGTTTCATAGATGTACGTCTAAGCTAACAAATAAAGTAATAATTGTGGCAATTTTGCAGGTTCCTTGTTTGATGATATGGATGTATTGTTCATCAATTGTCTAACTAAAATTTTTCCAACTATTTCTGTGGATATTTGTCAATTCATCAGTGGGCAGAGTACCTCACCTTGTTGAACAGAATTCTATTCTTTATAGAGAAGTAGATACTTATCACAACCAACACTGAAATCTCAAGGAATACAAGTTGCTACTGTAGCACTGATTTTATCCTGGAAAAAGCTGCAAAAACACAAAGATATGTATATGTGCCATTATACAATATATAAATATAGCAGGTATTTCATGTTTATCCTTTGGTTTACTTCAGGAGTAATTGAGAAAACCTTATTACAGAATCACAGAATTGTAGGGGTTAGAAGGGCCCTCTAGAGATCACCAAGTCCAACCCCCTGCCAGAGCAGCTCCCTAGCCCAGGTTGCCCAGGTAGGCGTCCAGGTGGGTCTGGAACGTCTCCAGAGAAGGAGACTCCACCACCTCTCTGTGCAGCCTGTGCCAGTGCTCCGTCACTGCACTGTGAAGAAGTTCCCACACACATTTGTGCAGAACTTCCTATGCCTCAGTTTGTGACCATTTCCCCTCATCCTGTCACCACATACTGCTGAAAAGAGAATCCAGCCTCATCTCTTTGCCTCCCGCTCCTTAGATATTTATAGGCATGGATCAAATCTCCTCTGAGTCTTCTTTTCTCAAGGCTGAACAAACGCAGGTCTTTCCTCATAAGAGAGGGGTTCTCCAGGCCCTGTTGTCTCTGGGACAACAATGGTTTAATGGAGAAGAATGTGAGTAAGGAGCCTGCCTCAAAGAGGGGCATCCCCTGTTCTGATCTCTGGCCCTGGGAAGGCCCACCACAAGGTGCGAGTCTTCTCCTTTGTGTCTCCTCTGCTAAGGAAGGTCTGTGCCAGTTCTGAAAAGCCTCTTCATGTGCTTCCAATCCTTCAGCTCTCCTTCAGTAAGGCTTCGGGCTCTCTGGGGTAGGCTTTGCTCCACACCTGATTGCTGTACGAGCCACAGGAACAAGGTATAAAAGCCTAACCTCAACTGCGTAATGAGCAGTGCATAATGCACGGCAATGTGGAATGGGACTGATCACTCCAACAGCGTGCAGTGGCGCTAGTGCCTTGAAGCGCACTCGGTACAAGGTGACAAGGAGCCTTTCTTGTCAGCAGAGGGCAGCACGGGCCTCAGCAGTCAACGAAACCAACGTAAAACCACGCAGGTTTTCACTGTGACTGAGGATAAACCCCACTGTCCATCTGTAAGTCCGCTGTAGAGCCGGCCAGAAACACAAGTCTTCCCCGGCATCACTGCGAACGCTCTGCGTACAACGCATACGAAAGAGGAAGGCCCGCGGCCCAGCCCGCCTCGGGTCCCGCCGCTCAGCCCCAGCCGGCCCCGCCCGCAGACATGGCGGGGAGGGCTGCGCCGCGTTGAGGCCCAGCGAGGAGGTAACGGGGTGCGGGTCCGTAGTGCTGCGTGTCCCCCAGCCGCACTGCCCTCTCCTTCCCGGTGTTGCTCGGGGGTGAAGCCGGCGGAGCGGGGTGCGGGAAGAGGGGACGGTGCTCCCTGCCGCCGCCATCCCCACCCGCAGTCCCGGAGGCACGAGCAGCCCTGCCGGGACGCGCAGGGACTTGTGACCTTAAGCAGTGCAGCCGTGATCAAACCGAAGCTCGACTGGCCTAAGGGCATGAGGAACGGATAGTGAGGGGTTTGGTTCGCGTTTGGGAGAAAAAGAAGAAAAAAATAATAAAAGAGCTAGTGTGCTGTTGAGATCACTCAGTGGTATTTAGGAGCATAATTAGAGTTGGGGCTGGACCACCCGTTTTCTGAGAGTAGTTGCAGATCAGTTTGTGTTTGGATTTCTGTCTCGTAGCTTAGCGTTGGATGTCTAGGTTATGGTGATGGTAGTTGTGACTGGTGTCACTGGGCCAACAGAGACCAACAGAGGAGGCCACAAAGATGCTCAGAGAGCTGGAGCACCTCTCGTGTGAAGAAAGATTGAAGAAGGTGCACTTGTTCAACTTCGACAAGGCTGCAGGGATGCCTTCCAGAACTTAAAGGGAGCTTTTAAACAGAAGGGAGACTGGCTTTTTACACAGTCTGCTAGTGATAGAACAAGGCAGAATGGCTTTAAACGAAAAGAGGGGAGGTTTAGGTTAAATGTTAGGAGGGAATTCTTTACTCAGAGCAGGTTGTCCAGAGAGGCGGTGGTGCCCCATCTCAGGAAGCATTCAAGGCCAGGCTGGATGGGGCTGTGAGCAACCTGGTCTAGAGGGAGGTGTCTGCAATAAACCAGTTCCAATCCCCTGCTATAGGCAGAGACATCTTTGAGATCTGCTCTCCCATTTTACATGAGATGAAAAAATGTTTTTGGGTTTCAAGGCCAGCTATGAAAATTCTCTGATTTCATCTTAGGCTCTGAGTTTAAAATGGCATTCAATCATTTTAATTGTGTATATGGAATTTAGGTTGCTTGTGTCAACCTAAGGTATTTTTTCCAAGACTGTACTATGCACCATCTCAGCAATAGTGCTGACTATGTTTCTTGGAGAAAATTTGCTATGCTGTTAGGAATACTTGGCTATTTCTGATCTTTGCCTTTGCTATAGTCTGGGTTTTCATCCGACGGTGTAGAATTCTTTGAGGAAAAATCATCTGCATCTCAGATACAAAGGAGAAGAAGATTGATGCTCTGCATGCTCTACCCTTCCAAGACATTCATTTACACTTTCTTGGATGCATTTTTACTTTGTCTTCGGTTATCAGTGGAAGTTGGCTGCACTAAGGGAAAGTAGAATACGGTTTCGAATCTGTGAAGGTGTGTGTGGCTTGAGCAAGACACCCCAAATTATTTTGGAGAGGGCAGGTTGTGTTTTTTGTTGTTGTTGTTGTTTTTTCCCAAGGATTGGCTTCCTTCTTAGCAGAAAACCTCTCATACTGATTTGTTTGTTTTTCCCCTCTGCAGCGATTTTAATTTTTAAAAACTTCTCATTCAGTAGAATATTTTAGGATGACTGTATTTCAAACCTGAGGTAGCTTGTTTTTTTTGTTGTTTGTTTGCTTTCCCCTTAAGAGCAGATTGACTGACTAGATCTTTATTGATCACCATCACTTATTCTTGTACACACAGTGACTTATTATGCCATGCAGTCAAGTGTGAGAGGATAATGATTTGGCAAGGAAGTACCTCAGCAGCACAGTATTGCAAAGCCTAATTGAAAATGCAAGCCAGTTTCTACCTTCACTTGGAATTCAGGTGGATGTTCTCATGCTTTGCTGAACTTAAGCAGGACGGAAATGCCTTGTATAGTTGCGGGAGAGATGGAGATGTTTATTTTGTACTGCACTGAATTATGATATCATTCATGCTTTTGACCTTGCATCTCCATCACTGTGCATTTCATGAATTCAGACAAAGAATGTTTTTGTATGTGCACTTGTTTCATGGATTTCTTACCTCTTAGAACTAGGGAAACCACAGTACACTGCTGTCTGAGTACACATTCAGTTAATTTTACCAATATTTGTTCAGCAGTGTTTGCCAAATAACATTAAGTCAAGTGGAAAGTGGTAAAATTCAAGATTTTTTAAATGTTAGATGAAAAAAACTGCGTGTGGGACAAAGACTGGATGAGGGATAAAGACTTTCTCTAGTCTGTGACCACCTTTGGGCACACTGGGTATTGTTTTTTATTTTGTTTTTTTTCTTCCAAATTTTGGGCAAATACGTACACTAAAAATGTAAAGTTTCCTAAAGGCAATAGGGAAATTGTTTCTCCCTAAGGCTGGATTTTCTCATTATGCATTATTTCACAAGTCTGCATGCATTTGCTGTACTACAGCTCCCTCAAGCGGTAAAATATTTCCCCATTTTAAACTGCAGCCAGCTTTCTGTGAAACATTTTCCCTTCAGAAGTTTTAAACTTTTCTCCAATTTCATCTTTATTCTGCTTTTTTTTTTTGTTCTTCCCCCTCATATGTCGAAAATAATGAACAGCTTTTAGGTCTGGAGAGATTACCAGAAAAGTAGTGGGCTAAAGGGTTGTGTTCTGGTTCAGGTTGGATGTAAGGAAAAATTCCTTCTCTGGAGGGGTAGTCAGGCACTGGAATGTGCTGCCCAAAGAGGTGGTGGAGTCACTGTCCCTGGAGTTGTTCAGGAAACAGTTAGATGTTGCACTGAGGATCATGGTTTTGTGGGAAATACTGGTTGTAGGTGGACTAGATGATCTTGGAGGTCTTTTCCAGCCTTGATGATTCTATGATTTTGTGTTTTTCCGATCATGGTCTTCATTCAGCAGCTGACCTGCCAAGACAGCTTGGGCAGGGCATTTCATAGAATCACAGAGTGGTTTGGGTTGGATGGGACCTTTGTGATCATGTAGTTCCAACCCCCTGCTATAGGCAGAGACACCTCCCTCTAGACCATTGCTAAACCCCATCCAGCCTGGCCTTCAGTGCCTCCAGGGAGAGGGCATCCACAACCTCTGCTGTGCCCCAGAGAGGTGTGTAAGTTTGATTGTGTAAACTTCAGTTTTGTCATCTGAGATCCAGGGAGAATGGTGGATGTTTGTAGACTACCAACAGTAGTTTTAACCTTCTGTTCCCCTATTTGATGAATAACTCGTTTCAGTCAGAGCTTTTGCATAGGTGACAGCACAAAACAACAACCTTGGTAGTGTGCAGGGTGTCTAGCTGCTGCTTAGCTTAGAACAGGCTTGCAAAATTCCATCTACAAAGTAATGAAATAAAGCATATATGTATGTGGGTGAGGAACACAGGCTGTAGATTTTTGGTTTTGCTATCATGCTGCAAAGCATCAAAACCCTGTTACACAGCAGAAACATTGGTGTTCAAGGAATAGGAGCATGAGTAAGGAAGAACTCAGGCTTACTCTGCTTTGGTTCAGTGTGAACTTTGGCTAGAAAATGCACTCTGGTGTTACCACTGCATCAGTAATTCTTTGTTTTTCCCTACAAGAACATGGAAAGCATGCAGTAGTGTGAGAGAATTTTCATGTGCTCTAGTTCTAGAAGAGTTCTTTGATATTCTGTCTTACTATGAAATGCTATGCAGGATCTACAGTCTTAAGTTCTCTGCCTCAACCTTTGAAGGAACCAGAAGTTGTACAAGCTACTGGTTCGTGAATGTTCTTACCATCAGTATTGGTGATTTAAATCCAGTTACCACTTGATTTACAGTGGAGCAAACGCACAATGTTTTTTCTTTCTTATCACACTGCCTTTGAGTATGGAAGTTGCATTGAAATTTATTATTGACTAGGTAGTGTAGTACTTTATGGGTATGTATCGCTTTTCACCTTGAAGTATTTTAAGGTCCTTTACAAACTGGGTACACACAGCAAACCAGTGCCATTCCAAAAATGCTTTCCCCTCAGAAACTTCCTTTTCATTTGTCATTGATGAAGATGCATTTATTACTTTTACTTGGTTGTTTCCCTGCTAGTTGTTTCTTGTGTTTCTACTATTTGCCAATGAATATTTTACTCCACTGAAGCTGTTAATTACAGATTTCAATTCTGTTTTTGTCATGTGTTTTGATGACTTTTTTTTCCCCTTACTTAACTCTGCTGAATAAGTGGGTCATCCAGTTCTCTTTGCTACTTGTCATACGTGCTGAGGAAAGCACTTCTTTAAAAGTGATTGTTTTTACGTAAGTGTGAGTAGTTTAATAGGTAATTGAATTTCCAAAATCAGTTTTAAATTACTGTTCATGCTTCCATGCCCATATTCTGTTTTCAGTTTTTGTGGAGGAATTTCTTTGTGTGTCTATAGTTATTAATACACTGAGTGGGAGGTAGGGAAGTTCTGCAGTTTATATGGCAGGCTCCTATCCATGTGCCTCTCCCTCACTGTATGTACATGCCAGTGCACTAAGACTAAAAATAAATAGACCAAAATAAAATGTATGTAGTTTTTATACCTGCATGCCGCATACTAAATGTTGAAACTACACAAGGCTGTCTTTCATTTGGGTAAGTCAATTTTACAGTATGTGTAACATAATACATAATGTATATAGATAGTTGCAAGCACTGAAGAAAATTACATTTGAAGTGGCATGCATTAGAAGGAGCAGAGCTCAATCTAAGGCATGGGGCATTCATACTGTTTGAGCATTTAACAGTATCCCTGCTTCTGCCCTAGACTGCATGGAAGGCAATATATGCTAGCAGATGATCATCCTCTAGTGACAGCTGCTTAATATTTGGGAGATGGGGAGCTGTCCTGCTGTAACCATGGCCACCCCACCTAAGAAAATAACTCTTTCTAGTCTTACAGATTCTGTGTTTGGTTACCAAAACAAGTGAGGAAGGATTCAACTCTATGTGCTTTTCATTATGTCAGTTTAACAAATATATTTGAAAGAGTGCATCTCTGTTATCTCTCTGCTTCTGAAACTACTTTAGTAAAACAATTTCTGTTTTAGACATTATTCAGCTCTCCCAGGACTTCAAAATGTCAGGCAAGAATGAGCTGTTTAAAGAAAGCAGAGGGTGTTTGCTATGGAGGTCAGGTTTGTCTGTAGTTTGTGAAGTTGAAATGAAAGTTGATGCTCACTCTCTTGTCTTTCTTCTTTTCTTTTGTGGAGCTCCAGTGTTAGACCCTACCTAACATTTAAACTTATTTCTGGCACGCATAGTACAACTGGCCTGGTATTCACTGAAAGCTGCAAAATGTGCAAATTTTCCAGCTGTCTCTTTTCTCCCCCTTCTTCCTCCCCTCTTGGGAGATTTCATCATGGAAGTAGTGATGGTGTAAGAAATCTACTTGTGAGTTCCTTCAAATGTGCACATGTGACTTTGTATCAGTTTCTAAATGCAAGTGACCTTTTTTAGGATCAGGATGTATGCAACTTCAGCTGATGCTTTTTTATACAGATACAGAAGACTAAATCAGAAGAGAAAACACATGCTACAACATGGCATTCAGTGTGTCTGCACATTTAATTCTGTTCATCACCAGAAGAGTGTTAGTAATGTTTTTGTTAGTTTGTGCATGGCAGTGCGCTGCACATCTTTCTGTAAGAGCTTTTTAATTACCAGAAGGAAAGCTCATTCAAGCCCTGAAACCATGCTTTCTGAAATTTCTTTTTCTCTTTTCACTTAACAGCAGTCAGAATATGTGGGAGCATGCTTTTATGAGGCTATTGCTGTAAGATGGTACACGTATTGGTATTAGGATAACTTTTAAGCATTAGAAGTAGCAATTAGAATGCAGATGTCACCGTTCTCAAATCAGTTTGTAGGTGTCTCTGTTTTTGAGAAGAGCAATGACAGGGACGTTAAAAGTTTACCTGTCTGATATGCCTCTCTGTTAGCAGCTGTGAAGAGAAGATTTTGGAAGAGAGAGAACGCATGATCTCTTAATAACAAGTGAGAGGTTGAAGTATTGCTGATGATCATGGGTGATGTAGGAACCAGAGTGTGATTTGGGGTTTATGATCAGTTCAGTTATATCAGTATACTTGCTTAATTGTACTGCAGAGTAGCTCTTAACCTTAGCTTTACAGCTCACAGTAAATGTGTTCAGCTAGTTGCTGTTCGTTAATTGAAGAAGTTACTCATGTTAAGTTGTGGTGATACTTAAAAGTTCTTCAGAACATCTGAAAATTCTGATATCTTCAACAGATGCTTGAGAAAATTATTTAGGTATTTTTTGTTAGATTCCATTTCCACATTAACTACTTAGTTTTATTCTTTTGAAGTAACAAAAGCTGGAGGAGAAAGTCTGAAATGAGGAATTGATCCTCATATATCTCATCTGTCTGCAACAGAAATTAGTGTTAATTGGAACTTGCATGTTTTATTAAAATCAAGACAACAGATAGAACAGATAATCAAACACCTCAGTACTTAGAAAAAATTGTGGAAAAGATCTTGCCAAATTAGGGTGTAGTTACTGTGATGACTGTTTTAAAGAAAAAAAAAATAGAAAAAAACCCCACTATGTGTGTTTTTTGTCTTTTTTGATATTCTGTATCACTGCAACTTGTACTTTCATTTGTAGTCAGATGCTTGGAAACAGTGAAAAGTGGAAAAAGATATTTGAAACAGATTCACAGAAGTTGAGACTTTTCTGAGGAAAGATTATTCTGCACATTTTGGAAAGATGGCAGCAGAGTCTTGCCTGATTTGAGGTGAATTTTCCTGTTACAACTTGTAACTATCAGATCAAATGATTTGTAGTGTTTCCTTCCACAAAGCTGCCCTTGGAGACTATCAGGAAGGTGGTACAGAATGTATTCAGCAGAGCGAGGACATGATGTTATTCAAATAGCTACTGCAGCAGAAGGACATGATTTTTAATACACTCATAATTTGTGCAATGGAAAAACAAACATTCTCCAAAAGCAGCAGTTTAGGTAAATTAAATCTGTTGCTGTAAAAACCTTGATATTTTACTGTCTTATGTGTGAGGAGGGGATGATATGTTGCCTGTAAAGCCTCCTTTTACATTTTTCGCAAAAAGTATAAATTGATAACAGCTTTTATACGTCAGTGTGTGATCTTTCCCCTCTACTCTGCCCTGGTGAGGCCTCACCTGGAGTACCGTGTCCAGTTCTGGGCTCCCTGGTATGAAAAAGACAAGGATCTCCTTGAAAGAGTCCAGCAGAGGGCCACAAAGATGATAAAGGACATGAAACAACTCTCTTACGAGGAAAGGCTGAGAGACCTGCGTTTGTTCAGCCTTGAGAAAAGAAGACTCAGAGCGGATCTGAGGGAGCCAAAGGGATGAGGCTGGACCCTTCTCAGCAATGTGTGGTGATAGGACAAGGAGAAATGGCCACAAACTGAAGCATAGGAAGTTCGGCACACGTGTGTGTGTGGGAACTTCTTCACAGTGCAGTGATGGAGCACTGGCACAGGCTGCACAGAGAGGTGGTGGAGTCTCCTTCTCTGGAGACATTCAAGACCCACCTGGATGCCTACCTGTGCAACCTGGGCTAGGGAGCTGCTCTGGCAGGGGGGTTGGACTCGATGATCTCTAGAGGTCCCTTCTAACCCCTACAGTTCTGTGATTCAGTGATTCATCTGGTGCTTTTCAGTGAAAAATACTGAATTTCAGAACTCACTGCTCCTTGATAGTCCAGTGGTACAAGAGTCTGCTGATGCATTAAATGCTGCAGAATCCACCTGTAATTTCAACTGGCTGAGTGGCTTTGTAGTTACCTGTCTCCTCTTAGTAGTTGGGACTCTCCCCATATACTTCTGTTTTGCTGCACGTGCATAGAAGAACAAATTTGATTGGACATTTTTATTGTGCTGGCAGTGTCTTTCTTGGTGCAATTTTTGGTAAAACACTTTTTTTTTCCTTAAAAAATAGTGTCCCTCCCTAATTTTGAATTGTTAATTCTGCCTCAGCAGAAGTTCCCAGGCCCTTCCATCTGCCGACTTTTTCCTTGTGTGGGTTAGACTAGTTTACCCACTTACACTTTCTCAGGACCTGGCCTCCTTGGTTCCACATTTATTCCACTAATTCCACTATAAACCATTTCAAGAAAAAGTTGGCAAAAACAGTGATATATACAAATAAAACAGTGTAAAATAACATACCAGGTAAAAACAGCCTTCGTATAATGTAAAGAAAATGATGTAATAAATGTCATTATTGCTGAACATCATCTTTTTATTTTTTTGCTTTCAGGTTTCAAAATGGCTGACCAGAAAAATATTATCTACAGAATCCATTGTATTGAAAAGCTACTCTCTGAGAACAATTTCCAAGAAATTGAGGATCATCTTAAACAGCTTGAAGATGTCAGTATGACTGTAGAATATCTTCAGGGGACAGAAGTTGCCAAGGTTGTTTATAGAATACTCAAGAGCTGTCCTTCAGCAGACCTGAAAAAGAAAGCAAAGCAGCTTCTATCGAGATGGAAAGCACTTTACAAGAGTAACTATCTTCAGTCAGTGCAAGCCAAGAAGTCAGTTTCTATATGTGTGAGAGAGGAAACGGAACATATTGAGATTCCTGGAGAACAGTTGCTGTCTGAAGGACCTTGTCAGCAGGAAGTATTAAATTCTGTCCCTTCTAAAATTTTGGTCCCACCACAAACTGTTAAAAAAGTGGTAAGTAACAACCCAGAAGGCAGCATAGATCAACTTTCCCCCTTTGAGGAAGGACATAATGATAATGAAGGTTCTAAGCCTCTTGCTAACGAAGCAAGCTCACAGCAGGATCACATGAGAGCTCTGAGGTGTAAATGCACAGATCTTCTTTATAAAGCTTTGACTGAGTCTGCCAAAGACGAAGAAGAAAATGATAAATGGATAGAACTGTCTAAAGAAATAGAAGAACATGTTTTTGCTCTTTATTCAAAAAATGACAAAAAGTATAAAAATTGCATCAGAAGTAAAATCTCTAACCTGAAGAACCCTAAAAGTTGCAACTTAAAACATAACCTTTTTTCAGGGACTCTGAGTCCAAAGGCTTTTGCTGAGATGACAGTGATGGAAATGGCCAGTGATGAATTGAAACAGCTCAGGGCCCTGTACACAGAGTCCTCTATTCAGGAACATCAGCTTCCCCAAGTTACTAATGGCACGCAGACAAACAAAATAAAGTGTAGGCGCTGTGAAAAATTTGATTGCACTGTCACTATGATTGCCAGAGGAACTCTCTTTCTTCCAAGCTGGGTGCGAAACACAAATCCAGATGAACAAATGTTGACCTTTGTTATTTGTAATGAATGTGGAGAACAATGGTATCACAGCAGGTGGATTTGTCTGTAATACTTTAAGAAGTCATTGAAAAACATAGATGAGAGGTGTCTCTTGAAACTCTATGATGTAAAACTGGATATTGATACTACATAGACACAAATAAAAATTGCAAAAGCATTTTTAAAAATTAAGTTGTTTTTGAAGATCTTCTGCAATTGTTTTGTTTTGTTTTTAAGTGGTATGGCTGTGTGTTTGAAAAAAAGTCCTGTTTAGTGAACTAAATTTTCTTTTATGACAAGATCACCTGTCTAGTTGATGAAAGGAAGCCATTTAGTAGTATCTTTTTCAATTCCATTGAAGCATTCAATACTGTTTCTCACAGAATGCTTCAGGACAAAATGCCCAGCATACAGCTAGTCAAAACTGTAATGTGATATGTGAGCAATTGGCTGACGGTTCAGGCCCAAAGGGTTATAGTAAATGGGGTTACATCAGGATAGCAGCTACTCACTAGCAGAGTTCCCCAGGGCTCCATTTTAGGGCCAGTTCTCTTTAATGTTTTCATATATGGCTTAGATGTAGGACTAGGAGGTGTTTTGAGCAAGTTTGAGGCCTTACTTATTCCAGTATTGGTGGAAAAAAACTTGTCTAGGTTCAATTTCACACCTAGTTCATACTGATAAACATGTGAACATCTAGCATTTAACAGTTGAAGAAACTGAATATGAAATCATGAATAATTGTGTTGCTTTCTTGACCATCTCATACCATTGGTTATTTTCACCTAACACATTTTGTTGCCACTTCATTTTTTCCATCCGTGATTGAATCCACTCCTCATGACTGAAAAGGCTTAATACAAAACAGGTGTCCTGTGGTGTCATGTCCTGCTGCATATCAGTAATCTGCAGACGTGCAAGCACCAAATGTGAGACTCAGTCATTCAGTCAAGTCATGCAGACTTTGCTCTTATTTGAAAAGGTGTGGTCTCAGTTTCACTATGCAAAGTACTGTTCCAGGCTGCAGTCTGTCAATAGGTTATGTTGTCTCAACCTAGACTGTTTAACTGTTCAGGCTTAAAATGTTTGCCTGGGTAAGATGGTATGTTTTGGCTCAAACTGGCTCTAAAGAGTCAACCTGCGACCACACAGCTTGTGTACCACCATGAGGTTAGAGATTACTGGAGAACAGGGAGTGTCAGAAGCCCAGAATAAGAATAAAAAGGAAGCTTTGAAAAGTGAGATTAATTTACATTGTTGAGATCATCTAGGTTCGTTCCTGATGTGAAAAAAAAAAAACAAAAAAAACTCTCAGCTTCTCAAAGCAGAGAATAGGGCTTTTCTTACGATTGTTAGGCATAACCATGATGCTCCTCCACAAAGGGGCATGGCATTAGGAGACATCCAAACAGATGAATATATGCTGAATAAGGCTGACATGTGTGCTTGTTTGTTGTTGTTGTTTTTAATAATTATTTTTTGTTTGTTTTCCAAGAACTACTGTTTAAGTTCAGCTACTTCTTTTATCTTGTGAATAGTAGCAGTAAGGTATTAAATACAGTTTGCCCTCAAAGTTTAAGTAACATGTACCTTCAAGACTTTAGTCTCTCAAGTCTAGAGCTAAATTAACAACAAAATTCACACATTTTTCAATGCAAAAGCAAAGATTTTATTCTGAGTATTCTCCTAATCGGAGTTGATGAATGAGAGTTAACAACTACCTTAATAACAGCACTCCTGATTCCTGGAGATCCCCTACAGTTAACTCTGTCCTGCTGAGGGCCTTTGGTTTTTCCCTCAATCCTGTAGCGCATTACTCCACCGTAATTTGTTGTTTAGAACTCTTCCTTCCTTTCCAAGACAAAAGGGAAACAGTCCACTTTTGTTGTTTGTTTCATTTCAGTGTATACAAAAGTTTGTTTTGTTTTGTTTTTTGCTAGCAAAAAGAGGTTAGCTAGTCATTGGTAACTGTTGATAAGGAACAAATAAATTACAGTTAAATTAGTCCTTCAGGGAGCATGCAGGGTGTAATGGCCCAGGTCATCGAGTGCCTGGTAGATAAGGAGTGCTTTGACACTTGCTGGGGGGGGCTGACTTCCCACAATGTGGTATTAGCAGAGCAATAAAGGCAGCTGACTTCATATCCCCTTATTTTATACTGCTATGATTCAGACAGGAGGTGACAGAGTCATGTTTTATTGAGGCAAGGTCATCACTTGCCAGGATGGGACAAAGTCTCCTTGCCAGTTACGGATGGTAAAGAGCATTATTCACGAGCTGTACTGCACGAGGGCTTTGCTGATGCAGAACATTCCCTTGCATGAAAACCCCCACTGTTCTCTGCTTGCTGTTGCGCTGTTGATAGAACATGGCACAGAACCAACTCTCATTCTGCTTGTGGGGACGGCAGTGCAGGTTGCACGGAGGCCACAGCATCCTGCCCAAGCGGGCCCAGCCAGTGGTGTCAGCCAGTCCACAAGGACAGGCTGTGCTATAGCCGAACCAAGGCCGTGGGTCTCAGGTAAGGACCAGGCCTGTGGTGCCTCTGTGGGCTGATGTTTCCATCGGGGTCTTTAGTCAGATTTTGGTGTTAACTGGCCACCTCACATCTCAGATGGGCATTTCCTTTAACCTGTTGCTGAGGCGTGGCAGGCCTATCTTCTTTGAATGGCCTCATCAACAGCAGTGCTCCTGGGGTTTCTAAGAGTGCTGCAGCAAGCACTTTTTGTAACAGACGTGAATAACAGTAGCAGGGGGAACTGAGAGAAAAGGGGCTTCTCTTCCTTCCCCTCAAAAATGCATATGCGTGTTTTAAGTTTAACTGTACGAGTAGCTCCACTGATACCACTGCAAAACTGCAGGCACGAGGGCACCATGCTCTTTTTTTACATTCTTTTGTGTTCCTGCATAAAAGGAATAAAGGTACACCTCACCACAGAAGTACAAGAATTTTGTGCCTAACTCAAATTTTAAAACTTCTTCAGACATACCCGAATACCTGAGAACCAGCATTTTCCTGAGAAAAATAAAGACTGCATCCCCGGAAGGTAAAAATGATTCCCTCTTTTTACAAAAGCTGGCTTTTTTTTCCTCTTAAGATCACAAAATAACGGTCAGAACTCACGTCTTAGAATCGTCATCATTTACAGATGCCATTTGCTGCCCACCCAGCGCTTCCTTGTGGTTAATTTCAGCCCAGGATGAAAGCAGATCGCAGGAAGCAAGTCCTTAGATGTTTTCTAAGTCCAGCTCTGTTAAGTAAGAATGGCTGTAGTGTTATCAGATTTGCCTTTAGCATGGGTGATGCTGTCAGTGGGAGGCATTTCCCTCCGATAACACGGAGATCTTGTTTTCCGTTCCTTTGTACATCTGATCCAAAGCCCAGATGACTGTGCAAGCGGCAGATCCAGTCTGATTGCCTCTCCCTTGTGATCGAAAGCATGTGACGGCTGCTGGAGCAAAGTGGTGTTTCAAAGACTCATCCCTTAAGCCTATAATCACCTATTCCTCCTGATGATGTGGGGAACCTCTTTACATACGCTCAAATACATTTCCGCTCGTTTCGCAGTTTGCCCTACGCTTGTAAAACGTCGTAAGAACGCAGAAAACGCTCTATCACCGGTTTCACAGAATTACAGAGTTGTAGGGGTTGGAAGGGACTTAACGAGTTCATCGAGTCCGACCCCCCTGCCAAAGCAACTAGGTTGCGGGCGTAGGCATCCAGGCGGGTTTTGAATGTCTCCAGAGAAGGAGACTCCACCGCCCCTGTGGTTTATTGAGATGTTTTTTCCTCCCGCAGTCATGTTCAGCATCCACGCGGGCTGCACCCCGAGCCTCCCCAGGAGCAGGTCCCCCCTCCACGCAGCCCCGCGGCCCCGCCCACGTGAGCGGGGACCCCACCCCCGAAGTCACACCCTCCCGCCAGGGGCAGAGCCGAGCGGGGCCCACGTGACTACCCTTCTCCTCCCCTCCCGCCCGTCCTGTTCCGCCATGTTGTTTCTCCCTTCCCTCAGCGCCCGGCGGCGGCGGCGGCGGCTCCCATCCGTGGGCAGGTAGCGGCCGTGCGGCGGGCCTTTGTTTTTCTGGGGGAGACACGATGGGGCTGCTGTGCAGGGTTGGGCGTCTGCTTGTGTGGGGTGGTCCGCTCTCCTGCTCCTGCCGGCGGTAGGCGGGGGGGTGTCGTGAGCGGGGTCCCGTGACTGCGGGCGCCTCGGCTGGGAAGCGGCCCAGCGCGGCTGTTTGTCCCGCACCGTGCCCGCCGCTGCTTTTGGGGTGGATTTTCTCGTGTGTCTGTTTTGTTTTGTTTTGTTAGCAGCTGATGAAGTAGTTAGCTCTAACGGCAGGCCGGGGGAAGAGCTGCTCGGCGGGCAGATGCAAGACCTTTCTCTGGCACTTTTTATTTCTAGAGGAACTTAGCTGAAGGATAGTGCGACTACCCTAGTGTTAGAGCTCAGTGGTCTCCAAGGTCCATTCCAGCCGAAGCCGTTCTGTGATTCTTTCAATTCCATACGACTAAAAGTTTCTTTAAATATATTGCTCTCCTTGCTGCCCCCCAGCACAGGCAGTCTGGGTCGGTATGGTGCAGCCCACTTACTCCCTTACGACTTTGCTTATATACCGGCGAGAGCATGAACTCACAGTATAGCCTGGGTCAACAGAGGCAGCTATTGCTGTCTCTGGAGGAAAAGGGAAACTCGTACTGGAGAGAGGAGCACAGATGTGCAGCATTAATTAGCTGCTTGGTAACTTACTGGCAGAGACGGAGCAGTAACAGAATTGCTTTGCAAGGAGAAAGTCAGCTAATGTGATCTCGTGAATTCCTAGAAGTGCTGGACCAAGTTACTCCTAAGGTTGCTTTCTAATAATATTATGAGATATTATTTAAACTAGGAGCTGCTTATTTGTGAGCTTCTGAGAAATTACTTATTTATTCC
>VXAB01002284.1:372576-417381 GCA_013399175.1 Odontophorus gujanensis
CCCCCACACACACACACACATTTGTTTGTAGTTGTCAAGTGTGCTCATTCTGACTGGAAGTGAGCAATGAAGTGGAAGGTGAAGGCTGGGTCTACACAAGGCATTTCTCCTGACAAGTTTCTCTGATCCACTTTGCTGTTAGATGTATGTTACAGTAACTAAAGTAATTCTGGAGGTAGGGTTATGCAGGCTAAAGGATTCCTGTTCTTGGCTGCTGCCTCTTCCATTGTCTTGTGTCATTCCAGGTAACTGCTGGAACTCAAGTGCTGAACTACACAGGAGTTACAAGTAACTGTACAAAGAAACAAAGAATACAACTTCCCGGGTATGCAAATGAGTAGCACCAGCTTAATGTCAATCAATTTTGCATTATGTTTGTATTACCAATTATTAGGAATGAACTTCAGTGTTATTCTGATGTTAGATAAACTGTATCCAGGCTGGTGATGACTAGAGACAGTTTTTCAGATAACTTGTCATCAAGTTGATCTATTCGACAGAAAACATAAGCTGCCATTGCATTGCAATAGTGCAGTTGTAGATGAAGGAAGACCAGCAGGGTGATTGGGATCTCAGTGGGTCAGGCCTTGTGACTGAGGGCAGCCTGCTTTCCAGAGAACTGGGGTGCTGTCAAGTGCCCCATTTTAAAGGGTATTTCTGAGCCACAGCTTTTACATGAGGTTTTCTTGGAGGGGAAGGTCAGTTTGAAGGCTGTCTTGTGGTCAAATCTGCAGTGCATTGAGGAGTGCACAGCTTGGAGGATCTTGGCAGGCTTGTGGCCTCTTACCCACTGGAAAACTGTTCTTACACTGCTTTATTGTCTGGAGTGTAAATAAAGCAGTACCCTGTAAGCACATGGACAAGGATTCTCTACCTAAGTTGGGGAAAAGGGAGTAAATTTGCGTCGGTTGCTTTCTTTGCAGCCTTCTGGCAACTTGCAGATCTGCAGTAGGTGATAAAACTGCTGTAGAGCTTGAGTGCTAAGACAAAGAACAAGTGTTAACCTAGTTTTTAACACTTTATTCTGGATCCTGCTTGTGACCTTGCAGCTCTGCAAGTTCTTGTGATCTTTTCATTTTATTTTCCAGATGTTTTGCAGAGAAGCAATTTATCATTGTTTAATGAACCATTGTAACTAAAACAGGAGACAGGTTTTCTTTCTATATGGATGTGATAAATATCATGAAACACGTTAAGAGAAAATGGAGTAAGTGTATATTGTTATTGCAAGGCAGGTATTCTTGTCTGATGACATACTAGAAGTGGTCTCTTTTTAAACTGGTAATCCTTGCTGGTTTAATAGATGAAGGTGGTTTAGTAAAGCTGATTCTGAATGGGCTTCAGGGGTAAAATGGGTCTGTTGTGTATGTGTGAAGTTGAGGTTAGGAGATTGTGAAACATTGTCACTGACTGTTACATCAGTTATGGAGGTGCTAATTTTGCCTGTCAGTAACTGAAACCATGTTTTGCCTTTGGTGTTTATCAAAGATGACTTCTCTGAGAAGGCTTGGCTGAAAGTGTATGAGGCTGTAAATAAGCACGATCAGGTGGAAGAAACTTGAGTGGTGTTGGCCAAAATTTGACTACAGCACTTACCTTCTTTCAGCTTTTGGCACGATTTGGTATATACAAATCCTCCTCAATCCATTACCCATGCATAGTCTGTTTATTATAAAAATAAGTTTGAATGTTGCTGTTACAATTCTCTAGACCCAAACCAATGACTTTTCTTTGAGTGTTCTCTCCACACCAAAGTGCTGAAAGAGGTAATTACTCTCAAAAAGTTAGGATGTTGTTACCATGGAATTAAGTAAGTCAAGATAAAACAACATTGCCCTGTCAAATACACATAAGCAAATGGGTTTTGTTTTATGAGATAGCCTGTACCTTTCTATCTTGCCAGCAAGTGTTCGGACTGCTAATGAGCATCTGTCAAACGTGTAATTCAGTTTAAAAGGGGGATTCTAGGAGGGGAATAACTAAACCACTTCTAAAAGAAGTGACATTTAGTAGGAACTGTGCTCTGCTTTACCAGTAATGAAGTCAGTTGTCTATAAGGTCAGACTTATGACCTTATAAGTTGGAGGAGGGAATTCAGAAATGGTTACCAAAAAGCACCACAGTGGGGCTGCTGTTTGTTTGTTTTGGACTTGTTGTTTGGAACCAAGTACTGAAGTAAGATGGGAAAATGGGGGGAAAAAACTGATTGTAGACTGCTTTGTGTACTAGGCTGAGGCTGCTTTTACATAAAATAATTATGCAGCACAGTAAGTTGAAGTTACTGGAATAAATACCTATTTGTAATTCTGTGGTGTCTTGCAGTCCCTGATGTTGGTGAAAATAATCAGATGCATGTTGGAAACTAAGTTTTTGTTTTATTTTCAGATGCTGAATGATGATTTAAACTGAACAGTAAGGTAAGAAATCTTCAGGAGTATCGAATCAGATACTGACTTTTTCTTCCAAAAACACTGTCAAGAATCTATTGCTTGTGTAAGTTCAGAGTACATAATAGGAGGAATAACATAAATTCTCCATACCTCTGGAGGGTTGTGTTGTCTTTGCTGGAGTGTTAGGGCCACAACCGTTCAAAGCTGTTAAGAAATCTTACTTAGTGGAAAAAGTGCAGCAGCATACTGTTCTGAAATCTGCCATCCAGCTTCTGCAGATACCTTAAATTGTGTAACCAGTTAGTGCGGCTACATAATAGGCCCTGACAGTGTATAAAGTCTCTGCTACTTTGAAACAAGATTGCTTCTTAATGCCTTTAAGTATGTTTCTTTGGAGGTTAGAATGCAGTTTGTAATCCCAAATGACCGAGTCGGTATCTTTTTGTTGTTGTTCATACTAAGAAGTTTGCAAAAATGTTAAACTGTTAGTGTGGTGGCTTCTGTTTCTGGAAACTTAAATATTCCGGGAAGTGAAGTTGAAGGCAACATCATGTGGAGGTGTTTGCTTGTTGGTCCTGGGGAAACTATTTCTGTAACCCCAGTGCAGAAGTAGTAGTGTATTAATAGTGAAGTATTCACTGAAGTGGAAAAACAGGGAAACATTCAGTACCCGCTGTTCTCTTGAATGTGTTATTTATTAGGAAGTTGTTACTGTATTATGAGTAGTTCAAATAAGTTATTTGTTAAGTAATGGGAGGAATTAAGGAGATTAGGGAATGAAAGGTAATTGAACCATCCATTTCTTATTCTTAAACACTTTTAATATTGTTGTGATACAAACCTGTACAAATGCAGAGGATTTATAAATAGCTTTTCATCATGCAGTGTAAGTGAATAAAATCACTTCCTCTGAACAGATTTTTTAATGGAAGCAGCTACTCCTCCTTGTATTTGGACATTCCTTGCACTGAGGCTCTCAAACTGTGAAGTATTTCTTATGCTCTACTGTAGGTTGTTACACATTCAAAGATGGAAAGCTAAACATGAAAGAATTCCTGACATTTATTGTTTCTAATGCAGGCCTTGATTCTAAGGCAGCACACAGTCATATGACTTTATACCAGCTTGTATCAGGTATTAGTTCCATAATTGTGTTTTGTGGGTGATGTATATGCCAGCAATGTTAATTACAACTAGCAAGACCGCATTCCTTCCTTCAGAGGAGGAGACAGACCAGGCTACTTGTGACCTCCTTGCATTTTAAATAGGCACTATTTTCACAAAAGCCTGTTTTGGCTGAGTTACTTTTAAGTTCTTAGAGTTACCAGGTTGGCACAGAAATGGCAGTTCTCCTCATACCAAAATGTATGTTTGGGCTCTTTGAACTTAAACCTTACCTGCAAGCAATTAAAATAAATTTTAATAGCATTAAGTGGCTTTAGTGTAATGGAGGGTAAACTGTGGGCTGGCACAAAATGCAGATGATGTAACTACTTCAAATAAATAAGTAAACCCATGAACACTTAAATCTCTCAGTAAAAGATAAAAGCTTAATTGGTGCCATTAATTCATGATCCTTGTGCTGGTAGCCAGACTCTTTCCCAGTTTTACCATGGGAAGCCTGCACAAACTAAGTGAACTGGCATTGTAGACTCGTCTTGAGTAGCTGGCATTTTGAGTAGCAGCAACCATCTGAAGTAGCAGCAACCAGTTTGCTTTTGTAACAAGCTGTAAATAGAAGTGTTCCGTTCACTGCAACTGCTTTGTAAGGAGAGAAATACTGAATGTTAGTATAGGAATGCTGTGACAAAAGCTAGTCACAGGACTTCACAAATGCTGTAATTTGATTTTAATCAGTTCTGTAGACCACAGCGTTCACTGTGAATCAATTTCAAATTCATTACTGAGTGCAAAATCATGCTGCAATCTGTGGAAGAGATTTTGGTTAAACACACTGCATTCTTGAGTGGATGTACCTATGCTTTGTCTATATTGCATAGTCATTCTGTCTTTGTGCATAAGCTTGATGTTGGTGGACTTCTAACACTTTGTAGATAAGTATAATACTTTCTCCTCACTGCTTCCCTTTTTAACTGCTGTTTTAACCTTTGTAGGTCTAGGAAACCAGGAGGATTTATTCCCTTAACCATGGCAGCAAAATCATCACTCCTTAAAGTAATACTGCTAGGAGATGGTGGAGTTGGGAAGAGTTCCCTTATGAATAGATACGTCACCAACAAGTTTGATGCACAGCTCTTTCATACAATAGGTGTGGAGTTCTTAAACAAAGATTTGGAAGTGGATGGACACTTTGTCACCCTGCAGATATGGGACACAGCAGGTCAGGAACGTTTTAGGAGCCTGCGGACACCTTTCTACAGAGGTTCTGATTGTTGCCTGCTTACCTTCAGCGTGGATGACTCTCAAAGCTTCCAAAACTTAAGCAACTGGAAGAAAGAATTCATTTATTATGCAGATGTCAAGGAGCCTGAAAGTTTTCCATTTGTGATATTGGGTAACAAAGTTGATATAAATGAGAGGCAAGTGTCTACAGAAGAAGCCCAAGACTGGTGCAGGAATAATGGTAATCATCCCTATTTTGAAACCAGTGCAAAAGATGCCATTAATGTTGCAGCAGCCTTTGAAGAAGCTGTTAGAAGAGTTCTAGCCTCTGAAGATAGATCGGATCACTTTATTCAAACAGATACAGTAAACCTTCATCGGAAACCGAAACCCAGTTCATCTTGTTGTTGACTTAAATTTCTTTTTTTGCCAAATTCCTTTTGACTAGCTTACTCTGTAAGAGGATGAGACAGATGTAGGTAGAATAACAAATGGGTTCTGCTCTAATAATGAAGTTGTAATCCTCTGCTGCTTTCCTGGGGGGACAAAACCGATTTCCATTCACGAGTGACCCATTATTGAATTAGTGACACTTTCTATCTAGGAAGGTGTCAAGTAAACACGTTAATATAAGAATGTAATTAGCCAGCTCTAAATGATAAATACTTTGAATATAATTAAAACTTGAAGTTTTGGAAGCACTACTTTGGGGAAACTGCTCTGGAATTCAGATACAAAGAAACTTTTATATGTGTATATATATTTTTATGAAATTAGCATTCCATTTTTGTTTCACTAGAAGTCAGTTTCTTAACAATGCTAGATATTAAACTTTAGTCTCACTACATTCCTTTCGATGTGAGTGGTACTTCATCTCTAATGCATTTACTACAAGTTAACATAAATTAGCTTTAAGTTTTCTCTAATTGCTATAATTTGTGCAGGTTTTTAAGTAGGACGAGAATTTCCTATATATTTAATGTCCATCTTTCTTTTGTTTACTATTCTAGTGCTGTACTAATTTTTCCAGCAGTTCAATGCAAAATGTGTGGATTTTTTTAAATACACGTCTTCCCCTTAAGTCCCATTCTGGCATGTTTCTGATCAATTGGGTAAAAAAAAAAAAAAGAGTATCTGGATAAACTAAGTATTTTTCATAACTAAAAATGGTTATATGTACTTTATTCTGTCAGCTTTAGTAACACTTAGAAATTTGCCATAATGTGGAGCTCTTCAAGAAAGCTTTTAGCATACAGCCTTAAAATTCTGACCTTATTGTTCCTGTTCACCTGAGCTATGAATGTGTTTGTGATCTCTGTACTGTGAAACTAAGGATTTGCAATACATAGGGAACTCAGGAAGCTCTTGACTTACAGCAGGTAGTGACAGCTTTCCACTTTAGTAGGAGTAGATACCTGTAGCTGATGTTTGAGCCAAATTTGATGCTTATTTAATATGCCATTGTAGGGTAGAGACTTAAACTTTGATATTACTGTACTCATTAACTGACAGCAAACAGAAACAAGTTCCATGTTTAATGGATAATCTTTCTGCGGTGTTGCAAATGAAGCCACAGGGCATGTATTTGAAGCTCTCCATTGCTGTCTCATGGTAGAACACTTGTATGAGAAGTTCTTGAAAGTTGGTTCTGAGAATACTCAATATCCTTTTAATAGCAAACCTGATAACGCACTATAGCTTCAATGTGTAACCTGACTAAAAGCATGCCTGTTAGCGTACACACTGTAGACCTGAGAAGGAAGTCTAAGGCCTACTGCACGGGCCATGTTTTTCAATAAATTATGCAGACTCTGCTTTCTGTACTGCAACCCTTTTGTTGTAATAGCAAAGCTTTTCTTGATAACAGCAGTAAAAGCAAGAGTCTTCTCTTAACGTGTTTGCTTTGTACCGGATGTTATTTAGAAGTAAAGCTTGCAAAACAAACTTCTTGTCACTCTTACACGCTTTTCTCAGTATTTCCTATGCTTGTTTGATCCTGTTCATCACCACGTTTACTCCATAGATGTGCTGCTCCTGTTGCAAAGGGATATTCTACAAATTCTACATTCAAAGTCTACTTCATTCTTAGTGTCCTGTACATACAGCGACAGAGCTGTGTTTCAAGTTTCAGTCACTGAACTGGTAAATACAGGCTGACCTGCTGCTTCTGTGATATTTACATCTATAGCGAGTGAATAAAAGAGGAAAGAAAGAAGGTAAGATAGATTCTTCTTAACTTTAAGCAGGGAGAGCAAAAAGCTTTAAAAATGAAGGTTGCTTACATTAGGGACTATTAAACTGATAAGATGTTAAGAACTTAAAGCTTCCTTGAACCTTAGTTTTTGCAGAAGTGACATTGAAACAAAATAGCAGATGAAGTTAACACTTGAGTACTACAAATAAATAATCTATAAAAGGAAATAAAGATGAGAACTCGGTGTAGTAGTTCATGTACTTAATAGCCAATTTCTGTTTTCTCCTACCATTTCCATGTAATGCCATGAGAAACACGTTTAATAAATTAAATGCAATTTAATACAATAAGTGTGTGCCATGAGAACTGCTGTACCACAGCTGAGTGGTAAAGGAGCTTTACATGCTATCCTGAGTAAGACTGTTGCTTATGCAGAAATCAGGCTTTGGTGTGAGAGACTGCCAAGTAGTTGGAAGAAGTGGCAGTTTTATGACAAGCACACGTAGATTGTACCAAAATAAATACCTTCATCATACGTAGCAACAAATGCACAGTTCCGTGAAGGTTCAATATCTCCCATTCATTATGAAGGTAGGCAGTTGTGGTATGTGTTTCGATTCACTGATTTGTTTCAGGTTAAGTACTAATCCTGTTAGTAACATTTTGGGTACTGTATAAATAAGTATGCTTTGCTTCAAGCATGTTTGTTCATTTCATGGATCTATCATAAAAAACAATCCGCACGGGATTACATGACACTGTCAACATGCTGTGTGATGCAGGTGTTATGAAGTAGTGCTGACAGGAAGAGTATTCCCACCTTTGCTTAGTGTCCCTCCTGTAGCCTTGCCCCACTCATCTGCTCCTCCTTTAAAATAATTTGAAGTACAGTCAACAGACATCTGTGGTGCATTATTGCACCTTTTTATTTAAGGTAAATATCACATATTCTATATAGAATAGTGCTGCTTTTCTCAGGGAATATTTTACAGTGATGCTTCAGCAGTATGTGTACATTACTAAGAAATAACAACTGGTTATACACAAAGCACCTGTGCATGCGGTCCCTTTGACTGTACACACTGCACAAAGTGTACTTCTTTTAGAATAGTGTGCTACCTCCTTTGGAAATTGCTTATCAGACATCTTCTGCGGAAAGAAACAGATTTTATAAAAGCTTGCGAAATTAACCAAAATATCAGACACGTCTATGCTAAATGACACCTATAAAATTAAGCATTTTGAAGCAAAGTTTTGCAAAGAAAATACATTAACCACATTTGACAATGACATTGTAGCCAAAGAGGCCCAACAGAGTCCTTCTGAAACCCTTGTAAGAGGTTTGAAGATCGCAGTCAGAATAAATACATTCTCCAAAGGAGTATTTCAGCCCTTGCAAAGGTAATGGAAAAAGATGTGGGTTTAAACATTGAAGTTTAGTTGTTGGGTTTGGGTTTTTTTCATGTGTGAATCAGATCTGAAGTCACTGCAGACAGCTGTTTCAATCTACTTTATGCCATTCATTAATGCACCACTGCAGGTCTTAACATCTGTTGTGCTAAACATGACACATTCACAACCTTAGGCTTAAAAAACGAAAAAAAGCTTTCAAGTAAACCTTGCCAAAATGCCGAAGACAAAGCTTTGCTGATAATATCTTTTTACTTAGTGCTTCGTAATACATCTATGATGTTACAAGTTTAATGTATACCTTACTTAATACCAGAAGGAGTACGGTTAGCCTGCAGAGTATGTACTCTAGCAAAAGATGGCCAGTAGAAAAGTATACAACAAAATTATCTGCTTAGGCCAAAAAAAAATAGACAAATACCCTTTTGCTCGTATTAAATCATCACCTCACAAGAGATGTCTTCAGTGCTTACAGCAGATGTCCTCTCACCCCGGGTACAAGGCTGACACTTTGCACATGCACTGAGGTGTCTCACTTTGTACCTATTCAGCCCAGACATTGTTACACGTGTAATTGTAAGACATCAACTCCTTAATGTACATTTTTTAAACCACAGAATCTGGCTGTTTGATCTGTATCAACAGGAGAAAAAAAGCTGCTTCAGCATCCAATTTGTCAATCTTCAGGAAGATGGATATCCAGCGTGCTGAGAACTAACCAGAACTACAGTTCAAATCAGGTCAGTACGGAAAAGGACTCACTTGGGGAAGTCAGTTCTTCAGCTCAAGAGGTGTTTCTTCCCAAGGAACTGCACTTTTCTTTCAAAGGCACTGGATCGAATTGGTGAATTGAGTTCATAAAACGGATTCATTGCAAACTGTGGAAAGAAGAAAATCTCATCAGTAAGCACAGTGCCCAGAAATGGGAAATGTTACTTCAAATGCCAACTACTATTAGCCTTCAGCCTAATTAGTGCCGTTAAAAGCACTGATCTACTACAAGTCACTAACTTTTCCAGACAGTTGCATTCTCCCCCATACGTGTGCACAGCTGTCTCCTAGTAAGAGCTCCTAAGAACAAACCCATCGTGACGCTGAGGGAAACCTGCTGTAGGAATTAGCATCCTTTGAGTCCCTGTAGGAATCTGAGATGGTGTCGGTGCTTGCAACTGCCCCACCTAGTGGCGACCCAGCCGCGCTGTGACAACATGCACTGCTACCAGGTCTGAAGAGAAGCACTTTGAGCAGACTGCCGTGTAACAGTTCTTTGCTTTCATTATCGCCATTAATAACGCAACACTGCCCAAAATCACTGGATTGAAATGAAAAAGAAGTACTGAATCTATAGCAATTTAGAAAAATCTTATTATATTGCATAGAAAATACAGCCTCTGTGTCACACGTTATCAGCTCTGGCTGATGTGGACAGTAGGGGTGCAGTTCTGCTCACACAAGGTACCGCCCTAAGCAAACGCGTTAATATGGTACACTGAGAAGCACTGCTGTGAAGCTGTCTGAAGTGGGGGCTTACCTTTATATACAAGTCATACACGTCGTTAAAGAAGTTCTTAATTCCATCCTCTTGCCTCACGTCATGAAGCATTATAAATCTCATATGTAAAACAATTAAGGAAAATTTAACCTTCCCAATGAGAAGACACAGTCTTTAGCATATCCCAGAATAAGCACTTACACCTAATTCTGCATATACCTAAAGCATTATATAAGATTCTCATACGTGAAAGCAAAATCACCATTCTTTGGAAGGTTATTCTTTTCTAAGCTAGAAAATCTGAAACATCAGTGATATAGTCAGTATCTTTCCCATACAGCCCTGAAATTAAAGTGTTACCTGCTATGTATAACAAATGTTTCACAATACATACTCTTTGGATCCATGTGCACAGACAATCAAGCCTTGACACTGGATCTTCAATATATGCACAACTGACATCAAGTACATTTATCTCTTAACACTACCAAAGGAATGTAAGCACAGAATCATACAGGTGTGCTCGGAGCCCCTCATGTAATTCTGCTTTCCTTCCTTTTTCATTCCTCTACTCCCTATGAACTCCATTTTCTGTAGGCTATTTCAGGTCCTCCGAACAATTATTCCTTCCCAAAAGGAAAAATCTTTCCAGCTAGTTCCAGTTTTAAATAACTGCTGTGCCCCCTAACTCACTTCATCCTTCATCTCCACTCCAGGCTGAGAACTCCAACAATAATAATGACCAGCAGCCAGAGAAACGCGTTCCAAAGTCATTCCAATTGATCTATCACTTTCTGACAAAATGCTCAGTCATTACACAGAAAGAGAAGAAAGGATATGTCCAGCTGTGACAAAAGCAGAAACAAACCATTCATTAAACTTGTCCACAGTCTTCAGGTACATGTTGTTAGAAAGCCACATGTTCTCATCTACTAAGTCAAGAGCAGCGTGGGCGATGAACTGGTTGAGATGGCGATGATCGTCCTAACACATTTCCAGAAGATGGAAGATTAGAAATTCAGTGAAGGGAGTGAAATATCAACAAGCATTTCCTCAAGCTGGTAAACAACTAGTACTCAAATTACATAAAGTTCTGTACACCCTTCTTTGCTGCCACACATGCCATGCTGTAAAGAAACAAGACCAGTACATATTGTTATGATGCCTGGATTCAAGGGAAAGAAAACTGCATAAGAAAATGGCCATAGTAAAAATAGTCTTGAAAGCGGCAAAAACAGTTGTTGCATTTTTAGCTCGTGGATGAATTCACATGGGGATTCTTTCCTTTACCAATGCATAATCTCCCCCTGCAAACTTATTCTACAACAGGGGTCCTGGTGAAAGTCTTTTTCTCTGCTCTCCAGTTGCCTAGTCTTGAGAGGGGTTCTTTTTCCTAAGAGCCTAGTATAGAAAAGCAGCCTGCAACTGGTATTAAAACCATGCTCGCAGATATAAGTTGCACCTCTTTCTGTAACAAATGCCCTTTGTTGAGTAACCACAGCATTTGGCCCTAACACTCCAAGAGCTGTGTGGGGAAAGAGACATTTCACTTTGTATACTGTCTAGAACATGGACGGACGGACATCTGCTAAGAAAAAAAGTGGGACAAAACAGTACTGTAAGCTCCTATTAGATGGAACCAGAGGCAGTCTTGCACTTTTCCTTGTCATGCAGGGCTGCTATTAACACCACTCACACCTCTCATAGTGCTGTGGTTTCCCCCAGGTTTGGCTCAGCAGGGTAACAGCCTCACCAGTTCCACAGCGAGCAATAACCTGAGCAGTGAAGCTCCAGGGGCTATGTCTTTCACAGGGCTGCACATGCAACCATTTGCTTCATGAGCCTGTGCACACTCTTACAAAGCATGTCTCAGGAATGGGAGCAAAGGTTGCCAAAACACATCCATACACCGGTGTCTACTTGTCCCTCAGTGTACATCATGTTTAGATTCTCTCTTAGGGGAAAATTCAGTTCCACAGCCCGAGACCGACAAAAATCTTATGCAATTTGTGGTATTTCTGTCAGCAGCTGGTAGGAAAATATTTTTTCCACTGACACATCCTCATACAAAATCTAGTCTGAAGAGCCTAATTCAACATCCATGTTTTGTATTGGTGTACTACAGAAGGTGACAGAATAAAGCTCTGTTTTGTTGGACAGGCTCAGAAGTGCACTCACTTTTGCTCTGAAGCCTGCTTTGTCCTTGATGTAGTGTCACAAGGAAGAGTGCTGCTCATTTTCCACCGGAAATGCTACATATTGAGCAGCCATACATTCTCACATTGTCAAACATGTTTGCTGCTATTTGAATTCACTTAATGTGAGCGTGACAAATGAAGATGACTTATAACTACTTCCTACGGCGTAAAAAATTTTGTGAAGAACTGAACAGAGCTTTTGAAAGTCGTCCTTATTGGACACAGATGCCTTCCATGAAGTGCAATCTTGCAAATAAATATTAGACCCAAGTACCCCAGAATCCTACACCCTGACGTTAAATAAACCGTTTGCTAACGCGTAATAATACTTTCTACGATACACTGGTGGTGTTTCTAACCTGGCTTGAGATTATCGCAGAGCATAAACAAGAAATAAAACCACACCTTGGACTCCGCTTTCCCGGGAGGCAGGAATTCCATCTCAAACACGGGGTTGTCATGGTGGCCAACTACCACGAAGTAGAAGCTCCCCGACATTCTTCAACGCAGCGTGCCTGAGGAGAGAAGGCACGGAAGGCGGCGGGAACGGATAACGCCGTCAACGGTGAACGGGAAGCGCCGCGCCCCGCACCGCCGCCCCGCAACGTCACGCAGCGGCCGCCCGGAAGCGCCGCACGCTGCCGCCCCATCCGGTGACGCCGCGTTGGGGGCGGGAAGCGCCGCATTGAGGCGGGATGGCCGCGGGGAGGAGGGACGCGCTGTCGCAGGATGAGCTCCGGAAAAGGCTCTATCAGACCTTTAAGAACCGAGGCGTGCTCGACGCGCTCAAGGTGTGCGTGGTTTGGCGGCTGCTGGCGGTGCGTCGTAACGCTGAGGGCGGTGATGTTCTGAGCTGAGGAAGTTACGTTAATAGAACGTCCCGGGGTTGGACGGGACCCGTAAGGATCGTCTTGCGGCCTTTCCCCGGGCACGTTGCTTTTGCTGTGGCCTTATTGAGACCAGTTTGTCTCGGTGCTTGGTAAACAGAAACAGTGCTTAGTCTCAGGTTGCTGGTCAGGAGGGTTAACTGCTGCAAGCACTGTATGCTTTATTCTCCTGTTGTTTTTTTCCTTTCTTCCCTCTTTCCTTGTTTCCTTTCCAGTTCTGCTTATAGCCAGTCAGGCTGCTTGCACCTTGCCTCCTTCTTCAGGCGAGTGTGGTAATGTTCAAGAGCAATGCTTTGTTCTACTTGTAGCCTCTATTTATTTATGGTTCTTGTGGCTCTTACTCATATACTGAAAGTATCCTTCAGTCTAAATAGCTCCTGTGCCTCTTCGTGAGTCTTTAGACATTAATTATGCCTTTCCTTCAGCATTCAGCTTCACAGTGCTGAGCAAGTCAGGGTGCAGTAGGCTCATTGCTGGTTATCCCAGCTGTCCCCTGCGCCAGCAAAACGTCTTTCCTCTGTTCTTAAAGCGAGCCTATCATGATTGCATTGAGCTTTCCATGTACAGCTTAGTGCAGTATCAGTTCTGGCCTCCTTCTTTGGAAGGCTGCACACATCTTGTTTTGAGGCACTTAACAACTGTAGTGCTGGATATTGTTGGAAGGATGTATCTACTTTTCCCGAGCAGTCCCATGTGTATCATGCCTCAAATACTGACACCTTGTCTTTCACGTGGTTTCATTTTTTGCTGGTGCTTAGGCATCTGATTGTATTGCTTATGACATACTGATCCTTACGTACTTTATGGGAATTTTCTTAGCTCTTATTTTTATGTCAAATTCAGTACTGTTGAAAGAATCTTGTATTCTGAACAACTTCTTTTATCCCTCAGTGATTTCCATAGCAAGCTTTTAATGCTTGGACCATTTCATATCTTGTTTGACTGAACTAATAGTGACATACTATTTAAGCCTATTTTCCTGCTTTAATTTTCCTTGTCTAGAAGATTATTCATCCTATTAAAGATTTCGTAGCTTTTCTGAGCCAAAGAGCTAAAGTAGTTGAGTTTGTGACTGATTCCTGCAGACACTTGCATCTTCCAAAGGCAATGCTCCCAGCTTTCCCCTGATCTGACTGCCTCCACTGATGGGAGGCAGGGTGGGTCTGAACCTACAGGTGTGCTGAGTGGCCAGGTGCTTCTTATCAAAGAGTAGTAGCACAAGTGATGTTTGCCTTCACTTCTCTTAGCAGGAGCAGGGATTTAGCCCTATTTTCCACTACAGTTCATCACATGATGTGCAAGAAGTTGCTGGTCCCAGTTGTTTTGGGAACACTCATCTCTGTAAAAGTTATCTGAAACTAGACAAATTCTGAAATCAAGGGAAATGATTTTATCAGCTACCTTCATTTTTCTCTGTTATCAACATCATTTAGACAGCCATGCTAAAATATTAGGTTTAATGTCGTATATAATAGGTAAGGGAACAAGAATGTAGTGATCTGAAATTGGAACTAAGTACTGGAGTGGAGTTTATGTGAGTTTTTTGTCTGAGTACTTCTCGGTCCTACACCTGTTACATCTTGAGGGAAAGCCCAATATCACTTTAGCACTGTTTGTGAGTGTTTTGAAGAAGGGCACTCCTCTAAGTTCTGCCAGCATTCGGCTGCCCACTCCTGGTATGTAAGTTGTAATGAAACATGTGCAAGAAAAGTGAGAGCCCATTGATTTTTTTGAGAAACAAAAGTTCTTGTTATATTCTCAGGTTACCTGTTACTAAATGTTTTTCTTGTATCAGACGCAGCTCCGAAAACAGCTGATCCATGAACTTATGCATCCCGTTTTAAGTGGAGAACTTCAGCCACAGACTGTTCCAAGTGATGACAGTTCGCTTTTGATCACAGCTTCCAACAGTTTGGTGGCAGATCACCTGCAGAGATGTGGCTATGAGTATTCCCTTTCTGTTTTCTTTCCAGAAAGTGGCTTAGAGAAGAAGGTAAGTTTGGTAATCCACTTCCTTTAAGGCTTCTCTAGGAACTTTGCTTTCTGGAGAGTTGTTATATTCAAACAGAATTGACAGAAATCCCAGTTAGGGATCATTTCTATAAAAGACTTAAATATTCAGGTCTATATATGTGAAAACTTTAAACTTGCACTAGGCTAAAGACACTGTGTTGGAAAGACATTGTGCCACCCTCTTAGCCACATGCTTGCTTCACCCTTAGCCATGGTTTGACATGACAGTTTGCATGACCATGTTGCAGGCCACTTGGGGAACCCGTATTAAAGCTAGCCTCTTTTTTGTCCATTCAGTTGTCTGAAAGTGTGGTTCATGATCAGTTTCTGTTTCTAGTTAAGAATTCTCTCTGAAAAGGACAGTCTTTGCCCTTTATTTGTTTCTCTTCTGGGAGTAAATGATAACAGTGAATTTTTTTTCTAATTGAAAATTAATTTATTGAGCTGGTGAGCAGTTAGTTGTCATTTGGATTAGTGAGCTCATCTAATTGATATGGTAAATCAAGAGAAGTGGCAGGGAGGGTAGCAAGAGCTTGCATCCAGGTTTGAGAGGAAACAAAACCCTCACTTCACAGCTTCAGTTTGTCATAGAGCTGTGCACTGACTGCCATAAATCTTTGGTAACAGATAAGCAAATGCGGTACTTCAATAGTAAACTTCTGAAAATTGATGTACGAGGTAATAAATAGTTCTTTCTCAAATGAAAAATATTCAACAACTGCAAAATGGTGGCTGATGCATTGTGAAAGTATTTAATCTTTTCTACTTTCTTTTTTTCCCCCCTTCTTTTGATAGCTGTTGTCTGTGCAGGATCTTCTTCAATTATTGAGGATCAATCCAAAATCCAGTTTGTACGAATCACTGGTAAAGTTGTTCTGATTCTGAAAGTAAGCTTAACTTGCAGTTGTGATGATATAGACTGGCTAAAATGCTGTCTTATATCTTACAGACTTCAGGAACTCAGAAGGAGAAAAAAGGTACAAGATACTTATACATGATGCAAACAATGATAGTTGTGTCACCTGCATTTTTATTAAGATGCTAGCAATAGAAACTAAGACTTCTTGAGTGCATGTTGGTCTGGAATAGTGTAAACTTAATAAGATTTTGAGACTTATAGTACATTGGGTATTAAATATCATGAACTTTGGATCAGTGCACACTTACAGTTGGCCCTCCAGGCTGCATCCTGGGCTGCATTAAAAAAGGAGTGAGCAGCAGTGAGAGGGAGGGGATTGTCCCCCTCTACTCAGCTCTTGTGAGGCCCCATCTGGAGTACTGTGTCCAGGCCTGGGGGCCACAGCACAAGAAATATGCAGAGCTCTTGGAACAGATCCAGAAGAGGGCCACTATGATGTTGAGGGGGCTGTAGCACCTCTCCTATGAGGAAAGGTTGAGGGAACTGGGCTTGTTCAACTGGAGAAGGGAAGGCTCCAGGGAGACCTCATTGTGGCCTTCCAGTACTTGAAGGGAGTGTATCAACAGGAGGGGGAATGACTGTTTACACGGGCTGATAGTTATAGGACAAGGGGGAATGGTTTTAAACTAAGGGGAGATTTAGGTTAGATACTAGGAGGAAATTTTTCACTCAGAGAGTGGTGAGGTGCTGGAACAGGTTGCCCAGAGAGGTTGTGGATGCCCCATCCCTGGAGGCATTCAAGGCAAGGCTGGATGTGGCTCTGGGCAGCCTGCTATAGTGGTTGGCAACCCTGCCCATGGCAGGGGAGTTGAAACTAGATAATCTTTGAGGTCCTTTTCAACCCAGGCTGTTCTGTGATTGGATGTTTTTCACTCCCAACATTGACAGGCTTCACAACTATTAGCTTGCAGTTAGAGGTTTAGTAGACTTTCACTTTTTTTAGACGTAAGAAATCATTCTTATATCTACATGATGAAACGTAGCTAAATGAAGTAGCCAGAAGTAACTTGGTCTTCAGAAACTACTAGTGTAACTGTAATTACAGTAATAGTAATCTGCTCCATCAAAGAGACCAAGAGAAACAAAAGAAAGGAAAAGAATGAAATGTAATGGAATACACTTAATAAAAAATACTTCTAGTAAAAATCAATAGCTGACTAGCATTGATTTTTATTCAATATTCACTGTGTTCTTTCAGTAAATTGGGTTGGTTTTCTTCAGGTATTGAAAATAACTTCATTAGTTACAGGTTGGAAAATTAAATTTTGATATGAACTCAGAATTAACTAATCTATTGGACTTGGAAGGTTTTCTTATGCAGATTTTAATGGGACTCACAGAGCATCATCTAAGTAAAGAATGTCATGACAGAGAAACTCAGACCATCTCTGTACCTCCTTATAGAGAGTCTCTTGGTAAGTGCAGTCTTTGCAGGTCAGTCTCCCCAAACATCTCCATAGTGGTTAACAGTATGGATGGTTTACATTCATCACTTATCCAAATGCAGCATAAAGTTACACTGAATAGGTTATTCATATGTTGCTAGTACAGATTTCTTCCTAATGTTTCTTAAAATAAGATATGTTGTGCTACAATTTTTTTTTGTTTTTTGTTTTTATCATGCTGCTGTTTTCTTAGGCATTTATCTGACAGCTATAACCTCTTAAATGGGCTGTGAGAACAGTTGTGACTGCATGCACTGCTTTTCTGTATGATAGTGTTTCGGTTTTTAGGCACAGATTGGGAATTCTTGAATTATAATATGCATGCAGTTATTAATACATAAATATAAAAGTTGCATGCAAAAGGAAACTTGTCCTCTGTAGTAAGTGTGATGACTAATTTATTTTTAGACTATGATGGTTATTGTTTGTTTGTTTATTTTATAGCTGAAAAACTTCAGCTCATCGATGAGCAGTTCGCTGATTCCTATCCCCAGCATCATAAATATGAACCTTTAGAAGGCAAACTCCATGAATATAGGAAAGAAATAGAGAAGCAGCTTCAAGCAGAGATGTCTCAAAAGGTATCACTCTGGCAGCTGAATTTGAGGGAGCAATTTGTGCATGTTGACACCTTATAGACCTTTAATACTTAAGAAAACTTGAAGTGGCTAACTATGAATGATTACAAGTACAGAATACGAAATTAATCACTTTCCCATTCTTAATTTAATAGTACTGCATATTTATATTCTCATTTATTGTTTTTTTTTGTGTGTGTGTGTTTACAGAATTAGTTAAGGTCTTTGTTCTGATGTTAGTTTAGTAACACAATTTTTTCTCATTTGCTTAATTTCTTAAATTTTGTTTGTTCTTTGATCATTTTGTTTTATTGGGAAATGTTTACATTTCATACTTAAACTACTTGTTTCCTTTCCTAGTTAAAATTTTGATGCTTAAATTTCATTACAATGTGAAGCATGAATCATTGTAAGGCCACAATGAGGTCTCCCTGGAGCCTTCTCTTCTCCAAGCTGAACAAGCCCAGTTCCTTCAACCTTTCCTCATAGGAGAGGTGCTCCAGCCCTCTGATCATTTTAGTGCCCCTCCTCTGGACCTGTTCCAAGGGTTTTGTGTCTTCCTTGTGCTGGGCCCCCAGGCCTGGATGCAGTACTCCAGATGGGGCCTCACAAGAGCTGAGCAGAGAGGGACAGTCACCTCCCTCTCCCTGCTGACCACCCCTTTTTTAATGCAGCCCAGGATACAGTTGGCCCTCTGGGCTGCAAGTGTGCACTGCTGAGTCGTGTCCAGCTTCTTGTCCACCAGGATGGTAGGCACTGTCTTTTTTATACACAGAACATGCTAATTTGGGCATTAAGTTTGTCTCCATTTAAGCAAGGCAGGAGATTGGAGTCTAAAGCTGATAAAAATCACTTCTCAATTCAGTTAACTTTAAAATTGCTTAGTAATGTGAAGTGAATTGAATTGCTGTAGGACATTTATAACCCACTTTGTGTGTGTACAAGTGAGGCTGTCTCACTTATCTCTCCACTTTTCACAAATCTACATCCGTAGGAGTCAACTCCTTGACTGGACACTACCAGTGTGTTTTTTTTTTTCCTCTCTCTTTAATCTTGTTTTATCCAGTCTCACAATTTTTCCATCATTTCTTTTTTTTTTCCTTTTTTCTTTTGCTCATTTTTCCCCTCACATTTTTATTCTTGTATGCTTACTTTCCATCACTTTCAAACTTTGAGGAATTGTGTGAGCCGAGATTGATTGCCGTCCTTGTTTTGTAAGGGTCCTGCTTAACCCTCATTTACTCCTTTATGTAAAAGCTACAACATTTTAAAGAAGTTGAAATAGCCAAAATTAAAATGGAGGAGAAAGCACAGAGCCAGAAAGAAATTTCTGAGCTACGGTATGAGTTGGAAAGGACGCATCAAGCAAAGGCTGAAGCCTTGATTTCTCGTGAGAAGAATGCTATCGAGAGGCTTCAGAGGCAGCAGGAGGTAACATTCCAAATACTTGTTCTTAATCTAGTACAAAGTGACTGAGTCAGTGAAACTGTTCTTTTATCTGTGTCAGATTTACCTTCAGTTCTTACTCAGCTTATCAGTGGAAAACTTGGAATTTACTTTTGTTCTCATAATTAGAGGAACCTGTTCAGCAAATGCAAGGATGAGTATGGTTAAATATTTAAGTAAAGTTGGCTGGAAAAGGAGCAGTTCTGCAAGCTAGGGGTTGAGTTGTAATAAATACTTTTTAGTCTATTTTAAAAACTTCATTAAATTCAGACCACTGAGATTTTTTTAAGAGTTGATACAACTGCTTGCTCTTTTATTTCCAAAACACAGCTTTTAGTTCTGCTATAAATGCTTTCGATTGCTTAGAAGAACTCTGAACTAAATGGGATACATAGTCTGCGTGGTACAGATACACAGATATATCATTATATGTAGAAAAGTTCCAGTAGTCATTGCATTTGCTGTACGCATCTCTTCCTTTTTTGATAGATATTGTGAAGTAAAACTAATGGTGATATTTTGTGATCCAGATAGAAGCAAAGGAAGTATATGCTCAGAGGCAAAGTCTACTGAAAGATATTGAAGTCATGAGAACCAGAGAGGCCGAACTGAGGCAAAGAATTGAGGCATTTGAAATGTAAGTTGCTGAAGGGCAGTTTCGATTCTAAATGTTGTTGTTCCTCTGGAAAGCATACTTCAAGATGTTACTGCTTCTGTGAAGCTGAAATAGATTTGTGTATCCCATAAGTTGTGTTTGCGTTTTGAACAGTGCTGTGTACTATCTGTTGGCTGGGATAGCCAATACAAAGAGAAGCTTTTTTTTTCCATTCCTTCTCATTCAGCCATAACACTGCAGTATCACTTTGGAGGAAAGGAACCATATATTTGCTTTGAAGGTCTTAAGTTTATTTTTTAACTGTCAACACAGTATGTAATCCTAACAGTCACAGTCCTTGTCCGTGATGCTTTGCTTTTTTAGACTTGTTTTTTTCCTCTGCTATAAGTGTTGTCTTTGAGTTTTCCTTGGTTAAATTGGAAAATAACTAAACCATCTTTTGCCAGGTTTTAAATACTATCTAATTTTATTACCCTGTCATTGCTTATGTATGGCAAAATTAGTATCCCACAAAAACTTGTCTATTCTTTTTTTCTAACAAACCAGCAGAGGGTGCTGATAGTGTTGGGCATGCTACTCGATCTATTTTGAAAGCTTTCTGGTGTGGGAAGCTGAGCTAGGGTTACCCTGGGAGAGCTGCATAATTGATTGGTACTGGATTTTAATTGAGACAGTTTAGTTTGTGTCGCATCTTCTTGTGCTTAATGACTTAGAAGGACAGGCTCTGGTGATAATTTAAAATTGCTAAGGTGTTCCAAGCAATCACATCGCCCTTAAATGGCTCTAAATGTTGTTTTAAGAAAAAAAAAAATTGAAAACTCCAAGGTTTTGGTTTTGTATATATATGTGTATATATATGTATATAATATTTATTAATATTTCAGCACTCAGAAGCTTCAGGAAGAGAAAAATAAAACTATTGATGATGCACTTCGACGTCGAGAGGTTGCTGTGAAGAACATAGAGGAGACTTACGACCAAAAGCTTAAGACTGAACTCTTAAAGTAATTTTTTCTTTTGTCTCTAATAGGACATATGTTAATTCTTATGAAAATAGAATTAAAAAATTACAGGATCTCTTTTGAGAAATGTTACAAAGTAAGGACTTAAAAGTTTTCATTCATTCTTGTTTTTATTGCCTAGAATTATTTACATTTTTGCTTCTCTTTGCTAGCAAGACAAGATGTTCTGTCAGATTCAGAAAGTGCTTACTACAGAAAAGAATCCTCTTGATTATAGGCTATATTATTTTTGTAGCTTAAAGCCTGCGTTCTTTATATGGGAAAGAGATGTGAGATAAGTTGTATGTTTAGACAAGAGGATGTGAAGAATTAGTAACTTCCTTTGACCAAGATTAAAAGAACTGGCCTTTTTATGGACACAGAAAAGTCCTGGAGGTTAAATTACAGTTAAAGAGAGGTTAGAAATTTATTGGAAAAAGAGTGAGAGACACACCAGCCCACACAGGCAGGTTAGTTCTTAGCTTAATGCCTCCTCATTTTTGGGATCTCTGTTGTAAGTCACCTTCCCTTACTGACTCTAATCTGCTCCAACGTGATTTCAAATAATTTGCTTAGAAATGCTCCTTGAAATGCTCATCTGTGACCACATTTGAGATGTTGCAGTGGGTTTATCCCACCGTTGTTACTGCACGTTCTTTAAATGCTTTGGTCACTTGCTTCCTTGATGCTTCAATGCAGGCAGATGCTTTCAGTGTGTTACTGCTCATGCTTTTATCATGTCATGAAACAGTCATCCAGTTAGAAAGGTAAGCTGAACGACTGATGTATTGTAACTTATTTTTACAAGCTGAGTATTGACTGTTCACATCAGCTGCCAGTAAGCAATAAGTACTATCTGTGTTGGTGTGTCTTTGCTTAAATTACAGAGGAAAGATGTGAAGAACAGGTTTTGATAAGAGTGATGTCTCAGCTGAGTAGATTCCAGGGTTCTGTTAGAGAACAGCAAAATGCAGACCTAACTGACCCACCTTGATACCTTGTTTTAACCAGTTGGTCAGTAACATTTAGTTACAAGAAATACTTGTAAAGCTTCTGGAAATTTCCATAACATTGAACAGTAAAGGTGGATGACTGCTGGGCTGTGAATACCTGGGCAGTGCTCTATGTCTGGTTGGTTTGTGGTGGCATGTGAAGAAGCCAAGGGGACAGTTCTGTGCTGTGCCACCCAAAACCTTCATTCATTATCTGTATGGTGACACTGTGTGCTCAAACATGAGGCTTAAGTAAGGGGAATGGCTGCCACAACAAATGACAGTGTTTCAGTGCCAATGGATTTGGTAAACTTGGAGATTGTGCTAACGTATACCTTGGGATTTTATCAAGGAGAAGCACAAAGCTCAGCATGCAGGGCAGAGTCATTTCTTAGTTGTACAACTGGGGAAAAGGAAGGGACTGAGCAGCAGCCTTTCTGGAATGGACATGGAAGTTCCAGTGAGAACCAGGTTGACTGCAAATAAGGCCTACAGCACGGTGAGCTACCTTAGCTTCAGCTTGGCCGACAGGCTGAGGGATTTGTTGTCTCCCGAAGATACTGGTGTAGGTTGCATTACAAACATCATGCCAAGTTTTGTGATCCTCAGTTCAACAGAGTCATGGAGAAGCTGGAGAGAGCCTAGTAGGGGTCTGTGGGGATAGTGATGGTGAGTTCTTAGAAGAGTTTGAGGGAACACAGTTTGCTTAATCTATTGAAGACCAGGCTTGATGATCTGGTAGCATCCTGCAGCTGCTTGAAGTTTTCAATCTTTTTGCTTCTAGATATCAGCTTGAATTAAAAGAAGAATATATAGCCAGAACCAATAAAGTTACTGAAGATGAGCAAAAAAATAAAGGTAACCATCTCTCTGTGATTAATAAAGCAGCCTTTGAGGGCTTTTATTAACAGCTATCAAAGCAGGACTGTTACTGAACAGTGACAGTGTTCAGTAAGAGAGATGTAACTGAAAGAAAAGCCACCAGCTCAGGCTTTGAAAAACACATAGCAAGATCCAGTGGCAGGTCAGCAACTCGTTGCAGTTTAAAATGCAGTGGGAAGCAGGAGCTGGTGCTGCACAAGGAGGCTGAAAGCCTGCTTTTTCCCAGCTCTTTCTGAAGTTCTCCCAGCTCGCTCATTCTCTAATTGAACTGTGGTACAGCCTGATTGAATCGTTACCAGCTTCTACATTTATTGTGTGCAAGATGTTTACCCAAAGCTTGAGAAGAGAGCTGAGACAGATAGCATGTTTAGACTTCAAAGTTGGGGTCACGTGAAAGAAATGATATATCATGTGTATATGAATTTGATTTACTTAATTCTAAAATAGCTTTGCATATGCATACTTATACACTCACACAGTGATTTATGAAACTTTGAAGGTGTATATATACATACGTGACACTCGGTTATTTTTAATTCTTGAATTACATTGAAGGTTGCACGTAGCAACTTACATTTTTTTGCTGATGTAGGCTTCAATGTAATTGTCTATTAATTTAATTCAGCATTTGCAATCCTCCCTGCAGAGAAAGCTATGCTTTTGCATGAAGAAGCTGTTGCTGTCAACTCCAGAAGGGAGGAACTCAAGCAAGCTGTATCGCGCACAAAAGAACTTGAGGTAATGTTAAATGCAAATTTAGAGAAACTGTATTCTAATAATTGCGTGTGCTACATTAAAAAAAAAAAAGAGAAATAAAAACCAACTTAATAGTATAATAGTTTTGCTTTAGAAACATCTTCATAAGCTACTGAATTGTTCTTTATCTGCAGCTAGATTTGGAGTCACTGAAGGCTCAGGTTCTGTTGGTAAATAAACAGAATCAGCTGTTGACAGAAAAACTGAAAGAGGTATCAGACTATCCTTTGCTAAAGGAAGAGAAACTGGAGCTCCAAGTGCAGAATAAACTACTTAGGCAACAGCTGGATGAGACTCGCACTGAGAACCAGCATCTTCGAAACAGTCAGTGTGAATGATTCAGTCATTTCCTTGTTTGTGCTTTCCTACAAGTATTGTTTAGAAATACATCTTCATTAAAATACATTCTTTGTATTATGTTTACTGTTAGTTGGCACTGACCCCTAACTGATGAATCTAAGTCCCTGATATTTTATTTTCTTCAATATGTTTGCATTGTAGAAATCCTGAATTAAGTGGTAGCTATAATAACGTGAACATCCCTTCCACCTCTTGAAAAGAGAAGTACATTATTTACAGTAATAGCCCTAATATGGTTAATAATGGTAAAATTAATATTGCGTCTTGAAGGGTGAACCTGTATGGAACCAGGAGTTGGACTCTGTGATTCTTATGGGTCCTCTCCAACTCAAAATATTCTTTGATTTTGGGACTGTAGTTGTGAAGTGCTGATTGTTTTTTAATGTGCATCTCAGGTGACTGGAAAGTAGAGCTGTATACACCAGTTAGGTGGGGTTATGTATTTTTCTCTTATAGTAGGAAAACGTGTCTTGTTCTCAAGTGACTGTGCTAACAAAAACCTCAGTCCTTTGTAAAAGGAAAAAAAAGTCTTATGTACTTGCTTCAAACAAAGCCTAATTTTAGAAGTCTTTGCTATGTCCTTGAAAACAAATGAGCTTTAAGTTTTGAAGAGATATCTTACAGAGAAGTGCACAATTATTCTATGTCAGACTGTCTGATATTTCTCTTTCTCGGAAGAACTGTCCCAGCCTTCAGCAGAGCACCTGGCCTGCCAAGCAGAGCTGAGGAAGGTGGAACATTCCAGGAGGTTGGCGATGGATGAGTTTGAAAATCATAAGCAGCTTTTGGAAAAGCAGCTCCAAAGTGAGGTAAATGATTCTTTCTCCTTTTCGTCATCTTGTTAACAATTATCTGCATACCCGTGCAGGCTGTTCTGCAGGTATTTAGGGGAATGCTTTGCACTCTGCTTGTTTTTATGTAAACCACTTACAAAAACAGAGAAACAACAACAAGCATAAATCGACCAAACAACCAGTGTAAGTCTTTTCAAGTCATTAAATTGTTGATGCTGACTTTCACAGGTTTTGCTGGACCTGAAGAGCACTTAGAAAGAAACAAGTATTCAAGCAATTCAGATTATCCTACTTTTAAGAATTACTGTTTCTTGTTTCCTCTGGATCCACTGTAGGTTGAGCGTTCTGCCCTGTTAAAGACCCAGCTGTTGGACTTCGAAGCTACTGTCAGAAAGTTAAACATGCAGGTTGAAGATCTGAAACTACAGTTGAAACAAACGCAGGCAGGTTTGTGTCTTGTACTAAAGGAGTCCTTTATGAAGTTTGCTTATTTGGTGTAAGAACTTCCAGATGCTGAAAAAATCCTTCGATTAAAATATTGCCATTGAGTATATTTCAAGTTCTAAATTAAAATCTGCTTTACAACTGCCTTACAACTGCCATTTCAGAAAACAAACACATAGGAGGATGGGAAAATAACACCTGCATTTTTTTATTGTCTCTGTTCAACTCAGTATAAAGACATCAATGTTTGATGAAAACTTAATCACCTTTTTTTTTCCACAGGAATTAGTTGTGTTTTAATACGTTTTGATTCAGGAACGTTCATAGTAAGGATAATTGTATTGCATAGCTCACAGTTTAAATTTAACTTTTATACAGATGTTATCAAAACTAATAACTTAAGCACCTCACACAGGCATTAGGAAGACGAAAGCACTTTGTAAAGCAATTCAGTCTGCTGAAGACATGTAATTCTAAAGATGCCTGTCAAATCACTAATATCAAGTGTGATAAATTTCTTTTTTGGTGCATGTGTAAATAAATTAGAAACCTAGAATTGAATTCTGCAATGATTATACGTTACATGGAATATGTTGCAGCACATTTCAGTGCATTATTCACTAGACCAATGTGTATATTTTTATATGTGGTATAACTACCAGTACTATTTGTAATTGGAAATTCATCAGTGTCAAAATAACAAACATGTTTTAATTTAATGAAGAAGTTCTGCATGGACTTCTACTTTGCAGCATTGTTAAGGGTGTTATTGAAGAACCATTTAGGTAGAATAAAAGTAAGATGGTCGTTTTGCTGTAAAAGATGGGTCCTTAAGGCTAACTGAAACAAACAAAGGCAAAGCAGGAAGCTGACAACCCTAAAATTTCAATGTAACTGATAATTTTTGAGGAATACTCTTTGTTTATATTATTGTTATTTTAATAACCCATTAATATGTGTTACATTACTTTTACCCAATTTATTTTTGCTCTAAATAGAGGCAGACTTTTAGTCTGGCTTGTGTTCACCACGCTGATTACATGATCCAACATGGTTGGATATACTGCATCCAAAGTGATGACGTCTTGTTTTCTTTTTTAAACACAATTGAAGAATTAACAGCAAAAAATTGTTTAGTTAGAATGTATTTTGAAGACAGTTTTACGTGGAAGAATTACATCTAAAATTAATTAAATTGATGATAATTGCAGCTATGTGACTGCATAAAAATACATTTAGACCAGTATATTGAATTCTCAAAATATGAATAAATCCATTTTAAAATTATTTTGATGAAACTGAATACCATGTGTTGTAACTTCTGTTTAGTTACGGGTCTCTCTCTTTATCTTAACTGTCACTCATGTTCTTGATCTGGAAGCTCTGGAAAATGAAGTGTATCGGAATCCCAAGCCTTCGCTCGTTGATCGCTCCGTCCTTGACCTCATTGATGATAGGATTGTACCTCATGATATTTATGTGGATAGCATGTTCCTGAAGAATCCCATTCTGAGTGATGTCATCAAGGGAAATGCTGTGCCAGGATCTGGCTATCACCAGCAGTTACGGACACGTAGTGCTTCTCCAGATTCTGACCTGGAGTGTATGGCACAAACACGGGCTAGAATAAAAGAGCTAGAAAAAGAGGCAGAGTATTTGGAAGAAGCCTACAGAAACTACCAGCATAGGATAATACAGGATACGGCTGCAAGCAGCACACCAAGAAAGATTCAGTCCTCTTTAATTCTCCAGTGTGCTGGTAGTAGAGTCCCCTTGACTATGCAGCGTGAGCTTCTGGAGGATAATCTTGGCTCCCAGCGTTCCCCTCTGAGCAGTCCAAGAGGTGAAAATTACATTGGAAGACATGGGCAGGCTGATGCCTTTAAAAATCCCTCAACACCACCGCACAAAGGAGTGCCTCCTTCTAAGTGCCTTTCTTCTACTCCTGCTTGCAAATTGGAAAGAGTTCTCAGAAACAAGAACCGTTCCGAGGGTAAGTTACGATTGTTATCATGAGATCTGATTGGAGTTCCTCTTGCATGACTCAAAGAGAAAGATAACCACTGCTAAATCTATCTATTATATGCAGAGATTATCTCAAAAGTTACTATTCAGTGTAACCACTTTGGAACACTACTAAAACTAGTTAATTGTGTTAATCTTGTATCTACATTCTTACCTTTTCATGTAGCTATGCAGTTGCATGTGCACAACTTCATTATCTGGCTTCCGTTAGCTTCTCTTTTACAATCTGAAGGGTCTAGATTTGCTTTTATTTGTTCTATTGGCCGTGACATCGTTGTCAATATTCCTGAGCAATAGTGAGGGGGAGCGGATTAGGGTTTGCTCTTGAGTTTGAAATATTTTAATTTACTATGAGGGCCTAAGAATTGTTTAGTAACTTCCTTTTTAAGTGGCAGTACTCAGAAAAGCAAGCGAAATAGGAAATGATTGAAGATGATGAAGAAAACACGTTGTTCTGTTTCAAATCTGCAGTACATTTGCTTCTTGAATCATGCAATTCGTGTCACTCTGTATCAAAATGGACTTAATAGGATGAAAAAAATAAAAATACTAAGGACAGCTGCTGTATAAAAGAAACACAAGAAGGGCAGCTAAGTTTGGAGAAGTGTTGGCTGAGGTGAGCTGGTGGAAAGTGTGGAGAGCAATGAGTAATGTGGAAAGGGCAAAAAGAGACTGATTGATCTTTGCTTCACAGACCACAGAATCCTGCAAATTTAAAGAAAACAGAAGGAAGTACTTCATATCATGAATAATTTGTGGTATTTATTGCTTCTGTGGCAACAGGACTAAATGGGAAAATAAAATTTCCCTGTCAGGAGGGCCTGGAAAAGCACTGGCTGATGGAAGGTGGTGGTGGCAAGCGTGTGTGGCTGTAGGGGAGATATCCCTGTTCTCATTTTCCTTTTTCCAAACAGTTAATAACAGATACTCTTGGAAATATGCTACAGTCTAAACTATTGTGGCTCTCCTTGTGGTTAAACTGCACCAGTAGTTTAAAAAGAAAAATATGTCGTTTCTTCAGTACGTTCCTAAATTCTTCAGATAAACTTCATCAGGTCTTGGCACCTCCAGCTTTGCTGAGTATATTAACTTCTTCTCTCTCTTAATAACTAATAGGACAACGGATTCAGAAGAAGAAAGCTTTTAAAAAGCTAAGGAAACTGGTGACAAGGTCTCTTGTGAAGATGCTGAATGAGAAAGATGAATTGCAAGTTATTTAGAAATTAGAAAGAGAGACATTTATAGTGAGCCATCAGTGCAGATTGCTCTTGTAGCTCTTAAATATCTGGAAGTGCAGAAAGTAGCACAAAGGATACATGAGTGTAAATAAATATCAGTATTTGAGGCCCTGGAGCATGTCCAGAGAAGGACAGCCAAGCTCTGAGGGGTCTGGAGCACAAGTCTTATGGCTGAGGGAACTGGGATTGTTCAGTCTGAAGAAGGGGAAGCTCGGGGGGAGACCTTACTGCTCTCTACAGCTCCCTGAAAGGAGGCTGTGGTGAGTTGGGGGTCAGCCTCTTTTCCCACATAACAGTGATAGGATGGGAAGTGATCGCCTCTAGTTGTACCAGGGGAGGTTCACATTAGGTATTAGGAATCATTTCTTCTTGGAAAGAGTGGTGAAGTATTGGCACAGGCTGCCCAGGGAGGTGGTGGAGTTGCTGTCCCTAGAGGTGTTCAAGAAATGTGCGAATGTGGCGCTGAGGGACATGGTCAGTGGGTAGTACTGATGGTAGGAGGACAGTTGGATAAGATAATCTGAGTGGTCTTTTGCAACCTCAGTGATTCTATGCTTCTATGATTCTACCATTTGCAAGCTTGAATAAAAGCCTTTTTAATGCATTGTTGTTTTTTTTGCCTTGGTTTGCAGAGAAGCTCAAGGCTTCTCCTGTCATACAGTCTGTGGCATCCTTCTCTGATAACAACCCTTGGTAAGGGGATAAGATCATCAAGACTTTTCTTCTTTCTTTGATCTTCCACTTTCATTAATCTGTAGAAAATGAATGCTCCACTTTTTTTTCTAGTGAGTAACTGCCTTTTAAGTTGCCTCAAGCATTCTCTTTTTCTGGCCTAGTATGCACATCACTATCTTAAAATACTGATCAGCCACATCTTCCCTTGATGCCCATTATGGGAGAAATTCTTAGGTATTTGGCACAAGGATTGGATTTTGTGAGGAACAGGAAAGTGTTATGGGGAGCTGTTAATCATAGGCCTCATGAGCAGAAAATTTATGATAGTGAAGAACTGTAGAGGAGAACATGACTACAGGGGAAAAAAATTAGAAACAGGACTTGGATAGCTGCGCACGTGAGAAAATGGTTTATTTAAAGGCATCACTGCCTAAAAGTAATTAAAAAAATTCAAATGTTGTTTGTTTGTAGGTGGGAACTTTGGGGTCCCCAGCAGATCTGAAATGTCAGACTGTTTTCCAGACAAAGTTGCTCTGCATTTGTCAGATCCTACACTGCTGGAAATAACCTGTACAAGAAAATTCATATTGCTTTACAGAATTGGATGTTAGCAGCCCTGTAGTGGTGGTGCGTGCACAGTGCAGTTATGCATGGGTTGTGGAAACCAGGCTTATCTGACAGGTAGGATAAATGAATGCTTAATACAGTTTGTATTTTGTTTGTATTTATTTTGCAGATGCCAGTGACTCGTACCTTGCCTCTTCCCAGCAGAGTGTTGGTCAAGTGCTTTCTCCTATTTCAAAGCCACAGATTCTTTCACGTTCTAATTCCATTTCTTCCTCACCATCCAGTCATGGAGGGGAAATTAGGTAATGTCATTTATAAAGCAACTTTTTAACCTGCTTTTTAAGGAAAAAAGTCTGTTCATGGTGATAGCTGCTTTTACAATTCAAATAGACCGTAAATTTTATGTCATAGCTTTACTAAAGGTGGGCAGCATTTCTGTCTTTAGAGTATACTTTCTCTTTCGTGTTTTCCATTTAAAACTTCTCACATGTCAGTGTTCTGATGAACTTTTGAACACACCGGACACTTATTTAAAGTAAGGTGTGATGTGGATCGTTGTATTTCAAAAACAGTGCAAGTTGTGCAGTGCTGGAAGTCTGCAGTGTCAGTTAGGCCTTCTCTTTGAGTTTATTTCCTTACACAGTAGACCACATTCAGACAGCTGAATAAAAGATTCACTGCTAATAAATTATGTGAATAAAGTAGATGTGAACATAATTCTAGTAGTTTGCTCTCATGAGCTGCATTGGGATTTGACACTGGTAAGCTTCTGTATCATCTGTATGCATATGATCCTGAGAATACTGAGAATTTCTGCTGACATTGTCGACTGACTTGAAAACAAACCTCATTTCAAAACAATTCTTCAGAGGGATACACTTTGTCAAGCTGTAATGCTAACGTGTTTTTTCTACTAAAATCATGTTAGTGTGTGTAGGGTGAATAACCCGAAAGAATAGTATCCACAGAAAATAATGAGGTGGATGGTATATTTTGCTTGGTTTCTCTGGGGGGTGTACAGACAACCAGGATCACCAACAAGAGATCCTTCCCCAGTGGTGGTCAGCCCTTAAATGGGGTCTGGCAGAGGTGGAGCCAGACTGCACCCCTTCCGGTCACACAGTGCATTGCCTTCACCTGTGCTCCTGTGGCTGACTCAGTGCTCACCTCAGGTGATCCATCAGTGGTTCAGGCCATGATTCAACAGTTCCCATACAGTGTGCCTGTGTAACTTTTTCTAGAATAGGAATCTGCAGTCTTCTTTGCATATGTGTGATGAGTAACAGAGCTTTTCTCTTGTCTTTTGTTTTAAGATCTTTGTTGAGTAAATGAATAACTCTGAAAAATTAAGCTGCGCAGGAGTCTTTTCTTTCTTACTTTAATATATAAAATTCTTCTGTAACTAGTGGTTGCCAGTACTTCCACTTTCCAAAACTGAAAATCTTGATTCTTCAGAAGGAGCTCGACTATTTAGTATCTAACATGCCATTTCCTAGGAAAAGACACTTCAATCAGTGTCTTGCTAGCCATTGTTCCAGACTTCATTGCTGTAGAAAGATGGCTGAGCGAGGGCAGGTCTAGCAGTCATTGACAGGGCTCTCTTATTTTCTTGTTCTCCAGCCCTTAATGTGCTTTTAGTGTTGGGATGATCTCTACTGTAGTTATAATTTAGGGAGAGCCTTTATATTCTTGGCCTTGAAAGGAAGCAATTGAGATATTTAGGGAGTCTGAGATAAATTCTGGCATTGGTGTTTGCCTTCCTGTGGCTCTCCTTTGTCTGTTCATTCACATTTTCTACAGCATGCATCAGATATTGCTGTAGTGCTGTGACAGAGCTCAGAAAGGGAATGTGGAGCAGTAACCTGCTCGTTAAGGTTTTATGGGCAAATGCTCCAATGCTGTGAGAAAATGTACTTCTTTGAAGGGCGTTGGGGAGTCTGAACTCCCACAAAAAGGAATACACTGTGGGAATGGTAAGCTGTGTGACCAAGTTGTGTTACAGAGAATAGGAGAGGGTCTGGCAGTGGGTGGTGGTTGCTTTCTTGGGTTCCTTGTGACAGATCAAGGATGTGAGGTCCCAATAGTTTTCCTGACTTCCTGCTTTCCCAAGACTTCCTTAAAGGGAAATGTTGTTTTGTTTGGGATTTTGGAGGGGTTTTTGTGTGCTTCACTATTTTGTGTTGCTTTAAGTATTTGAGAAATGCCATGTGTGGGCTTTTCCACTTATTTACTCCCATTATTAGGGAAGAGCCACATCACTGATGGGTACTGTGGGATTAGCTTTATGACCGGCAGGTTTTAAGTGACGATGGGAACCTAAGTAAAAAGAAAAGGAAAGATAATGTTATAACACCAGTAAACCATTAAATTAGACTTCTGTCAGTGGGGAAGAACAACTGCTTCTCTGACCAGGACCTTCTTGTTTATTTATATTACAAAATATGAGCAATATGAAAGAAACCAATAAATACAGGCAGGAAGACTGGAGTTATAAGGCAGAGGAATTATCTAACCATTCCTTTTTCATTTATGACTGAAGCTGATTGTGAGACTGTTACTGATTTTAGGCTAAAAAAGTAACTTTGTACATTGACAAAATGGTTTAGATGGTGGTGGTGGGTTTTTATGTATGTTTTAATGGTCACGTTAAGCTTAACTTTTGCAATTTATTTGGTGTTGATGAGGCAGCCTACCAGCTTTTATTGAATATGCCTCATTATGGGGGTATGGTTTCTTCGTTCTCTGCTTTTAGCCCTATAGAAGCCCTGAATCGCTTAGGAATTCTAAGCACAAACTTATTTATGGAAGGGTGAAAAGCAACAGCTGGTGTGAAGTAAGCTCCTTTATAAATCACTGATGATGGATTGGTGACCTGCACTGCTTTTGCTGTTCCAATTCTGGTCAGTTTAATAGAAAGGTCACGTGGGAGATACCGTTCTTTCACATCATCTTTCTGATTAGATAAACGGGGATTTAGAATGAGGGCACTAACCCCATTTCTTACAGAATTTTCACCCCTGCGTATATGTTTTGCCAGACACTAATCCTAATACATTTCAAGCACATCTGTTAAAATGATATCAAAGTGGGAATTAGTTGAACACAGAGCCAAAGAGCCTTTTTTTTTTTTTTTTTAATTTGACTATGGGTCACACCATCACATTTCTATTGTTTCAAACCAGTGCCATTGTGATGTCATGTGTAGGTCTTGGGGAAAGGCAGCGGGAGCAGTGCCTTAGCAGAGAGAGCCATAGTTAGTCAAAATTAGGGAAGTATATTTCAATCCCGTAACTTTGAGGCAGAAAGCTGCAGCATTTTGCTTGCACGAGTTTTACAAATGGTTTGAGGGGTTGCTATGCATGTGAGTAAAGCTTCGATTTAAATCTCAAACTGCTGTTTGCTTAAGAGATGTAGCATTCGTATTTATTTAAGTTATTTACTTTCATCTTCCTTCTTTCAGACTGCAGAATCAACAGATAGATAACCAGGATTTCAGTGATATTCCCAAACCAGAGAAGCTAGTCTATGAGGACCTGGAAGAGCACGTTTCTTCTCTTGAATGTAAGTTTTAGTGCAATTTTAGAAAGCTTATTTAGCAATGTAGGACTCGACAGTTGCAAGAAAATTGTCTTGGCAGTTTAAAACTAGTTGGAGAGGAGAAATTCCAACTCATGCTATGAGTAAGGAAAAAGAAACTGGCTCAGGTGATGAGTTCTTTCTCTTCTTATTTGCATCTTTAGAAAAGGGTACCGAGTAATAAATAGACATTAAAATCTAGTTAGTTTTGGAATTTGGGAATGTTGTTCTTGTTCAGAAGCCTTGCATAACTTTGTTCTGACTAATGCATGTCAGTGTAACACTTACTTCAGAGTGCTTCAAAACTGTGAGGGTTTTTGCTTGTCATTTGTTTTGAGCAAAGCATGCTGAGTGTGTGAACTAACCTGAGGCCTTACTGCATCTGCTTCTTAAAGCAGAATCACAAGGAGTATTTTTCACTGGCGATATTGAGTAGTGTTACCATGTTGTAATTCTGCAGATAGATTTCTGGAGCAATTGTTGCTCTTGCTGAGTAACTGAGAATTAGGTTATGAGTTACAGGTTACTTTTAAAGTATGTAGAAATGTGTGAAGAACACTTGAAGTTATTCTGGCATCAGTCAGCATCATAGAGCGTGTCTGGAACATATGGTTAAGTTTCTGAAACACAACTTTTATCTTTTTATTTATTTGTTTGATTAAATTTTTGGTCTCCGTTGCTGGCAGGGGGAGTTTTGTCACTGTGTTGTGTTTCATGTTGTGCACTACACAAACCTTTTTTTATGCACTGGAGTTACACCTGTGGAGTCCGTTTTAGAAAATTTTGCATATAAGTAAGGTGCTGTAGGAAGAAGAGAATGATAGAAGTTTATGTAATTTATAGCCATTTGTGTATGGAGACAGAAATAGAAGCACAGTTGTGAGCTTAATTTCCTAGTTTCTCAGCATTTGAAGAACCTGTTAATGGTGGCTCTGAGCAGCTTTGTCTCCCGTGGAAACGTGAGTTTAATGTAAGTAAAATTATCAGCAGGAAGGATGTGAATAGTATACTTTAACACCTTCCTCATTTCCAGAATTCATCATGTCTATAAAGTCTTGAGACTGACAGATATGTCACTGGATCGTACATTATTCACGAATCGATAGTGAAGAGCTGGTTGTGATATGGGAGACAGAGAACAACTGGGTTTCAGGAAAATGTGCTTAACTGGTGTGTTTTCCCAAGGTGCTCTCACATTAGAGATTTTTAGGAATGCATTTCAATTTTACTGTATCACATGTGTGAATGGACTGGCATTTTCTTGTCAGTTGGACCCAAGTACATGCTGTGACCAAATAACTTATTACCACTATGGCAATCAGTGACACATGGTAGCCCGTAGGAATGTTATTAACAGTTTGCATATACCAATGATTTCTAAATTAACAGTATTTTAGTTGAGTCAGACTGCCTCAAATCTTGTGATGGCTAAAAAAGGGAGACAGTAACTCAGGAGAAATTAGGAGGGAAGAAGAACATAAAATCCAAGTATACATAGTAAAAGATAGAAGATAAGAAGGGAGGAAGTTGGTGAAAGAATTAAAAAAAAAAATCAATGGAGTGGAGGAGATACCACAGAACTGGGGGCCCCCAGCACAAGGATATGGAATTGCTGGAGCAGGCCCAGAGGAGGGCCATGAAGTGTGATTGGAGGGCTGGAGCACCTTCTCTATGAGGACAGGCTGAGAGAGCTGGGGCTTTTCAGCCCAGGGAAGAGAAGGCTCCAGGAGGACCTTACTGTGGTCTTCCAGTACCTGAAGGGGGCATGCAGGAAAGCTGGGGAGGGACTTTTTATAAGGGCAGGAAGCAACAGAATGAGGGGAAATGGTTTTAAACTGGAAGAGGGCAGATTTAGACCAGATATTAGGAAGAAATTCTTCACTCTGGGGGTGGAGAGACAATGGAAGAACAGGTTGCCCAGAGAGGCTGTGGATGCCCCGTATCTGGAAGCATTCAAGGCCAGGCTGGGTGGGGCTGTGAGCAGCCTGGTCTAGAGAGAGGTGTCCCTGCCTATAGCAGGGGGTTGGAACTAGATGTTCTTAAAGGTCTCTTCCAACCCAGACCATTCAATGGTCCTATGGTGTAAGGGTGACAGTAGAGAAAGTGGAAAGCCTTGTAGTCATACTGTGAGCAAGCTTTAGCAAGAGCAGATTGAGTATCAATTGCTTTTAGTTATGTGCTGGTCTTAAGGACATAATGTGTCTCTTTCTGTCCATCCTTACAGAAAGGAGTGAATGTGTATGAAGAGGTTTGTATTTTTTTTCACTGAGCAGTAGCCATGGTTCTTGCAGTACTCTTTTGCCTGTTTTTCCTGCTAACGTGGTCAAAAGATTTCTAGAAATTAGATGTTAATATTTAACCAGAACCTATTTGTGTTAGGATATTTTTTTGGCTCTTTCAATATTGCAAATACCCTGAGATGTACTGCTGCTTCACATGGGAGTAATTTTTTTGTTGAAAACCTTATAATTTAAAGCCGAAGAAAGGAGGAAGGGAAATAATAAAGGAGAACATTTTTCTTTTGTGTGTAATGAGCCATTGTTATGGTCTGATGTAAAACACATGGAATTGAGTTGCCTGGGCAAAGCTGGTAGTGCCTCTTGTTGCCTGTGTAAAAAGCTGAAAATGTTTTCACTCATACCTGTGCTTCACTGACACTTTGCCATAACTTGTGCCCTGAAGAAGGTAAGGATCCTAATAAAATGTGGGATAAAGTCATTAAAAGCTGTTTTATGTTAGTGAAACGGATGAGTTAAGTTTGGATGTGTAATTTTTCTGTGGTCTGCGTCATGATTATGTAAAGAAATGAAAACATTTTGGTTTTCTATTATATATTTATTCACGACTCTGTTTTGGCTTTGTAAACGGAGGCATTCCAATAGCTAATTTAAAAACTAACAATTCAGTAATTAAATAAGCAAGCACAGCCTGTGATAATTCTTCATCCTCAGGGACGTGATCAAGTTGGAAGGAAAATGCTCAATTAGTGCTTATATTTATGAGCTCCAGTGCAGCCATTCCCACACTTTGTGTCCATTCCTTTTGCTCCCCTATTGTGATTACAGAATAAAGAAGCCATTGTTGGTGTTTCTTCTCCAGATCAGGGGGACATTCCGGAGCAGTGTGAAAGTGATGTCTCGCATCCATCCGGGGACGCTGTCAATGGAAACCATGTCACAGCCACTGTGCGACCAACAGCCACTTCGCCGCGGGACTTGGGTGAGTTCTCAGCTCAGAAACAAAAGTGAATGCCCCTTTTAGATGTCAGCTGTGCAAAACAAAAAGCTAAATATTGAACGTTCTGTAGGTCTGGCTGCCGAAGTGATTGAAAACTTTTCCCAGTAGCGTTATGCAGTGAAGGAGGAGGAATGTTTTCTTTTGCTTTACTCCACAAGGATGACTTTCTTTGCCCTAATTTTGTTTAAATGTGTTTTTAATTATAATATTTTTACGTGGCCCCCCCATGCCCCTTTCTCCAGCTTCTCCCGAGAGGATTTGGATTTTTCTTTTGACCTTTTTTAGAACGATTATTAAGTATCGTCTCCATTCCTTAGGTTTTGGTTGTTTTTTTTTTGTAGTATTTTCTGTACTATGTGTGTGGATTATTACTTTTTTTCCCCCTCTCGACTCCATTCACAAGCTGTGTTACTGCAGCACCGATTTAATTCTTTGGGTGGTTGAGGATCATTTCAGTGCAGCCTATGGGGCTTTTCTGGATAGCAGCACTGCGATTACTTTTATTTAGAGAGGAGCTTGCGAGCTTCTAACAATTCCCAGTCTTTAGTTTGCCCATTAAATTGCTATCTGAATGCTGTTCCACTGACGTGGCTTTTCAGTATCCTAGTCACATAGGCAGTCTGTCTTGCAGTAACGTTAAGCGATTTTTCAAGCACTTTGCTTTATAAAGAATTAGATCCTGCCATATTGCTGAGAGGGAAAGAAAATAGCACGGGCTGTAAGGTAACAGATTTAATGAGAAAGTTCAAGATCGGAATGAGAAACGCAGAGAAAGATTTGTCAGCTCTGCAGCCCTCACTCGGGCTCTCCTGTTCAACTCTTGGGCACTCATACATCAGGCTGAAATGTATTGAAGTGGAAAGAAACACTGCCCCATATATAACTGTGGTGTACATATAAAAACGTCCATTTGTTTTTCATTTACCCTTAATGCTATCCAGGAACCTTTAACTTGCTTGAATGCTACTGTAGTAGATTACAGAAGTGTATATAAATCATATCAGAGAGGTTGAAATAATTTTTCACAGCTGTGTCGGATCGAAGAGAGACTGAAGAACAAGATACAGAAGACAAACACTGGGAAGAGGAGAGAAAAACCAGAGAAGAAAGGAGAGAGGGAGAACAACAGGGAAGTCGGGAAAGGGAGCAAAATGAAATGGAAGAGCTGAAAGAAGAGACGGTGATTCAGTATTTTAATTTCTCAGATTAATGGGGCTTTGTACTGGCGTTATTATTTTAGATGTTAAAATAAGTGCTGGTTAGAAGTAGATGTTATTCTTTTTTTAGATGAAAGTAGTAGAGGCAAAGTTCTCCTATGCATTTGTATGACTAACCAAAGGATCTTGCTACGTTTTGTTACACTGAGTAGCTTTTTCACTGAAAAAGCATCCATTTCATTCTGTGCTTCATGTAAGTGATTCATGTTGGTACAGTTTCCTATCGAGAATGCAGATGTCACCAGACTGTATGGGAACGAGTGACACACTTGTCGTCTTTCTGGTCTGCACTTGCTGCTGTGTGACATCACCAGAACGTCTCAATGTCCATCTGTTCATTAGCTTTTGTCAGGGTAGCTACCCTTAGAGTGCTTATGGGGAAGCAGAAGCTACAAGAAGACTGTATGAAATTTGTTTAAATCCCTTTGAGCTGATGTAGCACGTGCTGAAATAGCATTCTGGGCTTCTGGGTACTGTGTAACATTTTGTTCGGTGGGATTTTTTTTTTGCTCCCTCCACTTTCTTCCTCTTCCCACGCTTAAGTCCTTGGTTAATTACCTCAGTGAATTACACAGCCTCCCTGTGTCAGCCCATCTTCTTCAGTCCACATGCAGTTATCCACCTTGGCTGAGGTCTCCAGCCATGGAGAGAAGCTGAGATCTCAGTCCTCACAGTCCGTCCATTCAGAGAGGGTTCTCTTGAACGAGGCTTCTTGAATGTGACTCTTTGTCTTGAACAGCATGTAGCAAATGTAATGCTGTTTACACTGGCAACGTGTTGTTTATGGCTTGTGTGTGTTGTAATGGCTGTTTATGCTAAGTTTGGCATTAAGTCCTGCGGGTGTTCAGGTGTAAAGGTAATTGTTGACATCATCAGTATTTAAGTTTAATCTTTTTTGTCTTAAAGTTGAACCAGGACACGATGAAAATTGATGAAGAAAAAGAAGATGAGGGAGAGAAATGTGAAAGCAAAAATTCTGGTGCTGAAGAACTTGTAAAGGATTCTACTCCAAATCCACTAGAAAAATACATGAAGATAATTCAGCAGAGGAGAGAGCAGGAACTGGCACGTGAGGTGATTATTCTTAAAAGGGGCCCTCAAAGTGTATATGTATATTCTTAGATACTAGGACTGTATTTGAACATAAATAGGTGCTCAATATTTTAAAAGCCTGTGTTTAAATATGGTATTTTGAAATCCTAATTAAAATGCAGCAGTTGGGATCTATACAGGTCAGTTTGTGTTCCACTGCCACAGCTGAGCATGTTGACAGCTCAAGGAGGGAAGGGTTAGATTGGCTATGAGGGGTTGGATGTTCTTCACAGAGAGAGTGGTGAGCTTCTGGAACAGGCTGCCCAGAGAGGTTGTGGGTACCTCGTCTCTGAAGGTGTTTAAGACCAGGTTGGATGTGGCCCTGGGCAACCTGGTCCAGTACCAGATCTGAATATTGGTGGCCCTGCCTGTGGCAGGGAGATGGAACTTGATCCTTAGGATCCCTTCCAACCCAAGACAGTCTATGATCCCGACAGAATTCAGGCTGACAGAAAGAAAAACGTGACCTGTTAGAGCGAGCACATNATGAGGGGTTGGATGTTCTTCACAGAGAGAGTGGTGAGCTTCTGGAACAGGCTGCCCAGAGAGGTTGTGGGTACCTCGTCTCTGAAGGTGTTTAAGACCAGGTTGGATGTGGCCCTGGGCAACCTGGTCCAGTACCAGATCTGAATATTGGTGGCCCTGCCTGTGGCAGGGAGATGGAACTTGATCCTTAGGATCCCTTCCAACCCAAGACAGTCTATGATCCCGACAGAATTCAGGCTGACAGAAAGAAAAACGTGACCTGTTAGAGCGAGCACATGGGTCGGTGTGACTTTGATGACAGAACTGCAGCATACTTTTTTCAGTCATTATCCCAGACTATTTTTCCTACGCTCTGTTATTCTACATGCATATTCTTCATTGGCAGAAACAGGCTGGCTCTTCCAGAAGCCAAAGAGCAGAAGCAATTATTACTCGCTTAACCCTTGATTTAAGAATCAGTTACAGAGTGTCTTTTCCTCTTGGCTGCCAGGATTTGAAAAAAGAAGAAATACACGAAGTATCCCTCATAGAGGGAATCTCCTCTAGCGAAAAAGATGACAGGTAAGGATCTTATGTTTCTTCTAATGACTTCTGTTAATAAATGCAGTGTGAATTAAGGCTTAGAAGACGTTTGCCTCTCAAAAAGAAGGAAAATAAAAAGCGACAAGCTAGTAATAAAAAGTAAAAATGTTGGAATAACTGAGGATCCTCCCAGTTTCCATACAGGTAAGCTGTGGAAATAATTAGGGTCTAGGAACGTACATTCCATGATCTGGAATAGCTGTTGCAATTAAAACTTTTTATCTGCAACTGAGTAGCATCTCAGTTTCTTCACAGAAAACTGAAGCCCAAGGGATTCTTCCTGGGTAACGACCTGCTGAAAGTCTGCCTGTGCTGTACCTAGCAGCTAGTCTGCTATTTGCATTGCTGCCAGCTTTGATTTATTGGAAGCAGTGTGGACTTGTGACAAACTAGTTCACACGCTGTTTCAGAGAGGTTTCAGGCAGCCTGTGCACGTCCTGCATTTCCTGTGGTTACCTCCAGAGATCAAGAAAGATATGTCGCCCTTAGTTGCCTGACAGAGGAAAAGTATCTATCAGTCCAATATTTCAGTTTATGTGAAGATGCAGAACTGAAAATGTATCCAAGGAAAAAATAACTCATGCTATACGTATGATTAAAGTGAAGTACTATCTGCCCCTTTGAAGTGCTGTAGTACGTATCAGCCCTTATGCTGGTTCTGCTGGATTGCACCTGCACGGTGTTGTTTTCCCCAGGTGGGCACTACACAAGTATGAGATGGGAGTGGTTCCGGATAGGGGAGGTGGCCCACACCCCCACTGCTGAAGGCTTGCTTACTCAGTTCATGGCAACAGCACAGATGGACGTCAGCTAAAGCAGTGCTTACGTGCAGGCTCTTAAGTGGTGTAGCACTTTCTAACTTTCTCTTTAAAGCAAATTGTGTATTTTAAAAAGAAGCTACTTAGGCCTCATAGCATATTTTCCTCCCCTCGTGTCCCACGTGCAGCGCTGCAGGCGTTTCTCACGGAGACGATGATGACAACTTCTGGTGAACAAGAGCAACTGTTTGTTTTTAACTCCATTAAACGTGTTTTTAAAACATCTCTGTGGCTGTGAAGGAGGTCGTGATGAACGGCAGGCCCAGGAATTGCAGGCTGTGCAATTACAAATGAATAAAGCTGATAGGAAGTCCCACTGCTTCAGTCAGTGCACACCAAGGGTGAGTCCCAGTGTGTTACTGATGTGTGCGGTGAAAGAGGAAGTGCTGTAAATGGGCGTGTCCAGGCAATTGGGCTTGGCCTTGAATCCCCACAGCCTTCTACAGCTTTTGAGGTGTCCTTCCTCCCCTCCTGCCCCCTTCCCCACTGCTTATCAACCACAGGTCAAAGGGAACAACTGTAGTACAACTGGCAGTGGGCTGAGGCCGCTTCTCCTCACCTACCTTACAAGAATGTGAAGCCAGGCGTGACAGAACGCAGGGGCAAAACCTGAAGCTCTGTCTTGAATGCACTGGGTTCCACATCCCATAAACGAGACCAACTTTGCTCTTTGAAATTGAGATTAAAAAAAATCAAGGGGCCAGACTAACTTAGTATGCTGCCAAATTTACAAAAAAGAGCTTCATTTTGTCTAGTGTCAGGAAGGGGAGGGATAGTCCCCGTTGCTTTACGTCGGCCTGGAAGAAGCAGCAGTACTCAACTCTAGCAGTATTTGCCTTACCACGCTGCAGTGCACACCTACAGGGTGGCTTCCTGCTGCACATCACCAAATGGGCAACAAGGAACAGAANGTTTGCCTCTCAAAAAGAAGGAAAATAAAAAGCGACAAGCTAGTAATAAAAAGTAAAAATGTTGGAATAACTGAGGATCCTCCCAGTTTCCATACAGGTAAGCTGTGGAAATAATTAGGGTCTAGGAACGTACATTCCATGATCTGGAATAGCTGTTGCAATTAAAACTTTTTATCTGCAACTGAGTAGCATCTCAGTTTCTTCACAGAAAACTGAAGCCCAAGGGATTCTTCCTGGGTAACGACCTGCTGAAAGTCTGCCTGTGCTGTACCTAGCAGCTAGTCTGCTATTTGCATTGCTGCCAGCTTTGATTTATTGGAAGCAGTGTGGACTTGTGACAAACTAGTTCACACGCTGTTTCAGAGAGGTTTCAGGCAGCCTGTGCACGTCCTGCATTTCCTGTGGTTACCTCCAGAGATCAAGAAAGATATGTCGCCCTTAGTTGCCTGACAGAGGAAAAGTATCTATCAGTCCAATATTTCAGTTTATGTGAAGATGCAGAACTGAAAATGTATCCAAGGAAAAAATAACTCATGCTATACGTATGATTAAAGTGAAGTACTATCTGCCCCTTTGAAGTGCTGTAGTACGTATCAGCCCTTATGCTGGTTCTGCTGGATTGCACCTGCACGGTGTTGTTTTCCCCAGGTGGGCACTACACAAGTATGAGATGGGAGTGGTTCCGGATAGGGGAGGTGGCCCACACCCCCACTGCTGAAGGCTTGCTTACTCAGTTCATGGCAACAGCACAGATGGACGTCAGCTAAAGCAGTGCTTACGTGCAGGCTCTTAAGTGGTGTAGCACTTTCTAACTTTCTCTTTAAAGCAAATTGTGTATTTTAAAAAGAAGCTACTTAGGCCTCATAGCGTATTTTCCTCCCCTCGTGTCCCACGTGCAGCGCTGCAGGCGTTTCTCACGGAGACGATGATGACAACTTCTGGTGAACAAGAGCAACTGTTTGTTTTTAACTCCATTAAACGTGTTTTTAAAACATCTCTGTGGCTGTGAAGGAGGTCGTGATGAACGGCAGGCCCAGGAATTGCAGGCTGTGCAATTACAAATGAATAAAGCTGATAGGAAGTCCCACTGCTTCAGTCAGTGCACACCAAGGGTGAGTCCCAGTGTGTTACTGATGTGTGCGGTGAAAGAGGAAGTGCTGTAAATGGGCGTGTCCAGGCAATTGGGCTTGGCCTTGAATCCCCACAGCCTTCTACAGCTTTTGAGGTGTCCTTCCTCCCCTCCTGCCCCCTTCCCCACTGCTTATCAACCACAGGTCAAAGGGAACAACTGTAGTACAACTGGCAGTGGGCTGAGGCCGCTTCTCCTCACCTACCTTACAAGAATGTGAAGCCAGGCGTGACAGAACGCAGGGGCAAAACCTGAAGCTCTGTCTTGAATGCACTGGGTTCCACATCCCATAAACGAGACCAACTTTGCTCTTTGAAATTGAGATTAAAAAAAATCAAGGGGCCAGACTAACTTAGTATGCTGCCAAATTTACAAAAAAGAGCTTCATTTTGTCTAGTGTCAGGAAGGGGAGGGATAGTCCCCGTTGCTTTACGTCGGCCTGGAAGAAGCAGCAGTACTCAACTCTAGCAGTATTTGCCTTACCACGCTGCAGTGCACACCTACAGGGTGGCTTCCTGCTGCACATCACCAAATGGGCAACAAGGAACAGAAGGTGCTTCGCTTCAGATTGGGATAACAAAACAGAGATGTGCTAGCGCAGAGTAGCCACAGCTCTGTTTAAAATAAGCATACCACGAGCATTGTCTATTATCTACAAATATTTATTTTAACACTTGGATGTAACTACAGGAAGCCCTTGGCACTGATAGAAAATATTGATTCACTGTTAGGTTACAAAAATTTATACATAGCAAAATTTAATGCTCTTTACATAAAAATATTAGACTACTTAAACAAAACTTCAAAAACTCCCAGTAATAGCTACACTGAATTAGAAAAGAATTAGGCTTTAAGACACTGCCTCCATTATTACCCTTATGCAAACACTGGGCTAGAACATCACCTGCATTGCCGTAGAAATGTCTCCTTCATGCAACAGGTAAGAACACACACTAGGCTATTTGTCATATTTGCTCTACACCGACCAACTCTGCCCCCCCCTTTTAAACTGTCAAGTCAGACTTCAATACTGAACAAAAAAAGAAATCATAGTTGAAGTTAACAACCCTCCCCCCCCCAAACCCCAACCCAAAATGTCTCTTCTTTTAACTCCGACTTCAGGAAATTTTGTGCTTCCTCTCACTTATACTCAGCAAGCAGTCCAAACTATCAAACCACACGTCAGCATAACGTGGGCATGACTTCAATACTCTTTTTTTTTTTTTTCCCCCCAAACGAATGATGTATTTTACTTTTCCCCCAACATTTATATATATATATATTTATATATATAATATAGAACAAACACCAAGTATACCATCACTAATACTCAAGATATCACTGAAAGCTTCTGAAATAAACATTAATTAGAAGGCAGACTCCTGTGGGAAATGACTTTAAGATGGCACCGGTTTGTGTCGTCGTTTTCTGAACACCACGATGTGCTAGTTAATTTGTAAAAAGGAAAACACATTAAGCACTGACTATAAATTTGCTAAGCACCAAGATAGAGAAAGGTGGACATCCTGTGTTCTGATTTATGGCTGTCATCGTTACTGTTTGTGTAAAACTCTGCAAACTTTCTCATCTGCTCACTTGGAATAGTCGCATCAGTGTCATTTTAATAAGGTAACACTTTTCACTTACAACGTAGGATAATGGTCTCCTGCTGCTATATAAATGCTAAGACATTTATAGAAAATAAATATTAAGGCAAAGCTGACATTTATTTTCCAAGAAGGGGATCATTATCCAGATCCAAGCGTCTACATTCCATTAAATAGTTAAGAAGAAGATTAACACTTGGGACAGCTGCGCAACACTCGGGGAAGCACAGGGGAGTGACTGCTGCATCGTACAAAAGTGTGGCACAAAAGTAGATGGCTGTTCCTGTGGAGCACTCTATCACAACTGAGGAAATGCTGCGACAGCTGCGCTTTCAAATAAGCACAGGCTGCTGTCAGAAATCTCATCCAGCCGTGGATTCACCTGGTATATAAACCGAGATCCTAAATCACGCGTCTTACGTGTCCCTGCGTCTAAGGGCTGCACAGCTCCCTACCTGCTTGCTGGCTTGGAGCACCCGCCACAG